>JANVCC010000018.1:67783246-67989520 GCA_025345505.1 Todiramphus chloris collaris | reverse complement strand
GAACTTCCTAATGATACTACATGGAAAAGTGGAATGCACAGAGATATGAAATCCTCTCTTTTCATCACAATTTGTATGGCACTGTTGAAATTCCTCAGAGTAATTTATGGGATGGAGCTACACTTGCCTGCATGATGTTGCACTGCTGAATGGCCATGTGCTGCAGACGGCTGGCCTCCTCCTGGAGACGGAGGGCACTGTGGCACATTGGCAGGCCAGTGACCACCTCTTCAGGAATCCTCAGAGCACTCTGGCAGACTTGTACGGCGTGAACTTTTGGCTTTAGGGACTCCATTTCAGATAACAGATGCTAGAGGACAAAGTGCCACAATAAACCAGTTTTGCAGAACTCCCACAGCATTTCATGCAGCAAAAGAAAAATAATGAGTTCAAGCACTGAAACAAACAAGCTCGATTATCTATTTTCTAAATTGAATATAAACAGGACACACTTTGTTTGGCGCTGCTCGTGCTGAAATAAGCATTTGCTTAATTTCTAGTGGAGCAAAAAGCCCATATAATAGGAATAAAAACAAATCATGAAAAATCATAGTAAAACCTATTTCTAAGCATTTGAGTACAAAAATACTTGTGTTAATATACTTGATAAAAGTATCTTTACAAAATCCATAAATCAAAGCAGTGTAAGAGTAATTTATGTATACACATACTTTAATGTTAAAATCCAAGTGGAATTCCCTGATAAGATACATATTCACATTCTGAATCCAGCAAATTAAATTTGTGTTCACAGCCTGCCTTTGAAAATGCAAACTATGGCTAAAAATGTTCTTAAAGTTCAAAAGGCAACCAAACAGAAAGAAACACAGCTACACAGAATTTTTTTCCATTGACTAATCACACACTGGATGCCTTCATTAATAGTCTGTTCAAAATGTCCATTCAAGCTTTCTGTTCATATGCATAAGAAGGGTGTAAGTGCAACGACTGGATAATAGATTTGATCAGCATTCTTTTGATCTTCATCGAGGAGTTTAATGTATTCACAGAGAGAAAAAGAAAAACAATTAAAAAAAAAAAAATTCAAAGTTGATGAAAAGGGCCTTGAGCACATTAGAAAAAGATTTTTCATTTCAACCGATATAAATCAGCTAGGCAAAGTATTAAACAGGGATAAAGAGACTGGTCTTCTCCCCTGTAGCAGAAGGATAGCTAAGTGTGTCTGAAGAGCATACTGATGAGAGTATTGTGGTTTGCTCTTTATTTCTATGCCTTCATCACATATGGTGGATAATCTAACCAGAGATTTAGTATAAGGACCTATTCCTCAGACATCACTAGTGAAGCATCTCCTCTGGCAGGCCCTGTACTGCTGGCAAAGGGTGCCCTGATTGTGCAGTCAGCACCCAGAGGTACCCTGGGAGGCTGCATGCCAGCCAGGCACTCTCCATGACCCCCTCCTCTGGTCTAGTGAAATAGGTGGACAGGGGCTACAGACCCTTTCTGTGCAAAAGAGAAGTCATACTCTGAGAGCTGCTAGAGCCAGAACAAAGAATACACAAACCCAACAGTGCAAGATCCATATTCCTTTGCTCTTACAGTGGGTGATGTGTTTCACTTACACTTTTGAATGTCATATTCTGGAATCTGGCTACAAGTCCCTAGAATAAAGACTGCATATTTTAATCAAAAAAGAAGGCTCTGCAAATTTACCTTTCACCCATAGGTTTTTCTGCAGATTTTAATCCTAAATGAGACCTGTTGACATTTAGTTTTCACTGGCAGGCTAAGACAGTTAAATCTCTATATTAGCTCGCAGCAAGAAACATTTCTTAAGCAACTTGGAAAGCTGTAACTTGGGTTATTTTTCTTGTCACGAGACTGAGACTAAAAGTAACAAACTGAAAAATCTCTATAGTAGGCCAAGTGCAATACAGAAAGCAGCCATATCTTACAGAGGTAATTCAACTAAACATACAAAAATGTAACTGTGCTTAAGAAATGAATTTTTTTTTTGGATTTCTAATTGACTACTGGGGGAGCTAGAAACACACTATCTCATTGAATCTGTCTGTAAAATGATGGTAACAATCTAGACTGCCTTTTAAAGTACTTTAAAAACCTGTTGATGAAAATGGGTAAGAACTGGATAAGAACAGAGCTTTACTATTATTATTAATATAGATTAAACTTGGACTAGATGCACATTTCTCAGAATTGCATCAATGTAAGAACAGACTCATACAGAATTATATTTCAAGCATTCCCTTTGAGTGAATGATTTTGCCCATTCTGTTCCTTATTCCCTTGTCAGTAATTTGGGACAAGATTCTGAAACAATGACCCACCTAAGAAACACCACATTTGGGCTCACCAACATTCACTGTTCTTCGTGCAAGCTCACACTACCCAAGTGCTAACTTGGAGGTCCTGGCCTTTTACCTGTCTGTGAGAAAGTTGCTCTTTCAAGCTCAAATGCCCAAGCTCTGGAGAGGTCAGTGTGGCTTGGGATTGTTCCAGAGCAGCCTGCAGGGCTCTCAGCTCCACTTCAAATTTCTTCATGTCCTGTAAGAAAACACATTTGATTCAGGGATAAATATGAAAAAAAAAGAAAAAAAAAGAAAAAAAAGAAAAAAAAAAAAGAAAAGAAAAAATATCACTATAAATATATGTCTATATTTTGTAACTACATCCCTTATATACAGTGCCAAAACTAATTCACAGCTTTAACAATGAATTTAAAATGTTTAAATTCTAACTGTTATTTAAATATTGGATAAAAATAACAGTCATATGACAGTCTAGAAAAAGAGGTCTCAAAGACAGAGTTATTATTTTAAGTACTTCCTCAATCTCCAATACAGCATGTACTTTATAAAGCTAAATTCATGAAGTTCGAGGCCTAGAAAGGAACACAAGATGTTCTCTAGTCATCTTCCTGTAATAAGACAGAACAGGTCAGAATTGTCTTATCTTTACAGACTGTTCTTAAAAAACACTAGCAGTGGAGTCCTGCTTATCTCCACAGACAACATAACCACTATTTCAGTGCACTTTTTTGTAGAATACTTTTTTTCTGATGGTTGGACATGAAGTCAGCTTTTGTTGCAATTTCATCCCCTACTCACTATCCTGTTAACGACATGAAGAACAAATTTTTTTTTTTCTCTTTGAATACATCATATGTTAGGCTAATCCTTTTTCATGTATCTTTTCTACAAATTTATACATATATCACAATCATCATTATCCTCTGTTCTTCCCCTAGTAAGCCCACATCTTTCTTCAAGTACATAACTGGACACAGATGAAACCTTGCTAGTGACCAATAGGTAGAAAAAAAGGACTATTTCACATACCTTATGATTACATACTTTATTTTCTGTATAGTGTTTGTATTTTCTACAACAAGCTGACATCATTTTTCCATGATCCGCATTATTAAACATAAGACCCTTCAACACGGTGCATCAAGCCAATAGTCCCTCCTTCAGAGGAACTGGTTCTTCTTGTCTAAATGTAACAATTTGCCCCTCTCTCTGTTGAATAGCAGCCTAGTTTTTTTCAGGCAGTATCTATATAATTGGTGTTGTCTAAGTATCCCTAAGCCATCATCCAACTCATTAATGAAAATACTGAATAGTACCAGATGCAAGGGAGAACCCTGCAACACCCTACTTGATGTATCCCTCCTTTTGGCCTATGAACTGCTAATAATTACGCACTAGTTAAGTTTTCTAGTCAGCTTTACATCTATGTGTTGAAGTTTTAACTTGATAAGCTTATTAACTGTGTTAATAACAATATCATGTGAAACATTATTAAAGTCAAGATATATGAAATATTGTACATTTCTATAAAAATCTACTACTCTCACATTAAATTGGACACTTTTGATATGACTTTCTTCATAAATCTATGTTGACTTCTATTCATCTCAACATTTTCTTATAAGAATTTACAAATAGTTTATTCTATTGTTCCAATATTTTTCTGAGAACTGAAGACAGTAAGTTTCAGTTCTACTATGCTTCCTTGTACCCAAATCTCTGTTTTGTTCCATGAAAATACAAAACAAAAGCCTTCAGCTCATAAGCTGTGGTTTACTGATGTGTGCTTTTGTAATGGAATGCAATCTTCTTCAAGACCTCTCTGCTACGCTGTTATGACTACTGCAGCTGCAGCACTTGTGCTATGTCCTATAAATGTTGTGAAATAAGAGTCAAATGTGGAGAAGGACCATTTTTAAACTCAACTGCAATTGCCCTAACATTTGGTGACAGCCTATTCTCTTAATTGCCTTCAGGTATTTTCCTATTTAGTAGTCTGTAACTGTAACAGGTGACAGGGGGTTGGACTCAATGATCTCTAGAGGTCCCTTCCAACCCCTAACATTCTATGATTCTATGACAGCAGAAAACCCCCTATAAATGTACTTCCTTGCCCTGAGGTAAGAGCAAGTAGAAAAGACTTGTATGCTTTTCCCAATGTCTTGCATCAGTTTGCCATGCCCTCAGGCATTGCATAGGTATAAGATACATTTACATTAACAATAAACCCGTATGTAAGAGCTACACAGCACTGTCAGGGACATGAAAAAGCACATTCATTCTTTTTGCTGTACTCCCCTGAAGAGGTAGGTCTTACATTATGGAATCCTGGGCTGCTCGAGTACTGATCTGAATTGACAGCAGGCTTTAGATACCTTTTAAAATAAAACTAAATGAAATGGCACAGCGTAAGTGTCAAAATAGACACTTTTTAAGTATCTAAACATAGGTGCTCAGTGCTTTTTGAGACCCATCATGGTCCCTGATATATGCATCTAGAATGGGTAGATATGGCAGGACCTGTAGGAATCCTGTCGCTGTCTGGAACAGTGCCTGAAGGCAGCATCTCAAAGGGTACAAAATATATAACACAATACTTTTTACAGACCACAGATAAGCTGCACTACTAATAGTCTCAGAAACATGATGTACACGGTACCCAAGCTGTCAGCAATCACTAGAAAAACTGCTTTCATGTACCTTAGCAGCATCTTGGAGGCTTGGTAGTCGCATTTTGATAACTTGCTGTAACTCCTCTGTCTGCCGTCCTAGTTCCAGCACTTGCTGTGACATTCCTTCAGTACAGTATACACTTGCCAGATACTCAATCCTCTCATTCATGGCCTCAAGATCACTGTGAATCTCTCCAGATTCATCAAGCATCATCTGGATGGAGATATGAACAAATCAAATGCCAGTGCTGATCTTCAGATCAGACATATCTTTAAGTATATTCCCATTTTGCAAACTCCTCAATTTGTACACATCTGTAAGTATATGATTAAATTCTACTGATTTCCTGTAAGACTTAGCTAGTATGGTTAATTCTGAGTGTATGCTGAAGAGCTTTACCTTATAGAGATTGGGAAACAAAAGGGTAAGTAATGAAGCTTCAGCAGCTGTACTTACCATCTCATTCATTTTAGTGTTTTGCTATACACACTTGCCTGTAAAAATATGATATAAACAATCTTTGGATGTGATTTGTTCTGGTAGCCTGATGTACCTAACAGGAAGCAGCAGAAAGCACTTGGGTGCAGTGTTACAGCAGGGCAGTAGTGATTAATGTTACCTTAAATATTTATACCAAAGTGTTCTGTAGGATGGCACTGGCCTCATATCCTCATCAGCCGTTGAAGCAGAGAAAAAGCCATAGCAAAACCAAACCAGAAAAGTTATCTCCCAGATATCCTGAGGATAAATTGCCTGGAGGTTCCTACTCAGAACAAGACAGTGTGACTGTTGCCTCAGTGTAAGTCAGTGCAGCTAACAAATAACTTAACATGCATTTCAAGAACATAATTAATGCAGTCTTATTTTGGCATTAGTGAAACATGATCAACTTATGATGTTCTGATTTGTTTCATGTTGTCATGTAACACTGGGCAAGCTGGAACTTATCAAACTGCTTCACTCATCCAATCTACACATTCTACACACAGACACACACAGAACAAATTGCACTGTCACAAGGACAACAAATCTATTGGGTATTACTCTGAGAACATTTGGTGTGAAATTAATCAGATGAGAAAAAAAGGATACTCCAATTTAGTATAAAGGAGAAAGAAAAAACAACCCCAAACTAAAAGCCATGCTTGGTTAACTAAAATTTTAGAGGCATATTAACTGCGATGTGGTACTCGGTGTGATAGAATCAGAGTGTACAGACAGTATTCAATCAAAAGCTTTACTTGAGTAAACATGGAGATCAACTTTGAATCACGCGGTTTTACTCAACAATATACCTTAATTTCAGTCTTCAAAACAATTGTCCAAGACAAATTAATCATCTTTAAGACTTAAGGGAACAAAGAAACCTAGCCTTTTAAGACTTTTTTCCTCTCAAGAAAGGAGGCAAATAAAGGTGCAGGAAATAAAACTAAGCAGTGAACTTCTGTAATGAAATGCCCTTGAAATTTCATAGCTTATATAATCACCTGGTAGGCTTTAAACTGATCACGAAGCTGAGAGGAAGAATTCCACGTTATACTACCATGCACTAGGATATTTGCTTTCTCAATCCATTTCAATATGAATTCCAGCATCTCATTGTATTCTTCCAAGTATGAAGCAGCCTGGATTTAAAAGAAAATTCCACTTAAGCCTAAAATGTAATTCTGCACAGTTCCTTGAGAATGATAAAATTAATTTTATTTCCTTTACTGGTTTTAACTTGGGAATCATTTAAACAACTTCTCCTTGCTGTTGAATGTAATTTAATTACTTCTGCATTTATGGAATTAAAATAGGTCTGCCTAAAGCATATTTATTTCAGGGAACTAAAAGACATTATAAGAACGTAAGTCACAGTGGGAGAGTGCACTGATACTCAAATACATTCCTGGAGATTACATTTACTGCACGTATTTCATCCTCATATGTAAGTTCCAGAACACCTTTTGCTCAGTTTGTTGCTCACTGCAAGCTTCCTTTATGTTATTCCATATTTTTCTTTTTTTCTTTCCATGTCATCCCCAAAATCACCTTTTTTAAAAACCTGTTTTGTCCACTCTGTCATATTTCCAAAAAGAGAAATGTTGCACTTCTTTAAAAATACAGGACAAAAGCTCTGCATTCTGATTTATCCAATTTCTATTTAGCAAAGTACTCATTTAGTTGCAATTATCTTCTCATTTAGCAGGAATAATTTAACTGATTTTCATGCATTTGTCCTGTATGAAGGATGGATTAACTTGTAGGTGACTGAACTGTATTTGCAGGCAGTTTGCCTTATCTATTGTCTTTTATGAAAGGATATGGATTTCTTGGTGCTGAACAAAAGTACCATAGTGGTTAAATCACTTCCTCAAGTACCTTTGACTGAACTTTGATAGTAATTTTCTTCCTCTTTTTAAAAATAATTTTTCAGAGGAAACTGAAAAGAATATCATAATTAATTAAACTTTTTCAAGCCTTAGAGAAGCTATTTTATGCATGCAGAAAAGAGAACTGAAAATGTATCAGGGTATTGATGGCAGAACCATAGAAAATCCATTTCTTTGCTTTTATCTAGACTTTTTTGGGTAACAACAATCAGCAAAAAAATACATAAGAAAAGTTTCAGCGACTTTGAACTGCAGGGGAAGCATCTTTTTGAACACTGAAACATTGCATAAACATTATGCATTATCAAGGCCACTGTATCTAAGGCTTCTCTGTTGAATCTACAAATTATATTCACCCTACTGTAACCAGAGCAAACTTTTAAATTTTTTTTACTTTTAATTCTTTGTAATGCTGCAAATATAGGTAACAGTGATAAGTCAGAGGTTCTGAAAAGTACAATGAGATACTATTTCATAGCATGCTACTGTTTGTGAAAAGGTGCAGAATCTTTTCAGGGCACCGGAGGAACCAACCAGCAGATGATTCAAGGGAGAGGATGTTAAAGCAGCATCACGAAATTTTTCCACCCTCCTGATCTGACCCATCTGTGTCTTTCTTTGAGGTGTGATGCAAGCCCTGACTAACAATAGGCAGATGTGTCAAGGAATGCCCCTTCTTGCATAACTAGAGGAAAATAAATAGAGAAGATTCCATGCTCCTCCTGCTTCTGAAGAGAAAAAGCAGAAAGGATTTGAAATCGTACCTGACTGAGTTTGGTGGCTCTGTACTCAGCCTGCCGTATGGTCTGTTGGTGCAATGCAGTGAGTTTCCCTATTCTGTTAGCCAGCTGCTTTGCCAGTGGTACATTCTGTTCTGCAAAGTCCTGGACTGATGCATCTAATTCCAACAGCTTTATATTGCAGCTGTCCAACTCTTCACCAAGGATCTAGATGGAAAAACAAGAAAATCAGTGATCCAGGAAGTGTTAGCTTTCTGGTTGATTATTTCTACATCAACTTGCAACTATAATGCCCTGTCCAAAGTCTCCACAGTTTGTTCCATTTTTATTCTGGCTGAAAACCAACAATGCTTGTCTAAGCAGGAAGGCAGAACAGCAGGATGTTTGGTCATCTCTTAAATGTGTGCTATTACACTTCTCTGACTTCCTGTCTGAAATGGATAACTGTTTCCCCTATCATAGCAAAAGATTGAATCAGTTCAGTGTGACATTAATTGTTCTTGGCCATCTTTCTGTGTTTGTTTTTGAATGAAGAGTCAGCACACATTAGCATGGCAAGGGTTTTTATTTATTGGAAAGGGAGTTTGTTTTGTTTCTGTTTTAAAATATACGCTTACAAACTCAGAAATATGTAATTACTCATTAATGTACTACAAAGATTTTCATAGCTTGGTCTTGACACAGGAACTGTCTGGATCACGTCAGACTTTCACTAGAAACAGATTTTAAAATCAGTTTTTCTTACCATAGCTACAAAGTTTCTGAAAAGTTTAAAAAGAAAACATAAAAGTTTTACCATATTTTTCATAGATTGATAGGCTACAGTTGATTGGGGAGGGGGTATTTAATTTCTTTTGTATTTGCTTTTTATACCTAAAGTGTTAATGAGTCATTGCTTTTGTAATATAATTAAGTCTCATCAAACACTCTAGCCCCTTTCCAATTACTTACAGAAATCTAAACTTTAATCATCAGATAAAAATTGATTCAGAACATTGTTCTAGTTACAGGTGCTTCAAGAAATTACTTCAATCTCTTCAGGTTAGGGCTGTCCTGGCAGATACACCTCAAAGTGTAAGTTATGATCAATCATTATTATAAAGAAATATTATTCCATGAACTTTGTGACATAATTGTCTACATTTAGAAATAAAGATAGATGTTGAACTCCTCACCTAAATACAAAGACACTCATTTATCTTTGACTAGTTAAAAATCCAAACCAAACCAAACGCTCATCCTCAACAAAGCCCTTCCCCATCTCCCTCCCTCCCCAAAATCCCCTACTTTCATACAATAATCCTAACTTGGCCATTACACCTCAGTACAGATGAGCTTTTCTGAATGTGGTACATACCTAAAATGAAGAAAATCTACCCAAAGAACCAAGAGTCCTTTCCACTACCCTTAACCACACCAATAGTACTTTACACTGTTACTGCACCAAATGATATGAGGTGGACTACTAGCTAAGTAAAATTCTGTTTATTGCAAGTAAAGGCGTACTGTAAAAAAAATGTTCTTTTCAGTACAAGCTGGGACAAGGAGCAACTTGGGAGCCTCTCAGGATTTCCCAGATTGAAGTCATACTCGTTATTCAGAAGGAACTGAATAACTTTATCTGACTTACTTTTACTGTCAGCAATTTCCTCCAAGTTCTGTTACTTACTCAAGTCCCTGTATGGGCTAGTTTGCAAAGAATATCATTTAAAAAAAGTCTCATCACTCAACCCTTATTTCTACCCATTCTTCTGTTGAACTTCAAAGATCTTCACAAATACATCTTTGGTATGGACTGAGTTTCCCAATTCAAAAGAATTTATGGTAAACCAAATAAGGGAAGGCTAGTCTTACCTTTTGTTCAAGTTTAGCTTGTGCTATATCATTAGTTTTCTTTTTCAGTTTGGAAAGAATGGCATTTAGTTCATTTGCTATACCCTGGATTTTCTGACCAAACTCTTGATTCAATGTTTTGATCTGCTGAGTTTCTCTTTCTTTGGTTTGAATCTGTCAACAATAAGAATTAAATTCAGTAACCAGGTACTTCTCTTCCTGAAAGGAAATTAACTTTTATTTAGCTTACTTTAATTTAAAGGAAGAAGGTAATAGAACTACCCTATGTTATCATAGCTTGACCACACTTGGATATGGTATTTCACTAAGTCATAAAGACTAAAGAACAGCTATAAATCTGTAAATACATTTATCTATTATGCTTTACCTGATCCTGTACAGTTACAAGTGCCAGCCCGACTTCTGCTAAATGAAGAGAGAGTTCAGAAGGCAAAATGGTATAAAGTCCCAAGTACTTATTCTGTTGTTGTTCAGCCATTTTTTCAACAGCCTGGCGATGAGTAGTTACTTCTCCAAGGAGAGACTAATGACAGAAAAACAATACGGTTAAGAACAATGGGAAAAACATGTCTGTGTAAATTTAGCAAATGTAGATATTAAATGCAGCTTGCAACAAAGCTATTTGTTTTTAAATTTTTAACTAGTTCATTAAAAAGAATTTTATCTTGGGACTCCCTGGATTCTCATTTGTGGCTGTCTGTCCAGTTCTCTGTTCTTCTGTGCCCACATACATATACAGAGTCAAGTTTTCAGCACGTCCAGTGAAATGTTTATTTTATGTTGCTGCTTCCCTCCCTGCCCCAAACCACCAAGATAGAAATGTCACATTCACATTATACAGTGCCCCCATATTTTAGATGAGGAGAAAAATTACTACAAAATATGCTAGTATGTAAAATTTCATAAATACTTAAATACATCTTAAATCAGCCCATCAGCTAATTCATACTTTATGAATTAATCTAGTGGTTTACTCAAAACCTAAAGAATACTGTCTAATTTGAATTCATAGTGGTTTTGAACTGATTAGCACTCACTAGCAGATCACAACAAAATAAATATTGTAATTGAGAAATTGATGGATTCGATATACCTGAAGCTCCTGAAGTTGAGTATCCACTTCTACATCAGAGCTTAATAAATATTCTTTTGTTTCCTGGATCCAGGACTTCACAACATTAATCTCTGCTTCAACGTCCTCACGCTCTTTCAACTCCTGCTTCACCATCTTCACACCTTTTTTCACTTTCTGTTGCATACTTCAGAAACAAAGAAACAATAACTATTTGTAAAGAAATATGCAATGTCTATAAACATTGGTTTGTCAAAAAATGAATAATAAAGGTAATGATTGATAACTTCACAACCAGAACAATTAAAAGGAAGCAGTGTTGCAACACACTATTAAGACAGCACCCTTAAATTTCTCATGTTCATTTTTCAGTTAAGTCCTTTTAATTAGCAGTTTTATGCATTTTTTACTTCAAAGGCACAATTCTTTTGAAGATAACACAAAATTTTACAATACAGACATACATCTGAGCTCATCACCACAGACTGCCCTTATTGTCAGTGAAGGAAACAGGCAATTATAGGGCATGATTTAGGATGATTCGTCATCACTCTAGAAGAAATTTCTAATGTAGGTCAGAAAAAACACCTTAACCTGTCTATTTCTCTACACTAATTAGATAGTGAGAATTAACCAGTTCAGATGTAGATAGCTATGATCTAAAATAATATGAGATGAATTCCATCCCTATTAAGGGATTTGCATTGGCAGAATACCTAGGATAAGGCATGGATCAAACACCTGAACACCATTTTTGATCTAGGGCCTAGTGTTAACACTTCCACCTGAGAAGTGCACACTTTGCTCAAAAACCTGGATCTTCTGTAAAAAATACTATCTTTTTCTGGTGACAACTCTGTGAAATATCTACAGGACTATTTGTGGCTCTTACTTTGATATTCCCATATTTGATTTATGTTTGTATAACCTTTCATATCTGAATCACGCCTTATTTACATAAGCATCAGATCATCATGGACTCTGTTTCTTAGAAACCAATTCTCAGGGAAGAATGGAATTAAAAATGTGCTAATATTTACAAATTTTCTACAGGGATTGCTATTCTACTGTAATCAGTGATGCATCCACAGAATGAACTTTGCACAGGCTAGGTGCAGGGTTTACAGTTTTTTCCCATTCTCTGTCTCTCTCTGTTTCCACTCTGGAGTTCTGGTTAATGGCATCTTTGTACAGTTTTGAGGTGGATATGAGTCCTGAAACTTAGGCATGAAGCTTCCTGGTTTACACATGACAGGGCAACATTTCAGATTTAGATAAACATTCATATAACCACAGGGTGAAACGTTGAAATACGTTTTGTTTGCATATGCACTAACTTTCCCTGTAAATTTCATAGGATACCTGCTTTTGGTACCTAAGTGCTCCCAACAGGGGAAACAAAGTGATAAACTAATCTAAGCTTAGGATGCAAAAAGACAAAAAGTCACTGTTAATGGTGAGATGCAATGGAAGTGTTTAAAATCAGTTATAACTTAAATGTCACTTTATACATCTCTTTCATAAGTTACTATTATTATGCAAGGTAAGAAGTACATATTCGGTAAGTCATACCCCTGTTGATGAAAATTTAAACAAATAGTAGAAATGTATTTCAAAATTAAAGGTGATTTAATATTAAATTGATGCTTATTTTAACTATAATAACTAATATTTATTTTAAGTATGGTAATTGTTAGTGATAGCAAGAATGATACGTGAAATCTTATTAATGAAATATAAGGTAACATTTTTTCTAGTGAATCTTTGAAAATATTGCCTTACTTGTGGCATCGATCTTGCATTGCTTTGATTTCTTGCATGACTGGTAGTTCCTCCTGAGATGAAGACTTTATTTCCACATCTTGAAGCATGCTGACAGCATGCTGTTTGAGCAGGCCCAAAGAAGACAGCTGGTGCTCCACGTCCAGTAGGAAACTGCTGTGGTAATCCAGGAGTTCCAGAAGCTCTGTCTTGGATGCCTTTTCCACTGAACTTTCTGGTAAGCGACCTTGTAGATGATCTATTGCTATGGTGGCTTTCTGAATCTATGGAAAGAGATGCAGTCTTGGAAATAATGAAATTTAAAAGACATTTGTACAACTGACACCAAAAGTTGCTAAACCTGTGCTTTTAGATGCTGTGAAACCATTATGGTATAGGACTTATTTCTATAGCAGTTATAAATCTGTGCTCTGATGTGATAGATCTACTTAGCTATCCCTATCTCTTCACAGTGGACTAGGACTTGCTAAAGGACTTTTCTGCCAAGTGATGAGTGGCTCCTCACTTTTTTTTAGCTTTTATTATCATTATTGCCTTAGGAACTAGATCTCTACCTGAGGGCAGACCTGTGTTTTAACAAAAAGATTATCCCCATTTCCAGAAAACCTGCCACCTGAGCATAAAATAATGGACAATGATAAATAAAGAAATTCAGGTAAAGGATATTAGGTGAAAGAAAAAACAGAGACAAATGATTGGTGAGCAGTGACAGGCAATAAAATCACAGCATAAACTTAAGAAACAGCTACTTCATACTCTTCAGGGGTGGGGAACCAACAGAAAAAACACCCAATAACAAAACAAACAGAGGCTGACAATCTAGACCATCTGGGGAAGGGAAACATAAAGAATGACCAGAAACCCAAACAACTCTGTATTTACTATACATACATGCATATAGAAGAAAAGTGCAAACCTTGGAGGCAGTGATTCTAAACCTAGGTCTTCCATAGCTGTTTTTTTCTATGACCTGAGAAAAATCACTGTTATTCCTGCTTTCGGCTTTCTCTATCACAAGATGATTAATAAGGCAGTATAATGAGTGAAAACCTATGCAGAGTTAACAAAGAGGGAATTAGCAAGACCAGAAATTACCTTATCATTAAAGCTCTTCCACTCCTGCACTGCATCTTCCAAAATTTTCTCCTGTTCTTGGGCTACATTCCTGAGTCGTGTCCAGCGCTGCCAAACTGTTGTCATGGATCTACTTATAGTTGCCTTACTGGCATCATTGCTAACTTTTTCCAGTTGTGAAGCTTTTTCTTCTAGGGCTGTGATCTTCTCATGGAAAGAATTCACCACAGACACAAGAGTCTGAAAAAGCAAAAATAAACACTGTTTTCCTCTTTTACAAGACAACTCATAACTATTCAACAAACTTTCAGGCAGATGAGCCATTTTCATCCACAGCAGATGAAGAGGAGATACTCTATGCTGAGTGAGGTGGTTTGGTATCATACGCAATATATTAGCTGCAGCTACTTGAAGGACCCGGTCCGAAACTCTCTGGAAGCAGCAGAAATCTGTGTAATCAGATTTTCTCTTGCTTGCTACTCCTACAGAAGGGATGGAAATAAGCATTCAAGACCCTTCTCATAGCAAAGACTGACTTCTATCAGAGTCTAAAAATGAAAGATACAATTTGCGTGTTTAAACATACATTTATGTCATGTTTATCTTTAATGCCATTTGAGATGTCAAGGGTATCAGGATATTCTCGTGAAGCTGGCAGACAGGACATTACTTTTAAGGGAGATTCCCGCCTTCACAGAATCACAGCTGGAGACCAGGCAGGACTTCTTAAGTGTCTCTAACTGCCTTTATTAAGGCAACTGAATAGCACATAAAATACTACAGGAGAAATGCTTTTAAGTTACATTTATTTATTTTAGACTACACAAGAGTTAATACTAAACCTCAATCCTTCCTGTCCTAGTAAAACTATCCCATGTGAGCCAAAGTAGATGGATGTTCCTATTTATCTGAATTTCTTGCAGGATACACAGTTTGGGGGCTTATGCAGCAAAAGGCTTTTAGGAATCTCCTGGTTCCTTACAGTTCTCTACAGTCATAGGCATAGGCAGATATTAATCTGAAAAGCAATTAAAAATATATCTCAATCACCCTACAAATGAAATGTGCATTCCGCACAACACAAAACATCTCTTGGTGTGCTATGACACAGTTAAACACTACAGGAAAAGATGTAAAAAAATTCAGGTTACCACAGGTAGGGACCTACATAACAATACACTTAACTTCAATGAAAGAAAAGGATTTCATATAATATTTAGTGCCTTACCTTATGTGTTAGCAATTTCTCTTCTGCTTCATGAGAAGAAGCAGCTTTAGCTACTGAGAATTCAGATAACTTTTTCTCAGCCTCATTCATCACTTCAATAACCTTCTGTCTTGCTGTCTGGTACTCCTGCCACTCAGAAGCACACCTGAAACAAATATAGTTACAAAAAGAACAATTTAATGCAATATAAAACTATTTGAAAAATCAGGAATATTATTGCACCTAGTTTTCAACGTAACTACTTAGTATTGCTGTTACACAGTATTTTCCAAGAAAAAGAAAGACTATTGGGAAAGAGAAGCAAATACACATAGAAGTATACACTCCTGTTTTTCAGCTGTGCCTTACAGACACAGCTCAACATTCAATAGCCCCTCTTTAACTTTTCCTCACTGGCAGAGGAAGAAACAGAATCCAAGAGCTCTGAACCCCAATATCCACTTCTCTCAGCAGTAGCACAAACATTTAACAAAACTCCAGTTAATGTTGTGATCTTTTTCTTTCATCACCAAAAAGGTGTTCTCAAAATGAGAGGGGAAAAAAATATATACCTTTGCAACTGCTCTTGCTGGGTTTTCACTTCTTGCCTTGTCCCTTTGGCCTTTTCCTCCAATACAGCTACATTCTGCATCAGCTGTTCCCTTGCTGTGGTTTGCATAAAAGGCTCTATCTCAGACACAAGGCCCTGTAACTCCTTCAAGTTATTACTGAACTGACTTTCTGTGCTGAAAAATTCAGTGTGGTGACTTAGGTTCTCCTCAGAGTTCTCAACATCAAGCCCATTTCTTGCTAAATGTAGAAATTCCTGAGCATCTTCAAGCCAGTCATTTGCTATTTGCATCACTTGGTAGTATCTTTGGCAGAGGCTGTATAATTTATTCAACGTAGCCTGAAATAAATGAGAAAATTACACAGAGGGTCACAGACTTAAAATTTACTGCAGCAACAACAACATCATCTTCTCAGAGTTTGGATTTTGCCCATTCTTGCTTTCTTTTCCCTTTGTTACATCTAAAACACAGGTCTGGAAAGACTACATGGAAGTAGGTTTTGAGTGAGTTTGCACTTCTACATGCAGGTATAAATGCATATTAAGGAAGCCTTTTCACCCTTTACTCCTCACCCTCTCAAGTCACCCACAGCAACAGGCCACAACCTAAGTCAAAACAAGCCACAGGATTATTAAAATCAATCTTTTCATGATGGTTATAAACATCAAGCCATAGAGACATCTTCTTCGTATTTGTGAGAGAGAAACTAATGACATTTAGGGTGCACTAACCTGTCTCGTGTGTATAGCTTCTTGAACCTCACCATCTAGTTCTGTCAGCTCAGCAAGAGTGTTTTCCAGGTCAGCAGGTATCAATTCCTTTGCTTTCATATATTTCTCTTTCTCTTTATTGCTCAGTGCATTCATTATTCTCAGGCTTGACTGTACTTCTTCCTGATGTATTTGAACCTTTCGGATTTCTTCTTGGATGCTTTGCAGTTTGAGGTCCAAACTTAATGTTCCATTAAGTTCTGTTTTCACCCATCTCAACCAGTCAAGTGAACGGCAAATTTCTGTCTGGAAGTCTATGCTTTGCACAAGTCTGTTTTCGCACTCCATCACAGTGTCACCAATTGCAGCATGCAAAGACTTTAGTTTCTCTTGCCAAGACTGCACTTGGTAATTTGTTATCTCACATGCAGATGAGTCAAGCTGAGGAGAAAAGGCTTCTAGATGTTCAGTTATTCGCTTCAGAAGACTCTCCGAGTCCTGCAAACTGCCCACCAGAGAATGGTATATTTTCAACTTTTCTTCTATTGGGAGCGTTTCTTCATTTACCTTAATCTGCTCCTTCTGCACTGCCTCTAGTTGTGCCTCAAATTGCATACACATTTTCTCATGTTCTTGGCATGCTTCTACGGTGTCTTCCAACAGGTTGATTTTCTGTTCTATTTGCCTCTTCAACTTGTGATATAGTGTGACAAGTTTTAACATCTCATCTGGTTGCCATGGCTGGCCAGTGCTTCGAAAGGCCTCCTTCTTCTGGTTTAGTTCATCCACTGCTGCACTAAGGCTCACCACTTCACCTAACAGATCTCTGTAGGCCTGCTGGAGTGACATTGTTTCTTTGGCTGAAACAGTAGCTGGAGCCTTGTCCGTGTTAATAAACTGATCTTCTAGCTCAGTCAGAGCTTTAATTGTCAATTCAATCAAAGAGGCATACTCTTTTCTGGCATAAATTGCTTCCTGAACCTTGTATAATTTTTCTTTTGCCAGAGCAGTGACTATGTTGAATTGCTGAGGGAGAATGTTAAGTTTTTCATCCAGATAAGAGTGATCCACTTCATTGAGAGATGGCAGGATTTCTTGGCCATCTCTTTGCAGTGCAAGTAACAGGTTTTCATATTCTGGAGATTGCTCAAGAATCTGTTGATATTTTGCCAACTGGCTGTACAGTTCAGAGTTAGAATTCATTACATTGACTTCTGGGAATGTGACAATATCAGCTTGCTTTAGCCAGTGGCAAGCTTTATCCAGGTCTTCTTTGAAATATTTCCTGGAAACTATATTCTTCTCCAGTTCTAACAATCTCTGGTTACACTTCTGTAAAACAGTGTCATATACATTCTGTAGTTCCTGCAGTTTACCTAACACTTCACTCTTTTCTTGTTCTGGTGCTTCTTTCATTAAATCCCTTCCTTGAGCCCACAACCCCGTGACTTCATTTTGATAGGCCTTCAGGTTAGCCTGGGCATTCTTACAAGTCCTGATCTGTTTGTTCACATCTTCTGGAAACAGACAAATGTGTTCTGGAAATACTACCTTCTTCTCATGCTGGTGAATTTGGTTTGTAGCCTGAAAGACTGCCATGAGAAACTGTGTCTTTTCAGATAGTGCTTTATTAAGGTGCTTTCTCCTCTGGCCAACAAGATCACTGAGACAATCTACATGGTGCTGTGCATCAGAAAGGGCTTTCTGAAGCTCCTGCCTTTCATTGAGCCCTAGGTTGGTCATCACTCTGTCAGCATCCTTTACAAGCATCTTCAGAACAAGCTGTTTGGCTTCAAGCTCACTGCAAATAGTAAGATGATCCATGAGAAGACTCTGAGCCAGATCTGGAGGAGGGCTCTGTTTAAGAGTCTCTGACATATTAGGTTGCTGCTCCTCTGCCCACTCCATAAGTTCCTGAAATTTGGAATGCACCAAACTGAGCTCTTCTAAGGTTGAGACAGAAACTTGAATTTTCCTTTTGACAAGGTCCTCCAGCTGAGTCCAGCGTTGCTCAAAATGACCAAATTGTTCTTTTACTAATTCTTTGTCATCAAGATTCAGATGCTCAGTCATCTTCTGTTTCTGATCTTTCAAATCTTCCAGAGCAAATCTTCTTTCCTGTAGTGCGAGTGCTAATTTTTGCAAGGCTTCAAGGTGCACATTTGTACTTTCAGCATCAGATCTGTTATCAAAATGGACAGGTCAGAATTTAATAATTAGATCATACATCAACACAGACTTTTAAAAGAGGTCAGGATTAATTATAAGCCCCCTATACAGGAAATCAATATGATATAAATACCTACAGTTTTCATATTCTTTTGAAGGTATCAGTCTTGAATATTAATTAAGAAGTTTAACTTTTTAATTCCTCTCTGCAGAGAGGACCTGCAATATGGTCATCAGGCTGACCATACAAATTAACATAAATACTACAGAGCATACTGGTTATATTACACTGCAAGAAGTACTGAGGTTGAGGTGAATCTTGTTCCAGGATAGTGATAGCAGCAGTCATAGATTCTCAGAATTTTACACACAACTGGTGTGTTTATGCTATACAAAGCTGATCCAATCACCTAGCAGCAGCAGCAGCAGCAGTTAAGCTTTAATATAATAGTCCAATACACAAAACACAATATCACAATGAAAAACACACATGAAACACAGTAAGCGCAAATGAAAGAGTTCAAACAAAATAGTCAGAATTCTTGATATGTCAGAAAATGCTATATTCTGAGATGGGATCAATCAGTACTTGCCTTAAAGACAAACACTGAAGATCAATCTTCTCAAGGTCTCTTTATTTCAATACAAGTAACTGTCGTATAATTAATAAGGGAGGTTTGTTTTTAATTATGCATGGAAAAAGGGATTTTTAGTGGATCCAACTTAAAGACATTCTGTAAACAGCTCTTTCAGCCTATATGCACTACGTCAGCTTTGTGCATGCTACTCCTTTTTTACCTAGCCAGGTTGTCCCACTCTTTTGTGAGCTTTTCCAAGAAAACTTCAACTACATTCATGCGGTCATGGTAATCCCTCGTCCTCTGCAGATCCTCCTCCCTCTGTACGAGCAAACTGTGTGCCTGAAGGCAGAGGTCCAGCCACTGGTTACTCAGTTCTCCTATTTCCTTGTGTTCAGGTGATTCCTGTCCTTGGGTTAGTTTGTTCATCTTCTCAGTCACAGAGGTAAGAGCAGACTGCTTAGACTGCAACTTCTGATTGAATTCCTGAAAAAGATACAGGTCAAACCAATATGGTAACACCTACTCAAAATTACAAGATGGAATTTTAATAAAAACTCTGAAATAAGTTAATTGTGCAGAGATTAATTATCTGCCCAAGAAAACGTTGTGAAGATGTAAATTGGAAGAACTGCCTTCTCCCCTCCTTTAACCTTCCTCCCCACCTTCTTAGGTGAGGACAGGTTGGTTATAGACGTGAAAGCAAAGCAGAGCAGTTTCTAAGTGCCAGTGATAAACAGATGTCACACCTTGTTGTCCAGGCCTCTGGACTATCACAGTTCCCATGACACACTAAATCATGCAAGATAGTCTGGGTCTCATGAGAATTTATTTTACCAATAATGTTTCTAGCTCATTTTTTATCTTTTCCTTTCTCATTAGAGACTAAAGATAGGAAGTAGAGTCCATAAGTCACCGACCTACCCAGCATCCATACTTTATTTTGTTCCTACTTCTATAATAGCAAAGTGAATGATTACCTTGGTATGACTGTTATTTGAGTTAATGAATTCCAGTAAATAAAAAAGTCCATCTGCATACACATTTCTTACTGAATAAGAAGTCACAGAGAACCCAAAAAAAGAAGAATATATAATATACTGACAACTAAAACTAAACAAATATTTTTCAGCACTTATACACTGCCTAGGGTAAATATAATATTTTCCAAATTTCTAGTTCAAATAACTGTAACTAAACAACCATGTCCAGCTCCTGCACTTTGCTGGGTTGATGTGTTTTCACTGAGGGATGCTACGAGTTCTGAAGAAGAAATGCTGCTACCCAGCCCTGCCTCATTACTCTTTGTGACTACTTGAAATGGAGCTAGACATCTTCCTTTACCAGGACAAATTCAAGATAAAAATACACATTGTGCTACATGTGACAGTACAGCAGGTGCCTACCTCTTATAATAATCCAAAATTCCTGACTGAAATAACAAAGAAATACCGGTTCCTGCTTCCTGCTTTCTTCTGGACTCTAAGGATAGCTAGTCTAAGAAGTGACAGTCTGAGAGAGTTGCGCTTGTTCAGTCTGGAGAAGAAAAGGCTCCAGAGAGATCTTATTGTGGCCTTCCAATATCTGAAGGGAGCCTATGAGAAAGCTGGGGGGGGCACGTTTTACAAAGGTCTGTAGTGGTAGGATGAGTTACCACTGGAAGAGGGTAGATTTATATCGGAAATGAGAAGGAAATTCTTCATTCTGAGGGTGGTAAGACACTGGAAGGGGTTGCCCAGGGAAGTTGTGGATGCTCCATCACTGGATGTGTTCATATCCAGTTTAGGTGGGGCCTTAAGCAACCTGGTCTAGTGGGAGGTGTCCCTCACTGTGGCAGGGGAGTTGGAACTACTTGATCCTTCCAACTCCAACCGTTCTATGATCTTTCACTCGACACTGTGCTGAGGTATCTTCAAGGGCTATGACTTTCTTCAAAAACTTTGTAGAATAGACATGAAGAGGAAGTGACGTTTACTTTTCATGTAACTCCTGGTAGATCAGATGTTTGTGATGTGTGCAGAATGGCCATAAAAATTCTCTCTTCTGTAATGAATGAGAATGAGTGAAGATCTGAAGACATTTTTCTCATTAGGATAAATTAAATTTGGTTTCTATTATACCTATTCTCAAGTAGTTTTCAGAGTCCAGCAACACTGAATAGTATCCTAGATAAATTTTGAAATAGATCTAAATAATTCAGAAGTATTGAAATCAAGGCATTTAGCAAGCACAAGTTGCAGATTTTATCTTCAGGTCCACTGTGATCAGCAATTACCCTATCCAAATCAAACATAAATCCAAAAAGTAGGTTGAAAATTTTCTGTTAAAAAAAGAAACAAAAAACAAAGAGAGAAAAATATTGAAGTGTTTTGCTTTCTGTCACCCTGTAGCATCCATAAGGAAACACTATTTCCTCTGCCTTCTCTGCTCTTGCCTAGAACATACGATATATTAGGAATTGTATGCAATATGTATGCATAACATGAATTCTACAAATATCAGTCACAGGATGAACTTCCTTACCTTCTGTTTTTAACTCAAAATCTCCTTACCTTAACCTGGAGTACCATATTCTGGGCAATGTTTAGCTCCAACTCTGCTCGTCTCCTTTTCAAATTCTGTAGTTGTTGATCTGCATCTTGGAAATATATCCAGAGCTCAGCCTTCATTTGTTTGATCTCTTCCCAACCTTGCGCCAAATACTGTGAGTGCATTATCTGTTGCTCAATCTAGAGGAAAAGAAATTAAAAGGAATGGGAATGCTTTAATGCCTGTATTTTAGGAGAATGGAGGATGAATACCATTCTTCTGCTGAGCACAACACTGTACTAAAGCAAATTTCTGCACTAGATTCTGAAAGGGCTAATATCTTCCACAAAGAAGAGTCATAACCTTAAAAAGTCATAAAAATCTGACCTATCAAAGGAAAGCTGTGGAGAAAGAAAACCAAACTGAATTATAATTCACTCCTGAGAGAAGCATGTATATTTCTGAGTGTGTGTATTTCAAAGTGTTCTCAGTCTTCTGTTACAGATTAAATTAATTGTATAATTTAGTTTATTGCATGCCAAGAATATTGCTGGACTGTATCCTAAATGCCTTTGCAATAACCAATTAAAAGCTTAAACTAATCACTGTCATTTGATTTGCTTAACCCAGTTATTTTGCCTATATGCTTTTAGTAAAATGCCAATAAGAAGAATGCTTACCGGATCTAAGCCCATCAATCACATTAAACCAATAGTCACACAGCTTCTTTTGCTCCAAATACAGTAGTAGGTCGCCTTTAAGGTTCAGACACTTCACCAGCTTAATATATCTCAGCACTGTACCATCTGTGATTTCTTAAAAGTGTTTCACTGCTTTATATATAAAAGGAGAATCTTGTTCTTATGTTTGGGATGCTTTTTAGTTTACTCAGTATTTGGACTGCTATTTTTTTTTACAGATTACTTGGATTTTTACAATTTGCTTCTCTGGTATGGAACATTCTTAGTGTATATATTAGATTTTTGGTATGGAACATTCTTAGTGTATATATTAGACTTTTACTCTTGGTAGAAGTAGTTTCAGAAGTTTGGATGTGCCTGTATGTAAAACTATGTTTTTCATGTTCACAACAACAGGAATGTTCATAATGTTCCTTTTCTAATAATTTATGTTTATAATTCTATTGTAAAACCAAGCATTAAGCTATTTTAAACTTAAAATTGAGGTACACTTCTACAAATGCATATGCTGAAACAGATGCACTGAATTGAACTATCATATTTTTTTTCTGATTATTCTAATTAATATATTAGTACACTCTAAGAAGAACATCAGTCTCCTGTTGAATAAATAGTAACAGTACAATATGTCTAGATATAACTGTTTTTCAAAAACAAATATTTTGTATCAGGCTTTCTTCCAGAGAATATCTGTGTGGCTTTAGACCAACATCTTGTAACATTGCCTAGGTATCTTTAACAACCTTTGCCACGTGTCTTTATATTACTACAAGGATAGCAGTGTGGATTTAATAAAAAAAAAAACCAAAAAAAAACCAAAAAAACCAAAAAAACCACAGAATGAAAGAGAAAGCTATTTCTAAAAGAAATACTTCAGATGAAAGTAAGAAGACGTTTCTTTAAACCATTACCCAATATGACCTTTTTAAAATAGGATAGATCAAGACAGTTAAAGCTCTCAATGGGATTAAAAGCGGGTTGATGTGGTTATCTTGTACCGTTTGTTTTGTTTGTTGAATATCTGTTGCTGTACTCTTCACTGTGACATCTGACAGATCACACATGGAGCACAGAAGATCCAAGTATGTATTGGCTTGCTCCTGCAGAGCCCGGAAATGTTTTACCTGAGGAAAGACAATCCTCAAATAAACACTGAGACTGTGGCAGTAATATCTTATTTTATTACAATCATGCATTTTAGTAGTTTTACTTTAGCTTATTATTTCCAGAAGATGAAACATAGACATATGTTATTTTATTAAATAAGGCTGCTCTGTCAGAATTATGAAAAAAGAGTGAATCAAAAACTTGATTATCCTCCAATTATCAAAGCACTCAGTGACATATGCATTGCCTACCTTATTTCTTTATATTTAAAGCATTGGAGGGATATACAGTTTCAACAAGGTGACTTACTTTCACAAAATGAATGGGAAGCAGAGGTTTATCTGATTATTAAAGTGTCATGTTCCTACACTTATATCCAGCCCAGTGGCACAAACCGCTTTCCCACACCTTCTGAAGCCCTCCCCATGTCCCCAGTATCTACAATTGCCAGGATCAGACAATATGACATCATTGAGGGTTCTTGCTCTTCACACTGCCTATAGGAGCTCAACTCTCTTTAACAAGAGTTTCCTCATCCCAAAATAAAATTATGATATATAGTGTTGACAAACAGGGCAATAAAATACCTCCTAGAGTTCCAGAGAGGAGGGGTGAGTGACCACCTAACACAGGGGGCCAGTAGTGAGTCCTTGAAGGCAAAAAGTTGAACACAACAACAGCATGCCCTCATGGCAGCCTGAAATTATTAGCAAGAATGCAGTCAGCAAGCTGCTGAAAGCAACTGTTCTCATTTATTTATACTTGTCAGGCTCTCCTTAGTGTATCTGGACCAACTTCCCTCTTCCCCCCTTGACAAGGTATTAGTAAACCGGTGTAGGTGCAGCAAAGGCCTGGGGGGATACGGGGCTGCAGTACCTGGCATATGGGCAGGTCTGAAGGAACTGGGTTTGTTCAGCCTGAAGAAAAGAGGCTAATTGCAGTCTGCCATTACTTAAAATGGTAGGGGTCAGGTGGGGGCAGTACTGAGAAGACAGAAAATCGCTTTGCTGAGGTGGGCAGAAAAATGACTAGAGAGAAAAATGACAAGTTGCAACAAGAAAATTCTTCCTAGATATGAGGGAAATTATTTTTCATAATAACAGTTAAGCACTGGATCAGGTCTCTAATCCTCAGGGATTGTCAAATCCCTCAGTGCACAACAGAGCTCTGCAACCTTTATTCCCCTCTCATTGAGTTTGGCTGCCTATGCTGAAGGCCAGTCCTGTTTCAGCCCAGCTGGGACCTGGCCAATGGAAGCATTCAGAAGCCTTCTCCCTTGCTCCAGAGCTGCATGTAAACTCAGGCCCTTACCCACCTATGGACCATACACATGCTATGCTACAGGTGGATCTGTGCCTTGCCCATCCTCCTGGGCTTGCCTTGCTGCTCTGACCTCCTGGCTCCACCTGGGACTGGCCTCATCCCTACAGACTTGCCCAGTGATCACCAGATGATGACCAACACCAGGGGAACTCAGCTCTCCTCACTGGTGTGCTGCAGTTCTGCACATCATTGGGAAGGTGCTACCCTTCTGGCCCCACCATCACATCCACATCCCCCTGGCTCCACTGTCATCTCCTGCTCCCCCTGCCCTTGGAAGAACTGACATTTGCAGTATTTTGATGTCTCCATTAAGGCACATGGTGGATGAGAGAGCCCTGAATTCCAGCATTTTTAGTACCATAACAGTGTAATTTGAAAACAAGGTACAAATCCAATGTAAAATGCATTAAGCTACTAAGAATGATCAAGAAACAAAGAAACCATTCTTAATGTCTAATGTGGGCTACAGGCAGTTCTATGCTCCTACACTGAAAAAATGGTTTTAATTGCCAGAGAGCAGACCCTGCATTCATGGTACTATGAAACCAGGTCTCATAGGAATATTAGAAGACAGATGTGCAATTGAACAAGCAGAAAGACACAACATCTCTGATAAATAAACACATCTGTGGAGTATCTAAGCAGGTTTTACTAATTAGCCAACATTTTTCAGGTTACATATTTCTAAGCATTAAGCAGAGCTAGCAAAAGCCCTGTGTGATTTTTCACCTGTGGTTATTTTTCACAGGTATTCCTTTTGGAGTTGTGAATACTAAAGGGTTTGGAGCATGTGTCTTATAAGGAAAGGCTGAAGGATCTGGGGCTGTTTAACCTTAAGAAAAGAAGGCTGAGGGAAGACCTTATCACCCTCAACAGCTACCTGAAGGGAAATTGTAGCAAGGCAGGAGTTGCTCTGTTCTCCCTGGTGACAAGTGACAGAACAAGAGGAAATGGCCTGAAGTTGAAGCAGGGGAGGTTCAGGCTGGATATTAGGAAGCATTTCTTTACAGAAAGGGCTGTCAGGCATTAGAATGGCCTGCCCAGGGAGGTGGTGGAGTCACCATCCCTGGGAGTGTTTAAGAGCCCCGTAGATGTTGTGCTTAGGGACATGGTTTAGTGGTCTTTGACAGGGCTAGGAATAAGGTAGAACTTGATGATCGCGAAGGTCTCTTCCAGCTGAAACTATTCTTTGATTCTATGCTTCTAATACACAACCCTCTGAGAAGACGAGAGAGCATCTAATGTCTTTTATTCTAAGGCTCTTACCTGAAGTCACCTTATTAAGGATAAGGGAGCATTTTAAAGTGATGAACTTTTACCTGTTTAACTGCATCTGCCAGGCTGAAAGGTGGCCAGGTAGTTGGCTTTAGCTCTGACTGCACTGTAGACAGCCAAGTCTGGCACTGTTGTAGGGTATCCTGATGACTAACATGCTTCTGGAGTTCATGTTCCAAACTCTGGTACACCTAAAATAAACATTTTGTAAGGTCATTGCATTTTCAAACACAGCTATTAGCTCTCTACTCCCACCTTGAAAACTGTAGAATTATTAAAACCGTTTATTTTAGCCCTTGTAAATAAAAGTACCACGGACTGAAAGCTCCTTAAGCTCTCACTACACCTTGCTAATTTGTGGAGAAGATGGACAATATATAAGGCATGGCTTCTGGAACAAAAAAAAAAAAAAGCAAAAGAAGAATATTATCTCTTATTTCTGTATTCTCATTCAACATTTTACTATTGATCTAGCATGAGGTTTTATGTAGCTGTGCAAATCTTACTGTCTATGAACTCTACTTTTTGGGCGTTTGATTTGGTTTGGTTCTTTTTTCTATATTTTTTTTTTAGATTATGCTGGCTTGATCTCATAATTGGATTAACAGAATGACCCAGCTAACCCTTCTTAACTGTATATTCTGGTTTTACTAAGCAAGACAGTATTTCCTAACACATAAGCACATAATTAAGACCTGTTATGCATGTATGCCAACTACTGACACTAAGACTAAACAATTACTTACTAAACAATTACTGACGAAACAATTTGCTCCCTAGTTTTAGAAGCAGGAATAGTTCTCATGTCTTTGCTGCTGCTCAGAACCAAGTGCAACAGAAAGGTAGTGAGGGTGTGGAGAGATTAAAGTAAAAATTGATAGACAGCTCTTTTTGCTGTCTGCAAGGCAACATTTGCATCACAAGGAATTCAAGTGTAGTACAGTAATAATGAAGTGCTACATTAGTAACCAGTAGGCTCAATTTAAATGGAAACAGTAGAAAGAGTTTTCCATCATTTAAAGAAACAAATGCTTATAGAAATAATGCATGTTATTCTTAAATGGAATAAAAACATTTCTGAAACAAGATTTACTCTTTGGGCTGTGCTACATATGGCAGAATAGCTGTCCTTTGTGCCCTGAAGATGGCTTTGTATGTTTTGCTTAAATTTTGCTTGAAGAGGTTCTGTGCATTGACTGATTAAGTAATCGCCTTTATTCTTAAGGCTGTTCAAACGATCTTCAAATCCTGCAATTTCTTCCATGATAGCCTAAGAAACAGATAAAATATTTTTGAAGAAACAATTTTAATTTAAAACATGTTTTTGCATCTCTGTATTTAATTTTTTTTTTAATTAAACATTCTTTATCTTCAAATCTGGCAAAAAAGTTTTCAGTCAATGTGTATTGTTATACTCAAGCTATTAGAGTTCATATTCATTGTAAAATTATTGTCAAAAGTCTGTACATAGATATCCCACAGAAACATCAGTAACACTATCACAATGTCTAACCACTATATGCTTACGCCCCAAGACTACCCTTCCTTTGATGCATGCTCCCCATGGCTCTATCACCTTCTACTGTGTCTAGTAATGAGGACTAAATTCCATAAGCTCTTTCACTGTAGATATTTTTTTCCATCCACTTTGGTGAAGCCAAATTTTCACCTAAGGAGGTTACTTTAGGAATAACACAATAATCACAACGAGGTAGAAGCTGTCAGTATTTGCCCTTGGAACCCCAGTTTCAGGGAGTGGTGGAAAGAGTTGGGTTTTGCTTTCTTTTATCTTCTAGAAAGCATCAGTTATCAATGTAATGAATGATTATCATTAATAGCAACCATAACAACATCTTGAATAAAAGCAATGGAGGAAATGTTACAAACTAACAGAGGGAAAACAAAAAAAAAAACAAACAAAGAAATTCCAGTCTTTTTTTTATGCTTCAAAGTGCCAGAGCAAAAAATGGCTTAGGAGCAAAATGACCCTAATAATACTTTTTGTGGTCCATTTCCTGGGACATCTTACCAAAATTCTGACACAGAATTCACATCATTGTACAACAAAGTTCTTGTGAAGATGCAGTCATCTGAGAAAGAGTTCTAACAGCAAGAGAGATTTGTTAACTGCATTAATGACACTGATGCTTATTTACACAGCAGTAATAGGAATAAAACAGGGGACTGACAAATAACTAGAATTCTATCACGGAGACAGAGAAGCAAGGAAAAAAAAAATCTGTTTTACCAAAGAAAGTTTACCCAATAGTAAACCCACCTTGTGGTTAGCTAGTTGCTGAGTGATTATTTCAAGATTGTTACTCTCCATGAGGTCAGGGCTGACCAGCCTGCTTGACATATGTAATAACCATTTCTCCCCTTCTTGTAAATCACTATTGTAATCCTCATGTTCTTTTACTCTGACCTCTAAGGTTTCAACGTATACCTGCAGGTCCACAATACCCAAAATAAAATATTTAGATAATTACAAGAATTAAAAAGAACCCAAAAAACAAACCAAACCCCACCAAGAACTTGAAAGTATAATAAGACAGATAACTTCTAAATTTATATTTGTCTGAGAGACTCACACATGACTGACTGTTAAGGAAGACTTGTGTGAATAAACTCTGTGGTACTGAGAAATATTTCCACTCTAGATGAAATACTTTTGAAGGCTGAGGAAAACACTGAGGATCTCCTTACTTTAAGAAAAGAAACACTGTCACTTAGAAACAACTACACCCTCTTTGAGAGACTGCACATGATCTACCAAATGTTGCAGCTGGGTCCCCGCTGCTTACAGTCTTTGCATGTACATATTGCCTGTAATTGTGGTAGGCAAATTAAGAATGTAAACACTGAGGTAAAATATATTTATTACAAGCTTCTCTACTTTTAAGTCATTAACATTACATCTGGTGCAACAGATATCTGTTTTGTGGTACAGATCAGAGGAATGACTGTAAACTAAAAATCAATTGTGACAAAAATTAAACCAGCTGCTATTGGTTTATGGCTTGACAATTAAAAGGTACTTAGGTCAAACATAAGTACTAACATGGTTTGCAGAGCTTATCCTTGTTAGGAGCGTAACCTATTAGAAGCTTTACAAATAATCATACTTTAAGACGTATTTAAAAGTATTAGCACTTCCAAAGTACTACATACATGTGGACTAAGGAGTCAATGTTAATTAATAATGCTCTTGCTGAATTAAATTATAGCTATTTTGCAGTTCATTTTCTCCAGTGACTTCAACAACTAAACTAGATTAAACAGGGTTTGTGTAACATCAAGTAGAAACAAGAAATGAAATGGTGCAATTTAAAGGCATCTGTTCCTTCAAGAAGTAATGCACTGAGAGCTTCATTCAAAACAAGAATAGTAACATTACTACAAACTAATCACTGATATGTCTCCCCTTAGTGCTACAAAGACTCTACCTGTCACACTCAAAATGCATTTCAGCTACTCTTGTTAGATTTATTTAGGTAGAAGTTATTTCTTTAATCAGAAATTCCTTCCCCATTCAAAAAAAAAAAAAAAAAAAGTAATTCAATCTCTCTGTACAGGGTGTGACATGACAACATGAAGCAAATAGTCAACCTCTTAAAGGACTGAAAAATATGAAAAATATAAGTATAGCCAATTGAAAGAACCTAGAATTTTCTTCCTGACTTTTTACCTTTGTTGTGTTGCAGAGTTCCTGGTAACTGCTCTGAAGGTCTTGAATGTTGTTCTTTAGAGTCATATCATTCACCAGATCAAAAAGTGCTTCTCCTTTTTCAATCACTGATTTTATTGAAGGCTCATGGGACAGAACAGTCTGCTGTATGGACTACAATGCAAGAAAGAATTAAAATATATCTATTGAACACTGAAGATTATTTCACTGATTTATTTCCCATTGATCTGAAGCACAGACTTCTATCATGGTATATCTCATGCCTTCCAGACAAAAAGAAATTTGTTACCAGTACAGGACTATGTTTTGCAGCCATGCCTTGAATCAGTAACTTTGCAGTCATCTAAAAGCAAATACTCCTTTTGTGACTGGCTAATAGCACAGCTGATAATCAGGAGCTCATGAAGGAAAGGGAGTTAATATGTATGAAAGGGCAAGTGCTAGGGATAAAACTTGCTCAGAGGAATAAATTCTGCAAATAGGTAGGAAAGAATCACCAAAGCTATCCCCTTAATGAGATGCTATGCTGTACTCTCAAGAGTATGGAGTCTGATCTATTACATCACTGTGCCACTGGCTCAGCATGACACATGCCAGCATCTAGCAAATGACGTGTGTAGAAAGCAAGCACACAGCTATGACATATGATGAAGTATTGAAGCTGTTGAGGGGTATTAGGTAGTTTCAGAGAGAATGCCTTGATGCTGTGCAGATACTGCTCATCAACAGTCAAAACACTGGTTTATTAACACTGTTTTAGCCACAAATGCAAAGCACGGCACTGTATGGGCTGCTATAAGGAGAGCTAGCTCCATCTCAGCCAGACCCAGTACAGATCTTCTGAAGTATCTGTAATCCAGAGTACTTCACAAAAACATCATTAAGAGAAGCAATGGGGTTTGTAGTCTGCTTTTTCTACTAATTTTTACAATTGGAAGAAAAAAATACCACTTCATTAAAATCCTAACTAAAAACAGAGGAGGCCATAGCAGATGGCTGTTGAGTCAGTTACGTCAGTTGAGCTGGAACATCTACCTTTTACCAGGCAGCTGATTAAGACAATGTAAACAGAAGCAATGTTTGCAGTGAAGAACGACCAACTGATTTCTATCCTTGCTTAATCAGTGGTTAATTCTGTTGCTTTCAAGGAAATTATTCATATGTGTAGTCATAACAGAATTTTGTTCCATAACAGGAAATTCTCAAATGTGGAAGCCTTATTAGATCACATTTTAAATTCAGGTGCTCACTCTGGATTGTGAATGCAGGTATCATGCACGTTTTGACTTTGATGCTGATCTGGACACCCAGATCAGAGGCATCTCATACATCTGTTGAGGAAACTGGAACACACCCCTGGAACAGATGATTTCTTGCAAGTCACTATGTCAAAATTGATTCTATACTGCAATGATATAACCCCTTTTTACCTTGTATTTGGACAACTGGGCCTTCTTCTCATACAGTTCGCTCTTTGGCTCTGCTGGAGCATGTAGCATGGCTTGATACTCCATGACCCACTGAGTCTGTGCCTTGTACTTGTCTGAGAACTCCTTTGCCAGCTGAAGGCACTTCTCTGAAGTCATATGCTCTTTCCTGATGGAGGCAGCCAGCTCTTCAAGCTCTTCCACATGATCTCCAATTTCTTTTCTTAACTGGTCAACTTCATTTTCTTCCATATACTTTATAGCTCGCTCCCCCTTCTCACGCGCAGATTTCAGTAAACTGTAGCCTATGTCCATATCACTCAATAGCAGCTGTGAAACAAGTGTTGGTTAACAGAAAATGTATGCAAGCTCTTGCCTTTTTTCTATTATTATTCATTGTAGTTTTATCATCAATGAGCGGCTCATGTTTTGTTTTGGTTTTGGTTTGTTTTAATCTTGCTAAAGACACAGAAAGAATTTCTAGGGAAACTGAATAGACTTTTCATTACAAAATTGCCTGGAGTTGAAGTGTGGTAAACTAGAAGTAAGCAGAAAAAGCCCTGTTCTGCACAGGGCTTACAAAGATAAACACAGAAAGTTAGGGGTATCAGGTCCAAATTCTGGAACAGAGGAAAGTTTTCCCTTAGGGTATTGTGCTTAAGGTACAGGACATATAAAAAGCTCCACAACTCTGAGATGAAATGAGGTTTACTACTGACTTATTTCAATGAGGAGAAAGAGGAAGCACTTCTTGCCACACTGCATACTGGTAAAAAATATATATGACAGGATGCCTTGCAAGGGGAATTTATTTTATGTTTTAACCTAAAACAAAATACATGCAAACATGCCTTCTGGAAGGATAAGATTATATTATTAGGACTATTCAGAACTTCAACAATCAAACTGTGATCTAATGGGTATTATGACATGAGAACAGAAAGTTTTATATTGGGTGGGTTTTATCCTGATAGCTTCTCTGGGTAAAGTGAAGTTAGAATTTCGAGCAGCTGTTAAGATGCATTTTAAAATACAGCCTCTTTTTGGTGAACAGAAACAAAAAATTGCATTAAAGAAAGCTGTACCTCTAGTTTCTGTACTTTTTTTTCCATTGCTGTTTTATCAACCACATCAAACTTGGTGATCACATTTCTGAAGTTCTTGCTAGTAGCTCCATACCAATTCGTGTAAGCACAAAAAGCCAATTCTGACTCCTCCATACAGCGTATTTCTTCTTCCAGAAACTTTATTTGCTCCTTCAAATAATATGGAGGGTAGAGGAATGAAACAAGAATGACCCAAATGTTTATCATTACTTTTGGCTAAAGGTAGCAGTAAATTGCTCTTTATTAGTAAAACCTGGCATACTAAGATTAAACACATAGGTTTTGAACACTTTTATGTCTAGTGGATAATTCTCACTAGGGTTGCCTCAGAGTGTACATATACGAATCACTGATATTAAAACTGAGTTAATACTATACCCTGAAAAGGTATTTATCTTTTTAAATTTGAATTGTAACTTGTGATTATGGTACTGTGAGACACTTACTACTTAAAGTGACCTGAAGACTGCACCTTACCAATTCAAATTTTCGACTTTCCTGTGTGTTTCAGTAATAACCTAAAACCATTTCTCTAGAGGTTGTTTAGCATTCAGACATACTGAATTCTCAATTTATCTCGTGCGACTGCCAAAAAAGAGAGTAACAAAACCTGAAGAACAGTGAATATGTTTGAAAGAGCATTATCCTGATTATGGTTGTCTACTACGTTTAGTACAAAAAATTTAGATGTGTGGAAATTACACATTTACATGTGTATATATATAAATATGAATATGTATGTGAATATTATATTATTGAGTCTACAGTAATAAATAAACTCTGATAAAGTCCGATTAAGAAAGCCTGTTTATATTTACTTCTTAACTGACAATTTATGATGTTAGAATTAATTACTTTTTATTACTTACCAAGACATGAAGAAGGAGAGTTTGGTACCGAGATGTAAGCTGTGTAGCCTGGCTTCCCATTCTACTTGCAGTGAGACTTTCCTCCAGTATTTGCTGAGCCAATACCCCAACTTCTTCCACATCATCTTTGTAGACTGTAATTTCTTCATGCCACTTCTACGACAAAGACATTATCCAGCTTATATGACTGATTCAAACATATTAAACACAACAAGAATTTATTTATAACTAAGTAAGGAAATCATTGAGAAGGAAAACAAATACATTGTTGCAAACATGGATTTACAAGCAGAAAATAAATATGTTGGAAGTTTTACCATACCCTATGGACTGCATTTCATTACATTCCCCCCCCCCCTTCCCCCACATAATAACAGAAATGAAACCTATAAAATAGATTTATAGAATTTGACCTAGCTTTTAAAGGGACTGTAAAGTGTAACCTTCAAATCTGCTTCTTCTTACAGTTACTAAAGGAGAATTATTACATCAACACAGCAGAGATTTCACAACACAACCACATTTTACTTTTGTTACCACATTAACATTTTCCCTCTCCAGGACCAACCTTTGTCCTCAGTTATGCCTTCACATACCACAGAGCATAAAAATTCCATGAGAAATCTATGAGATTTCAACATTGGTGTAGCCATATCTCTACAAGTAAAATGGGAGGAACATGGACTCTGAAGGCACGAAGCAATACTGGATCCATCACTCTAGGCACAACCACAGAATAAAATGCAGTGCTTCACATCACTTTCACAGGGCAACCAGGAACTGATGTGGAAGCCTTGCATGGTATTTTGTTCAAGGAATGCCCTAACTACATTCTTTACCTTCATTTGTTGAAGCTGCATCTCCTTTGTTGATCTACCAGACTGCCTACCAGTCCTGATAGCAACTTTATCCTCCAGGTCTGTTAGCCAGTCATTAACCTTCTGAAATTTTTTCTCCATTAACCTCAGCCTGCTCACAGTGGCATTTAATTGGCTTCTTGCTTCAGAAAGCCTGTGCTGATAAACTTGCCAGTCTTGCCGTAAGGATTCCAGGGCTCGGTCTTCTACCTGGGGAATGCCCCACGGAATCACTTCCTCTCTGGCATGGACAGCAGCATTCAATAATGCTTGCCCTTCTGCACAGTGGACCTGCAGCTCCTGTAGACACAGAGTTACAGATACACACACTACATTAACAGCTTTCATTCACATATGGCAAACAAAGCCCTGGTTCTACTTAAAACAAAAGCAGTTACCTCACATTAGGCATATATTCCCTTTAGTTATCTATGGTTGAACACATATGGCACTATCTCCAAGAACATCTATGATGGCATGCTCACTTACAAAGTAAACCAAATATGGCTTATAATTGACAAGGGTATTGGAGAAAATTACTGACAAAGCATGCATTAAATTCCTTCCCCTCTTGCTAAGTTTATAATTAGTTCTGAAACATTAGCTGCCTGAGCTGGCATTGGATGGATGCAATCCATTCAGCACAGCCTTAAATTCAAACCTTTCCAGCTATGGCAAGATTTTCAAAAGGGATTCATATTTTGTAAAGTAAACCATAATAACAAGCCATATACAGAGAGTCCCTGATCATACAAAGACCTTCTAAGTATCATGAATAAAGTAATAAGTATTTCATAACTCAAGTACAGACCTTTTGCTAATTCAATAACAGGTATGAAAGTAATTTAGTCAGTTTAAAATCATAAGTGGCAAAGTACTGAAGTTCACCCTTAAGTTATTTAAGTGATTCAGTAATAATAGTCTTCCCACCTCACCATGGGAACTAACCTATCTGACTGGAACTGCCTGAAAGTAGATGCATCCGCACTGTAAGCAACAAAACGCAAAAACCTAATGAAAATAATACTTTTGATATTTTATGACACACAAGAAAAAGAAGAGGTAGACAAACATCTGAAACAAATTTAACACTTGGAAGAAATCGTTAGTATGCCTGGAGATTTCATTCAAGGCCTGACACTTCTTTCTGGAAATGACAATGTTTCCACTGACTTTACTGAATCACTTTTAAGCAGCAAAATACTTACAGATAATGTAATCCCAAGCTGTTCTCAGGACAAAGAAGAGAAGTAATTTTTGGCTGGTAATTACTATAACTCTGCAAGTTTACAAGTAGGATTTTAATTACTTTTTTTTTACTTGAAGTGTCAAATATTATGTACCTGTAAGTCTCGGAGCATTCCTTCCTGTTTCTGGGCATCACCATTAAGATGCGATAAACAGTCAAGTTTTTCCTGTTCCTTCTCCAGCCATACTTCAAAGGCCTTCAGATTCCTTTGGTATTCTTGATGTAAGTTAAGTAGTCCTTCAGCTTTTGTTACTGCCTCCTATTTTAAAAAATATTTACATATACATATGTATCTTAGTTTACCTTCAAACCAAGAAAACATAAAAGACAGATCTCCAACAAGTGTAAGAGTTTGTATCTGATGCTAAGCTTTCCTATAATTCAAGAGTACTTGGATTCTGAGGATGGTTTAATCAATTACAAGGAAAGAAGGAGCAAATGTGGGGATACAGATACTTATCCTAGGAGATTCTTTGTGTAAGTTTGAGACTTTTGGGATTTGAAGATTTGATCTGGGAACACTTTTAAATATCACTTTCATGTCCAATAACAAAAGACCTTTTTCATTTCTATACCAATTTAAATTAATTTTACTGAAGTGATTAATAAGACTATGAGCTCAGAAATTGCATATTTGTTATTTGCATGATTTTTTTTTAATATTGTATTTTGGAGTAATACTCTGTTAAGAGTATCTAATATCTTTAGTTTGAAGACTGCTTTACAGGCAGTTTGGACAGAGCACAGTGAGAAACAGACTGCAAATCTTCTGTCTATGTGGGTGATTGAGTTACAATAATTTCATAACCCACCACTAAAATATTACCATACCTGGGGTACAGCAGGAAAGGCATCATATATTAGCACAAGACTAGTCTTTCTAAGTGCAATAAGAGTATACTACATGTATTTCACCTACTCTAAGAAATTAAGGGAATTAAGTTTGGATGGAGACAAGACAGGCTTCATCCTTTGGCAGGAGGCTACATAAGAAGAAAAACACTTTCATAAACAGCAGCTATGAACCTACTGTCTGCTTTACTTATTTCTAACAGGTCTGGGTAGCAGAAAGAAGGAAGAAAAGAGGGTTCTCAGTGTTTTAAAAGGCCTGCCTACACCCATTAGTGGAAAGAGAAGCTCTTGCCTCTTGACAGTGGCTGCAGGGAATTTTAGGTTTTGGTCTGCTCAGACTTGGGCCACAAAGCCTTGGTGAAGCTTGTCAGGTAGCTCACCTGGCCAAAGGATAATTAAAAGGATTTGACCACTCCTTACTTTTCAGCTATTTGCTTTGAACTTTGAATTTCTTTCTGAGGCTTGAATGTACTCTTGACACTTAATATCATCACTACAGTTGGGAGTGGGGAAGACCAAAATCATCTGGGGTATTACATGGTAAGAAAGAGAAGGGATGCTTCTTGCTACATGAGGAAAGAGGTACAGAGCTCTTGCATCTGTGAACTGCCATCCATTTTTCACTGTTCCCATGCTGTTGCCCAAGACAAGCAAATACAGGCAGACTGTATAGCTTTGTGCAAGTGGAAAAGGTAAAGGATTGAGGATCCCCATGCTAACAGGAACACTAGCAGTTTCCAGGACTTACTCATCCCTCTGTCAAACCTGAGTGAGTTTATTCACAGAAGGACCAAAGAAAGTCAGCGTATTGCATTCTTTGCAGTTGTGGGAAAAAGAGTACCACAAAACAGTGAATCACATGTCTGAAAAACGGAATTTTGGCCCTTTCCACAGGACAAACACTTCATTGAGAGAACAAAATTCAATTTTACTATGCTGTTGTCATGAAGAAAAGTTGCCTGTCTGAGCATACATTAGTCATTATTTAATGACCACAGAAGAATTTGGGTTAACTAAATATAATCACCTAGCTTTAAATGTATCACCAGGTCTTTTATTACTTCTTATTGACCTTGTATCTTACATTAAAACTCATCCTGATCTGTCTGTGCCCTAATCTTTTCCAGATCTATGATGTTAACACATCAGTTAAATGTAGCATTTATCATGCTTGGTCTTTTGACACTAGAGTCGGTTTACTTGCTAGTAAGGTTTGTATTCAATAGTAAGCTTCTCTAGTTGTCAACCACTTGTGAATTATCTGATTGACTGGTTGCATGTATTGCAAAACATATATTTAAGCAAATCACAGATTCAGAGATGCTTCCAACTTTTCAGCCACAATGGGTAAAGTCATACCTGTGCAGAAGCCAATGAGACTATTGACATGGAATTCCTGAGTTAGTCACATGATGATTTTTTCAGATACAGAATTTTAAAACCTTTCTGAAAAGATCTGAAGCTCAGTGGTACAGACAGACAGATTGACAAATCATCCTAATAACTTTGTTACATTAAGTCACAGCCATCCCTAAACTGTTACTCCTCATTTAACTGTAAAACAAATGATCAGTGAAAAGACTTTCTCTTTTTCTTTGCTGCCAACAAAACAAGAGGGAGTGCTATCAAGAAAAACTGTACCCTCGTTCTGTCTTTGAGGAACTTATACCGCTCCTGAAGATCCTGGAGTTCAAGCTGAGTAACGTAATGCTCAGCCATCCCACTTCCTTTCACTTCAATTGTCTCCAACAGGCTGCTGTGACTCAACACCTCTTCACTGAGGAGCTGCAGAACAGAAATAGAAGAATTTATTTATGAATGGGCAGCATTAAAACAAGACCACAGTTTAATCTTGCACTTTTTCTGCCTTTTTAGTTGCTTATAAGGTGATATGGGCTTGTTGATAGTTTGTGGTAAATGAAACACACCTTTGCTTTGCTGAGGGCAGCTGTTTTTTCCCTCAGTTCAGCATACTGCCTTTCAGAAGCATTCATACTTGCTTCTACTTTATCCATCCAGCTGGAAAACTGACGAACATCATCCTGGTAACTTGTCCATTTGGAGAGAGCTCCTTCCAGTTGACTGCAATGTAAAAATATGTATTTGTTGTGATAGTGGAGGTTTTCATGCTATTTAAGCATTGAAGCACAGTAATATACATTTACTCTAGACTACATTTATAAGAAAGATATTATCATAAGCTAAGCAGTCTGAGGCAGAACTGTTAAAACCCTACAGGTTTTAACTAGAAGCATTGTTTGGCTGATAAAGAGAAATCAAGTTTTCCAAACTTGGAATATTAAGAAGGTCTGTAAGTTATGTAGCTAGCTGATATGTTTTAGCTTTAGTAAATAAAATGCAACTGAAAGCATAAGATCCAGAATCAGAAACTTTCTGTCCCTCTTCATGTATTCAAAAATTGTTTTGTTGTAATGTTTAATTACCTTTGTTGGTTTAAACTTAAATATTTGCAACTAGCGATGCATCACCAAAGGTGGCTGGAATTTTTTCCCCTGTATTTTTTTATTGTATCAATTTGAATATTGGACGATGTAACTACAATACCTTCTGTGAAATGCTAGCAAGTGGAAAACCAGACAGGATCTTGACAGAGTCAACCATTAACATTTGTGACAAGAACTCGTTTCTGAGAACAATTCAAGGCATCAAGTAAAATTCAAAGTAAAATTACAAGGTTATGTACATGGAAACCACCTTTAAGAACACATTGACAATAAATGTTAACAAAGTTTAGATCCCTCACAGTTTCCTCCCCTTTTTCTATTTCAAATTAATACGCCACTTAAGGCCTCTAGACATGCAATGCAGTTATTTTATATGAATTTGACTGTTGTAATAATAAAACTCTGGGAATTAACTTTTCAAAAGTTTCAAGAGTGTTTTATTGCTAAGCATCATTCTGCACCTCATACCCTTTTTACCTCTTGCATTGGATACAAGCAGACAGAAGAGAAGCCCAGCTATCCTTCAGGGTTTGTAACTGCCGTTCAATCACTGGTACTCCCTCCAGAGAAGTACTTTGCAGAACAGATTCTCCTCTTGTCAGAACCATTTTCATTTGGATTTCTTTTTCTTGTTTTACTGATAGAAGTCCCTATAAATGTAAATTTTACCTGTATCATTAACTGTGCATGAATATACTAACTGCCTTTACTGCAAAATAAGCTAATCAGATTTAGCATCTCACACAAATAATCAATTTGAAGATGGACAGTGGGATTCACATGTGGGCTTCACGAGAAAAAAAAATGTCCTTCAAAGGGTAGTTTCAGGACATTACAAATATCTTAGTTGTCAGGGAAGTGCACGGGATCTGTGCGGGTACAGTTTATCACCTAAGGTACTCTTGGGTGGGAAAGCTGACATTCCAAAGTGAATATCATTTAGGTGGAAAACAGGAGTATTCATTTAGAGAGAAAACAAGATGTGATGACAATGTTCTTCTACATGGCTGAAATACAGCTCCAGCATCTACTGACAACACTGGAATACCAACATTTAAACTCAGTAAACTACCAGCAACATCATCTTAGAGACTTCAGCTCCTGAAGCTGCACAGTTGCAAACTAACAGCTTCTAACATTATGCAAAGTCATGAAAAGACTGAAAGAATGGACCTGAAAGACTCAACGAAGAAAAGGCAAAAGATAATTTTATAACTTTGCTACAATATCTTGCTTTTTCATGTGTCCCTATTATTTTGAGGACTTGTTCGTATTTTGGCCATGGAGCAAAATACTGAGATATCAATAATATGAAAAGTATTGTTTCCTGAGATGCTATTTTCTTAACTGTAGTCACCATTTTTTAAGCAAACAATTATAGGAAAAACTGTTCCGACTGCTCCGTATCACCTGTAAGGTCTAGGCAATAAATTAAACTAATAGAAGAGAATATCTTACTTCCATTTAACTTTCAGCATCCACACTTCTTTTAAGTTTTGTAAAGAATTTGCATATATGGAGTTTTACATGTCATAAAGGTTCCTATATCCTTCTTAGAGAAAATGTCTAATAATGAGCTCTTTCCTCTATAAAAAGAGTTATTTGTGAGTAAATTGAAAATCAGTGTCTGAACAACAATCACTATGCTAATATGCATCAACTAACGTACTGTATCCTACACTTGCATTCTTCTTAAAGACGTAAAAAGAGCAAATTTTGGAGTCTCTTGTTTTCATACCTCCAGCTTTAACATCCGGCTGTCCAGAACACTCTTGTCTGCAGTGGGATGACAGTAGGAATCCAGCATTTGAACTGCATCAGCCACCCAGTCCTGGAGGTCCTTGACATTGTGTGAGAACTGCTGGTGCTCTGCTACCACCCTATCCATTCTGGAAACTTTCTCCTGAAATTCATACAGCAATTAGCACCACCAGCTATTCAAATGATTGCTTATACCACATACCTATTTATCATTTTTAGAATGATTTTCATAAACTTGAATGAGAAATTCTTTTACACGTTGATAATTACAAGTACACTTAGTTGAGCATGGAATGAATTTTGCATACACATCCACACAAACTTGTTCAAACTGATATACAAATGAAAATTTCAGAAATGTCTTTTCTGTTTGTTTTCTAAATGCAAAGCTTAATCTAATTTTCTCCTTTCATGCAAAGTAGAAGAGAGTTTTCCAGTTTCACTTTTTCTTAAAGATCTGGTAAATCACACCTAAACTCCAGTGTTGCAAATGAAGATAACTTGTGAAATCTGTCAATGCACAACACAGATTTAAGCCTGTGAAGCTACACCACTGCAGCAACATTACTTTGTTGATACTTGGAAAAGAAAGACCTGTTTACCTCAGTGACTCCCGCTGCTATAATCATTATTGTGAAAAAATCACTAACACTCATACGAATCAAAAATAAATGCTCAACTTACATTGCAACTTTAAGGCCTGAGGTGAACAGGAATACAGAGCAGAGTGTATTTCACTCACTGACAGAGAACTAAAAATCAAGCCAGTGAAACAGGCTTAGGAAGTTACTGAGAGGAATCATTCACAAGTGTCCATGTCTATACAAAGAATTTCAGGATCTCTCTCATAGGCTAGATCATAAATATCCTCTGCCTGACTCCCCCTCATCCTGACATCTCCTACAAGGTCTACCCACATAAGCCAATGTTAATAATTCATCCATCTTTGTTTTTCCCATTTTGCAGTTATAAAAACTTACATACAATAATTTTCAGTAAGTGATACATCTCTAGATATACTTTATATTTTTTATTTTCACAGAGGAAGTAGAAATTAACAAACTAGAACTTCCCCAAACATATATACTTTCTGAATTGAATTGCTATCCCTTCCTATATCCTTAATATTGTCATTACTTCAGTAAGTATAAACCTAATGCAATATCAAGCCTCCTTCAGGATGGGAACTTTGTGAAAAATAAGTCCTAATATGAAGACCTTCTAACGTGTTTACACAGTAGACATAGTAGGACTATGAAATGGCGACAAGTATCAAGCACCACTCAGCAAAGCAGAGTTAGGTTAAACTCTCAGTTCCTAACCTGGCACTTTAAAGGTTGGCCTACATCTCCCCTTGAACCTTCAAAAGCAGCCTAAGTGGTACTTGATAGAATAGAGATAAGACCTATCTGTTAGTTTTAGAGGAAGATGCTTACAATGTAAATAATTAGTCTTCATTATAGAATTCAAGGAAGTAATAACTTTTCTGTGTTCTGTATTTTCTTAAAAAAAACAAAACAAAACAAAAAGAAAACCCTGAACTCCCTAAAGTTTTGACAGTTATTTCTTTCAGGTGCCACATATAACAAAACTAAAATGTCATCAATACTCAAAATAATCAAAATCAAACCTTCAGTCAAAATACATTAAAATAAAAATCCTTAAATCACAATTCCATTTTGTTGACAGTCCATGGAATTGTCCAAGTCCTTACTTCCCACTTTTTAAAGCCAGTGTGAAAGACAAGATAGCTCAGACACACCACATAGCAGACAAGCGTGACAACTGCAGCATTTCGCATTTCAGTCTTTCTTTTTCCCCACATACATGAAAATGAACTGCTTAAAAGCACATACACTGGGTGCATTACCTTTGTCAGATTGCTTAGAGTAAGATATTGAGAAGACAACTGAGACACTCTGCGCATAAAGCTTTTGCTGACAGCTTGCTCTTCCCACAGCTGCTGAGCTTTCTCTTTTAGCCTGTTGAGCTGATGCTCGTGGCAGCTTATTTCCTCAAGGACAGACTGTAAAGCACAAGCACGTTAATATTAAGAGTGGGTGCAAGAAAGCAGGAAACAGAGCAGCATGAAGGCCCCATGAAAAATAGAAGTGACATATGGCAAGCTTGCTGAGAAAGGCACACCATACGGCTACAGCAGTGAAGCAGCATGTTGGAAGAAATGTGGAGATGCAAAACCTGATGGAGCAGGAACATCAACTACAATCTATGAAACCAGTTCTCATCTTATTTAGAGGTCAGGATGGTAGAATGATAAAGCTTTTTTAAGGAATCTTTGAGGCCAGGAGGATGGGACAGGAAAGTCTGGTTGTGTTAAAAAGGCTTCTAAGATGTTACCTGCAACTTCTGCTGTTCTCTCCTCTTGGAAGGAAGATCATGGAGCCGACTGCTACTTCCTTGTACCATCTTCTCTGTTGTGGTCAGCCACTCCTGCAGAGGTTCAGCAGTTGCTTCAAAGTCCTTCATCTGGATCTTTAAGTTCTGTGAAGACAAGCACAATTCTATCAACTATCCCACTGCACTGAGAATAACTGTAATGCACAACACACAAATCAAGCACACCACAAGGATATACAGTTGCAGCCAAATACTATGCAACTCTTCAAATAAATTACACCAGCTCTGCTCCTTCCCATCCCACAAACAGACACAGAAAGAAAAATCTGAGAGAGCACCTCTTTAAGAAGAAAAATAGAGAAAATAATATAGGGTGTGTCCACATGGTTGAGGGGAGACTGAAGCAAACTGCCTCTGGAATGAAAGCTTTACAGTTCTTATTTGACTCAATGTAAGTCTAACTCACACAGCTAAGGCACTCTGCAGAAAGGCTAATTTGGTATAGAAGTTAACTAACATCTGACTGCAAGTCATTCACACTGACCCTACCTTAAATGGGTTGCCACTGTTCCTAGGTGATGTATGACTAAGTTCAACCCAATGCTGGGGATCATTTCTGATCATATTCTTTTTAATGTAAAATTTTGGTTATAAAAACATGTGCATAAAGGCACATGTATATTCCCTTAGTGCCAGCATATTTTTCTTGTAGGCTTATTCTGCATGATTATAAAAAGAGCATCTGGAATAATTCACATGGAATTGAAACATGAAGAGCATAGTTCCTATGACCTAGCTGATTTTACCCCCAACCCCCATCTCCACCCCGATTCAGTTTGTTTTTTAGTTCTAGCCTTATCACTTAAATATCAGAATGAAAACTATGCCTATGAGATTGAAAAATGCTTGTCTCAAAAAGATTAACCTCTAAGAACATCCTTTTTCCATGGCAACCCTGAGATGAAGAAAGGTAAGGCCTTGCTACCTGAAAGTTAGGCTTTCCTACATGATGCATTAAATGTATTTAAACATCTCAGCTGGCTTGGCAGCACTGGTTTTAAACAGGAATGCCTGGGAACTTTAATTCTTCTATGCTATGCAGGGAATTCCAGCTAAGATTTTCTGACCTTAAAACACATGACCTTAAAAGAGATTATGTTTTTAAGATATTCACCTTCTGTGCTGGTTGACTTGAGAGTTCTGAACTGAGAAAGGCCATGGGGTTTATTTAAAAGGTTGCTTAAATAAATTATTTCATTTCACCAGTTTGCAATTAAAGAGATAGCATTTACCCACTGTACTGGGACAGTACAGCAACAGTGACAGAAATCTCTGCTAAAACAGTCTTCAAAAAAGAAAACATGTTTTAGTAATCGAGTACATTTGGTGACACTCATGTTAATGAATTTGAGCAACTGCTGTCTTTGCTACTTTCAGTTACCCTGAACACCCTTCTGTATGAAATGCAACATTTAAATCAAAGTGGAATCAGGTCATAAGGATATATGTAAACGAAAGTAAAATGTAAGAAGAAGAATGAGACTTCCTGAAAACTGCTATTTATTAGTTCTGTCACATCATAAACACTTCAGTTATATACAAAACCTAAACTGTGCTGCTTGAAATGGAAAGCAAAGAGGAAATTTAGATACAATCTTTGGAAATCTAGTCCAAACTGTGACTAGTTCGATACCTCCAATGCAGATTCCTTTTGGTGGAGTGTGGTGATAAATTTTTTCCAATCTTCTTTAGCCGTAGCGGATTTATCTTGGATAACTTTAGCCTTCTCATTCGGTAAAACAGAGCACAGCAGTTCTGCTTTGGATGCTACCACGTTTAATTTCTGTTGCCCATTCTCACTTTCTGATAAGAATTCCTGAAAACAGTAATAAAAGAAGCTAACTGGTAAACTTTAGGTCTCAGCGAAGGTCAATGGCAAGCTCCCAGAAAACTTAACAAGAATAAGATTGTTTCTGTTTGTTAATATGCTAATTCTTCTTTTAGTACATTCTATTTTAATACTGTTCGTATTTATGGGATTTAGGGGCAACAGATACTTAATCCAGAAGTACCATGCATCTAAATAATGTATATATTAAGACTCTGAGATTACCTTCATGTTCGGCATTTCATGAGACAATTACTGGTCATTTAGTTGGGTATTATCCTACTACTTTAAATCTCCAGGGTACAGAAAGTGGCAACAGTTTCATTTCAGGGAACCAGTTATCCTGGCACAGGTTAATAGAAAGGGCCAGGGCCCACTCTGAGGCACACACAGGACTGAAGCCTTGCCCATGGGCAACAGCCACACAGGGCTTCCAATGAGCATGTAGGGGTGTGGGTTGATGCCTGTAGGGGTGGGCTTTATTAAAATCAAAGCTATAATTGCCTTGTGACTTAATGACATCAAATGTGTTAACAGAAAGAACATTAACAAAAATATTAAGTTTAGACAGGTTACCAAGACACCTCCAGAAGTCCTAAAGGCGTTACTGTATGTCAAACGAACAAATAAAAAAAAAAAAAGTGTATTTCATCTGAAGCAGCTTTCAGGAAGAAGAAGAAAAATAAGGTCTTGTGCTATGAAGGGGCCGCAGTGATAAAAATACATCTTAACTCTGTTAAAAAACAACAAAAAACTTGCTAAAACTCATATTTAGTGTCAAAAATCACCTGTATTTTTTTTTCCCGCTATATTTCCTCTGAACATAGTCTCATTTTGGGGTAGTCAAAGATTTGATATATTAATGCAGTATTTTTTATGCCTTTAAGTAAACTGCTTAAGCAAGGGAAAGTAAATTTACCAAAAGGAGGAGGAAGTCATTTGGGTTTTGGTATTTTCTGAGAAACTGGTATGAATTCCTTCTGCTATACTATCTAACTGAAGGTTTAACAGGCTTATTATGTAATTCTCATTTACTTAAAATTATAGTTATATTCTATTCATAAATGTGTTTCTTTCACTTGCTTTACTAAGATAAACTTCTAATTGGCATTCCTTTACACAGAGATGTCGGGGTTTGTTTTAGCCTTATGTGAAAAATATACTTTTTAAATGGTTGCTTGCACCACATACATTTTAACCCCATTCTTGCACTATAAAGGCTCTGCTTTCATATATGAAGAAAAATATTTACATAACTTTGAAATAATTCTATGTACTAAGTCCTGATTCTGTTATCATTCTGATTTTACAGTACTCTCCTAGTTTGAAAACATATTATTCACTATTGTAATAAAAAGAAGCAAACAAGGAAAAGTACTGAGAGACCGTGACTACATACAAACTGTAGCCCAACAATTAAACTAAACAGACTAGTTTAAAAAAAAAGCTTTTATTTCCTTGCAATTAGTCATCTTTAGTGTTGACAATAATAACATTAACAAAAAAAAGTAATTAAACATAAAATTAAAATGGAGCTCTTTATGAAACTGATTGGGTCTCCCTTAGACTAATACTTCATGGCTATAGAGTTACCTGTATTTTCTGCAGATTTGCTGAAGCTTCATTGATATTTTGAGGCACGTCAAAGCATTTGGCTGTGGTGACTTTTGCATTAACTAGCCACTGCTGGAAGTCCCTGAAAGCCATCCGAAATCTTTGCTGCAAGATCTGCTCTTTGCTCTGACATCCTTTTGAAGCTTGCAGGCAAAGGCTGGGTGTATCACATCAGGCAAGCAGAAGAGAGTGAGGGAGGGAGGAATAGGAGGCAGGACTATTAGGTGACAATGCTATTACTTAGTTCTTTGAAATACAATAGTAACGTTAGGTTAACCTGGATTCCTCCTACCAAATTTAACTTAGGCACCAGGAAATCCATTAGAAGCTTTCAGTTCCTTAAAAGTGAAGCATGCAAACTGGGACACAACTGTCACAGATATGACAAATATAAGTGTTACCAGGTAGTGACTCAGTGCACCTAAGCACGAACGGTTTCTGCAAGCCCCTTTCTCTAGAGACAGGACACAGAACTATAGCAATTACAATTCCAACTTGTGTGTCTCACTTAAGTTCATAATGTTAGAAGCAATCAGTCTGGGTCATCAACCTTTTCTTCCGTAGCTACAGAAGTCAAAAGCTACAACCCCCTGCAAGAAGCCACAGAAGCTTGTGTCTGAAATACAGATGTCATACTCCTAAGTAAATCAGCTAGAGTGACCTGAGAGTGCTACCTCTCAGTTCCTTACAAGGATTCCTCCTGTAAAAGGTCAGGTGTGGATATACATTAGTTTCAACTGAATTTAGTGGCATAGCTTGGCTTTTAGAAAAAAATAACCAACAAACTCAGCTTGCTACATCTTAAAACCTGTATTGACACCAAAGTAAAAAGAATGGTTCTAATCATTGCATAACTCTGTTTCTAATTCTAAAATTATAACTAACAGCTAAAAGACAGATCACACACAACCCACACATGGGCTTGGTTAACCATAAACAACATGAATGTGTACCTGTTATACTCCTTAATCAACCCTGAAACTTTTGAAGAATGAGTACTCAAATCTCTGGAAAATTTGCAAAGATCATTTAACTGAGTTTTGATCTCATCTGTCATATGTTCAGACTTCAACAGGGTATCCAGTGTTTCCTGTTAAAACAAAATAAATGAATAATATTGGTGAGTAAAAAAAAAAGAAATAAAAACATCTTCTGAATAACAATTTATCAGAATTTAAATTCAACTTCATTTATGATCCATGCACATTCATTTTCATGAACATTTCAGCAGTCAAACCTCTAGAAGCTTCTTTGAAATTATGAACTTCTAGAGACCAAATTTCTGGAAGCCTCAACTTTCTTATCTCAAAATGTTCTCAAAGAACATTTTAATTATAAATTTAATTTTAATAAATGAGGTGTGGTATTGTCAGTTAGCTGTATACATATAAAAGTAGATACGATCAGGGAATAGCACATGCTGTATGTTTATATAAATGTAACTAGCCATTGGCTTGAGTTGAGCATGTTCAATAAAGACTGATTTGAGCTGTATCAAAAAAATTAATTTACACACAAGGCTTTTAACTGCTTCTACTCTTTCACAGAGGGATTCATAATGTAAAAGTACAGCTGTCGACAATCCAGTGAGAGTAAATGGGTTACTGCCTGTCATTGCTGCACTGGAAAGACTCTTGCCTTGGAGACAGTTAAACCAACAAAAAAATATGTTTTTGTTGGCTTAGCCTACGTCACTGAGAGAGGTGCGATAACCACTCCAACAAAAACGGCCCTTGGTGACGTCTGCAGTATCTCCACAGTAGAATCCTGCCAGCTACTCCAGCATAATGAGCAGTGCAGACTTGGCTCCTCATCTCACTAGAAAATAAATTATTCAAGCATTCCTCTTAAACTAACAGGAAGAAAAGACAATCTTCTAGCTAGTTACATTCACCACAGCAGAGGTTCTGCAGCACAGGCAGGCCAGAGTGTTTGCACGTCTAGATTAGTTTGGCTAAATCTAAGTACCAATCTGAAATAAATGTACAGTAGAAACTTAAGAAAGAGATCATATGAAAGTGAAGACAGTTTTGAACATGGAAGTGGGACATGGAAGTAAAAGAGTATCAGCAAGGGCCTAGCAAGCCAATCAACAGATACAGTAAGAACAGTAAATGGACAGAAGTCCAGGATTTAGCTTGTGTCTGCTGCCCACAAGCAGCTTTGTGCTTGCTTCATATCCATTTTCCTGAAAAGGTCTGCAGAACTATGAAATTAATTTTTATATTGCTTGTTTCTTTGTAGCACCTGAACAGCAAGGGAGAAAAACCACAACAATCTGGTTTGAGAAAAATAGAACCACAAGCATGCCTTGGCTATGAATAACAGACCATAATCACAGCTTGATTATTTTAACATTACTGAAATCTGTTTGCATTTATAGCTCACAGGGATGCTCTGTAAAATTAAGACTAGAGACGTTTCAAATGTATTATTTGTACAAACTTTCATGTACTCTTGTGAGCATGAAAAAATATTTTACTGCAGTAGATTTTCAGAACTCCTCTGATTTATGTTATTCGTGCTTGTATTATGAACTTCATCTGCTTCAAATCAAGCATACACCAGAAATCACTTCAAGTATAATTAAAAGATACTAGAAACAATCACACTGACAGTTTGTTTCCATGCCATATAAAGTAGCATTTGAATTAACTGGTTATGTAATAATGAGGATGCTTAGGAAAAAACATAAACTAACTACTTTTTGTTTATCTTACTTTATGTTAAACTACACACAGAGATTTTTTGTAAAGGCATTAGGAATAACAGCACAATGGCTGTTACTTAAACACAGGATGTAGGGCAGTAATCACCATAATGGAATACTAACAGCTTTTTTCTGGCATGTTTTGGGTTGGGGTTTTTTTCTGCTTGTTTTGTTGGAGGTTTTTTTTGTGTGCTTTTTGTTTGTTTGGTTGGGGTTTTTTTTGTTTGTTTGTCATTGTTTGTTTATTGTTGCTTTTTTTTTTTAAGAAAACATGTCCTAAGACTAGCACAGGGTTAGAATTGCCTGTTTTCAATTAAATTTTTCAGTTTCAAATAACCTACCTCAGTAAGTACTAAAAGATTGTTCTGATGACATACAGCCTTAGGCTTAACCTATTAACAAACAGGAACTTTAACCTGCAAAACAGGGTCCATTTAACTATGGTATTTTTCCTTACAGAAACACTGATAGCACCGTTGCAGCCACTCAGATTTAATTTTGAACCTGAAAATTACAAAAATAATTTGCTGAATTTCAAGTGCAAGATCTCTTGCTCTTACGTTGCACATACCTAAAGGGAGAGAGCTTGCATATAACGTAACAGAATGAGCTTGCTAATTGTGAGAATTAGGAAACACATTTTTAACTCGTGGCCTTGGCTTACATGGCAACAGAATCACTATGAGACAATGGAAATGGAACGCTTGAAGTGCTATTTTACGTTCACAATAGGACCTATCCCTAGGGTCCAGAAATGGAGGGATTATTGCCACATTTCCTCTAACTATAAATAAAATGACATGGTAGGGCTGTGAATATCAAGTCTTCAGATTCCTCTGCATTTTCCTCATTAGCCAAAGTTCACAACTGTCTAACATAAAGTGTTGTTAGTTAGAGCTGCAGGAGCACACACAGAGCATATGTAACTAATGAAAGCAGTATCCTTTGAATGTAGTGCTTCCTCATTTATAAAATAAATGTCTGGTAATTGCTGCTGTATGTTGATGACAATTCCATGTCTAGCTTTCCTTTTTAAAAAACAAAAAGATGGAAGATGGAAGACTTTGCATATTTGCTCCAGTGTAATGTCAGCTTTATTACTCCTACAGATACGTACTGGCATTCAAGCAAGCAGGTTCCATAAATCTGTGTCAGGGAAATCTGTGAAAGGGGAAGCCACAGAAATAACTTGGCACAGACACTGACTGAGGAGATTTATAATATCAGTTCAAAGAGAAGGTGTCCTCAGGATTTTTGAGTATTTCTTCAAACAAGGTGTCAGAAAACAGGCATCACACACCTCTCTTCCTTTACCAAAACTGCTTCATTGTAATACCTGAAAGGTAGTGATGCTCTGTGTCTTTTCTCAACATCTGTGATTCACTGTAGTCAACATTCATAAAAACATGTATCTTGATTATGGCAAATATATATATTTATATATGGTGTGTATATGTGAGAGACATACATGTGGAATTTTTTTGCTAGAAGAAAATCAGTAACCAAAACAACCTCCCTATTTCTCTAAATTCCACTGCATTCCATATCAAAGCAATCACCAAGTATACTGGTTTCCAGTATAACTTCTTCAAATATTGGACAAGATTTCAACCTGTGTAACGTGAAGGATATTTCAAGGAATAGGAAGGATAAGCTCAATACACTCCTGACAAATTACAAGTCAGGCATGGCTCCAGCTGATACTTGGCTTTTAGGAAATGCTTCGTATTTCCCTGATCAAATGCTACTCTAGATTGAAACACTGAGCGACTAGGAGAAGTTTAAACCTTGTGTGCCAGTTCCTTCACTTTCTCAGAGGCAAACCTTGTTTTTAACATCTAAAATCCAGGCAGCATTTGCTAAACCATGTACAGCAGAGGCCAAAAAGAGAAACGTCTTCTGTAAATACTCCTTGCTACTATTAGAGTTACAAAAAGAGTTTGTAAAGTTGGGATTTCATAGAAGTATTTGTCACAAATGCATTTTATTATTTTCTACTTCATAGTCTCGCTCGGCAGAAGTTTCCTGCCCACTGTAACCATACATTTATCAAAAAGCTGCTAGGAAAAGAGGTGTGCCCTTACTTTCTCCTTGCGCCAGCTTTCCACGACCTCGGCGTCGGTGTGCCGGCTGTCGAGGGGTGCCAGGCTCTGCGACCAGGCGGCCAGCAGCCCGCCGAACCTCTGCACGGCTTCCTCCAGCTGCGCGACCTGCGCCGCGAACTCCCGCTCCGAGTGGGCCATCTGGCTCAGCACGTCCTGCAAGCTGCTCTGGCTCCGGAAGGCGCTCTCTTCCCACTGCTTCCAGTCCGACCGCAGGGCCTGCATCTCGGCGGCCAGCAGCTGGCACCCGACGGCGGTCGTGCTGCGCTCCGCGGCTGGAGCCAGCGTCTCCACTCGGCTCAGGCGGCCCGCCCCGATCTGGCGGGACTCTACCAGCTCCTGCAAGGCGACATTGCCACGGTAACCCGCAGAGCCCCCGCCGACGGGAACGGGGGGGGGGGGGGGGCGGCCGCGCATGCCGGGGGCAGCGCGCTGGGCGCAGCGGGGCGCGTCCCGCAGCAAGCGGCGGCGCCTCCCCGGCAGCCGGGCTGCGAACCGCTGCCGGAGGAGGGGTGAGAATACGGCTGTGCGGGCTTCACATGGCTCACACCGCGATTCTGAAACTTCCATAAGCGTAGGGGAGGAAGGACTATCTTTTACGCCCCGAAAATACTGCTTAGGCTAAGATGCGGGAAATGGTAAGCTTGTGGGTTTTTTTTACATAAGAAACAATGAGATGTAGCTGCTCAGAGCAGGTTTAAAAACACGACTGCGCTGCTCAGAAAAAGCGTTTTACAGCTTACCCGTGTTCTGTGATGTGCTGTAATTGGTTGCACATGTCATTTTTACTTTTTTTTTTTTTTCCCTGAAATGAATTCTTTCTACAGTGTCCTATTTCAATCTCACATATGCTACAAGGGAATTTTGGGAGTTCAGTGTAAGAAGCTGGAGAATATAAATATCATCCCAAACACTGCATTCCAGAGTAGTGTTACTTATTCTCTTGTCAGTCTTACAAACTAGAAACTACTATCTCCTCCCTTCCCTGTTTTTATACATGGGCAGTTTTGAGCACAAAGGAGGCTGAAAACTATCCAAGAGTGTAGAACAAATCTGTGATTTGATCTCGGGTATACTGAATCACTCTCACTGGCCCACTCTCTCATGTTTAGGAGCAGAGTTAAATGTTGCTGGCATGAGTATCTGAGTGTAGACAGCAGGCAGGAGAACACATGCAGTCTGCTTTAATGGTGCATTCAGGAATATGCAACTTCCTTAGGCACTCAAATGCCTAGTAATGGATTCCAGGGCAAGGAGAATATACTAGGGAGGCAACACATTTCTATAGGGTTTTTTTGGAGAACAATTCTTGCACTGCTTTATGCATCTCCATTTCACATATATCAGCAAAGGCTGTTTCTGACTTTGATTCAGACAATGCTGCTCATGAAGAAAAGTGTATTTGGAGATGAGGACAGAGCATTATTAATTAATTAGCTCAGCCACATTCTGTGATGCCACTGGTCTTCCGCTCCTGCAAATTGTTTCCATGTGTGCTGTGACTAACTCAGGTCTGACTGTACTTTTACTCTATCAGTTCAGTATGGGAAGGGAGGCAAAAAGAGAACATAGCTTAGAAAGCTTGCTTTCAGCTCACTGAAATGTAATCATGATTTCAAATACACAAAGGTACCACAGGTTTTTTTGCTCTGGTCTATTTTAGAGCATAGGGTCTGAATTGCAGATGAAATTATAAAGGCTAACTTATCTTACATTAATTTTGGCCAGCTTTTTCTGTATGGTTGATGTATCGCCAGCTGTATCTGACCAGCGGTGTAGCTCTTCCTTTGCAGAATGGAGCCAGTCAGTGAATTCATGCACAGCATCAAGGTAGAGCAAATGATCCTTCACAATATCTTCCACTTTTCTCATTTTCTCCTATCATAGAGATCAAGAAAAAAATACCATTAAAGTGCTTAAATACTGTCCTGGTTTTAAGCGTGTACTGTAGATAGAGTCCTGATCTGACTACCTAGCATGCATTTGCAGGCTGAATAGAGCACAGCTTATAGCAGCAGAACACAGTGCTACACTGCACTAGGGTGGTTCAGGTTGGTTTAGACAGTCATATTCTGCTGGAGCACCAGATGAAGAAGCCTTCAGAAAATGTGTGCAAATATGTATCTCACCACATCCTTTAACACAAAATACATTGCTTCATAGATACAAAAGCTGCAGCTGTGCAAGTCTGGCATGCTTTTCCCAATATGCCCTGGAGAGGGTCTTGCAGATCACGCATGATTTCTCCCAGGGAGCAGCATGCTGCCAGAAACACAGCACTTATTTAGAAGCACCAAGGCTCTATAAATGCTAAGCAGAGCCACAGAGATGTCCCATACAAAGACCACAAAGAAGGACTTCGGCTTTTCAAAAGTGCCAAAGGTTCTTATGGTGCTGAGTCCCATAGTAACCATCAGATCCAGTTGGTGGCCATACCCAGCAACCTACCTTGCAGTCCTGGAGGATGCTTTCCCTGATACAGACAAACAAAAGTTTCATGTCTCCATCTTAGCTTTTTAGTGTAAGCTTGAAGTGGGGCCAGTTTACCTTACTATGAAAAGGGACAGATTCGCCTTTGGTCTAAGTAAATAGATTCGTTGTTACTTTCTCATGAGCTAATATTCGTGAATGTATATCAAAACTAACCAAAAGTGAACTGAAGTAATCAAATAGCTTTCTACTCCTGTGTGGATCCTCTAATCTGGATCCAAGTGTCCTTAAACCAGTTTAAAACTAAACCACTTTTGAATTAAACTCCAGTTATTTTTAACTTTGAATAACTCAACATTCAAGTAATGCTTTTAAAAATAAAGTTAGATTAAAAAGAGTTTCTGTTCCCTCTGAAAATAACCATCATAATTTCTCATTACGTGTCAGACCAACTAGACAATGGATGGCTAATAGCTAAAAAAAAAGATGAGCTAAAGCAAATCCTCCAGGTTATTACATCTTAATGCATTTTATGTAACAACAGAACAAGAAAGTATCCACATGCACCTGGATGTAAGCAAAATAAATAGCTCCCTAGGAAAGTAAAAAAAAGACCCAGTAAAGGCAACCATGGACCTGTTTACATTCTCAACATCAAAATATAGCACCAGTAGAGGGGGAGAGTGAACACAAAGTGCAACTTTGGTTGGTCTCTTCTGATGCAAACTTTCCCATTAGCTGAGCAGGTGGAGATTGTAACTCAGACCTAATGTCACTATCATGATTTGGTTCGCAGAAGGTCTCAGTGAGCTCATTTATGTTTCCTCAGAAACCAAACAGAATAACTCTATAGCATGTGCAGTGTTTAGTGGCTTGAAACACCACAAAATATGGGCATATGTCTTTCTGAACATATGATTTCTCTTTCTGACAATACATTTTCTGCCCAGGGAGGTATTTCATTCCTCCCTCTCTAGGTTAAAAAGTACTAGGAATAAATAAAAAGAATTAGATGAAAATAAATCTGGAAGAATGTCAGAAATACTCTTGTATATATGAAACAAGGAATAAATCACGCCCTTCACTTTTCAAAAATCATAACAATACCAATTTAAATTCTCAACACCTTTTCTGCATTGCAGTGAACTTTAGAAAAGTACATCCAACTGTTTTGTTAGACTCATCTATAACAAAAAGCAAGATTATTCAAACAGTCAATTCTTTAGTTACTAAAATATTCTGAAAATAAAAATTTTAGCTGTATATGTACAGCTGTCTAAACATTTTACTTACTTGATATGGAGATCTTTGCCTTTATCTTACCTTGGCTATGGTTGTGATGTCATTGAACTGTGTTTTTAGTTCTTCTTGAGATACTTCTCCAAAAGAGTCATCCTCTGTTTTTTCATAGAGTTCCACAGCCTTTTCAATGAGTTGCTGTAAATCACCAGAGTGATCCTCTATCTCAGAAACAATAGCCTGGAAGTGGTCCAGCTGAGCAAACTTCTCCTTCAGACCAATCTGTGGTTCTAAAGGCTGTTCCACTTTGTGAGCCAGTTTCTCTAACCACTGCTCCAGCTGGCTTTTCCTTTCCAGATATTCATTCCACTGGCTAATGACAGACTCTAGGCAGCTTGCATTAAAAGAAACATGAAGAGTACAGATGAGAACTTTTGAAAAGTCTGAAATAAAGAGCCCACTTATACCTTTATTATATCTTTATTGTTGGACTGTCTGTAGTCATGTATAATATGTTTAGAATAAGCTTTTTTCCTCCATCTTGCATGTTTTCTATGTCAACTTGCATCCACTTTTAGAATTTCTGTGTTCTTTGGGCTACTGCATATAATCTGATATAATTGCTTCCCTCTTACAGGTTCCATGAGCAATTTGTCTGTCTCAGACTAATCAAAAGTACATTTCCGTGTCTGTCCAGCAAAGTAAAATACATAGCATTACTGGAGCTCTTTATAATCAGAGCAATGAAATGTACAGCAGCATATGAAATTATTGGCAATTAAGAGCTATTCTGGCAAGTTTTGGATGAAAAAAAAATCAATTATGTATAGTCCCATTTAAAATATATCAAAAATACTCTCTCATCATATATTGCTCCTCCTAGCAGATCATCAGATTTCTCTGGGATTTGTGTTGAGGAATGTAATTCTTATTCCACCAGACTTAATGATAAACACGAGTGTGCTAAGGATTTAATTCAAAATGTGATGGTGTAGCCTAATTTAAATAGTATTTTATGACAAAAATTGGGTGAAATTAGAGAGAATTCATAAAGGTAGCCAATTATAACTTTCTACATGTAATTGTATTACAATTTTGGAATAAGTAAGAAAGTGGCACTACTTTCAATTGAAAACCTCCAATTTACCTACATCACGGCTCCCACCACTGAGAGTTGATATTTAGGGTGCAGGTACCCTAGCAATCAGATTACCTATAGTACAGATCTATGACCTTTATGATGTAGATCTTTAAGTTTTTTGATAGGGAATACTTTTATTTTCATTAGAGAGCTAAGGATGTAGGATCATGCTTAAGTTTTCCAAGGGCCCATTTCTATCTGGTAATTACTGGGATTATGGAACAGAAAGTTCTTAAAAGAAATTTAAAAAAGATGGAATTTGATGGTGAAAATAACACTTTACCTAGTAAGGAGAAATCAGCTGTACAAATACAAACTTGAAGATAACTGGCTAGACATAGTACTGTGCAAAAGGATTTGAGACAGTAGAGTCAACAAAATTCAACAGTATGATACTGTTGAAAAGAAAGGAAATTCTCATTCTGGAGTGAATTAAAAGTGTTGTATGAAGGAAATGGAAAGTATTGATACTCTATTCAACATTAATAAGATCTCAAATACAGTAAGAGGTCAGCCTACTTTCAGTTATTAGCTTTTAAGAAAAATATAGATAAAGTAGTAATAGTCTACAGTCTACTGAAAAAGAAACAAGGATGAAAGAGGTCCAGAAATTATTAGTACTGGGAAACAGAAACATCAGCCTGTCTAGAACAGAGATGATGAAAGCCTTCAAATATATAAAATGTACTCACACAGGCAGTAAGAACCCTCCTTTTCTAACAAGGTTAAGACAAGAAGAAATCAGCTTCATTTGCAATAAACATTATTTGGAGTGGATATTGTTTTGGGTTTTTTTTAAAATTAAGAAGAAAACATAATGAAAGACAGAACTGAGAAACTTTCCTAGAATTTTTAAAGGAAAAGATAGATAATAATATGTTAGATGTTCTTGGTCATGCCCAAGGAGAGGTTCAGTAACTCAGGAAGCCCTTTCTAGCTTTTTTCTCTATATGGCTTTGTATGATTCTATTTACTTTTACATTATCATCAACTACCATCACATACAAAATTTAATTCATCTGATAGGGTCAACTCAATTTTTTATGGAAGGATGTATTATTTCCAGGCAATTTTGATTCTTTTTGATAATACAACTTTCCCTTCACATACCAGTCATGTATGAATGGACTCATATGTGCTGTAAGGTATCACTCTTTGAGAGCAAAGATGGCAGGGTCTGTCCTATGTTTTCCAGGGAGTTTACCTCTGCCAGTTCACTGAGGTGCTGATGATGTCATTCCATACATCCTTCAGTGTCTGAAGCTCAGTTTGTATCATCTTTTGTCCTTCCTCATTGCTGCTTTTAAGCGCTTGTTCTCCTTTGCCAATGGCCATGTTCAGCTTAACTTCACCATCACCTTTGAGTAAGAGGATCTCCTGTGAGGCAAAAGAAGTGAAAATATCAAATGCAACCTGCTGAGAGGTGAAAGCTGTTAACTCTTTCAACAGTGGGCACCATCTTCTCTGAGATCATTTATCCTTGCCAGCCACGGCCAGTATGAATTCCTAGGAACTTTTCTTGTAAGTGCCTGTCCTTTGCTATGTGCAAGTCACCCAGCAGTTTTTCCCACAACCATAAAGGTATTTCACTGCATAAGTCATCCTAAAATATTGCTCACATTGCATAGATAATGAGTAGGTCAAGCACTTCACAGAAAAACAGCACCAAACAGCTAGAAGAAATCTCAAGAAAGCCCATACTGGGATCTCTTACACTGACGACCTTCCTAACATATTTGTCTAACCTGTTCCTGAAGACTGCCTGTGACAGATATGTCACAGCTTCTCTGTGTCAGTTATTCCAAAACTTCCCCTCCGATTAGAAAGCTTTTTTGGACCTCAATACACATTTTCATAGTTAGTTCTTCCTTTTTAAATGTAATACCTGGCACCTGTCTCCATAAATTTTTGTCTTCCCAATTTGTAAAGATCACTTTAAATTTTAATCTTCTCTTTCATAACCACAGAAAGAATAAAATAAAAAAATACTCCTTTTCCTCTGACATGGTCCATACCCAATATTTATCTTGATGTATAATCTCTAGGTTTATGCTTCTTTACCTGAATTTGTGTCAGTCGTCTCTCTAGTGTGGTTTTGCTACCAACAGTGCTCTCTGATGATGCCAGTTTATCTTGTACCTCTTTCACCCATGACCACATACTCTGCAATGCCTCCTCCAAAGTGAGATGCTCTTGGAGTGCAAGCTGACATGTTCGCAACTTTTCCTTGACAGTTTTGACCATGTTTTGATAATTGGTGAGATGTTGAGAAGCCAGGCGCACTTCCCTCCCTGCACCATGGCCTTCTTCATCTAAAGTCTGTGCCATTTGGGACAACTTATCGAAAGATTCCCTGAAAGAAAATATTGAGACTGAAAATCAGTTTCAGAAAGCATACGGTATTGTCATATCAATTATCAGAGGTTATGAAGGTCGTTGACATAATCACCTACTCTGTGATTCTGTGCTACTCCACCAGGGACAGAGTTCAGTTAACAGAAAAATTACCTGGGAAAGACTGGAAGGAAATATAAGCAGTGTATAATGATTAATATCTTCCCTTGTGTACAGTGGCATTTCTTGCAGATTTTGGTGCTCAGAATGATCACACTGAAGTCTCTGTATTGCACATTTAAATGAAAAGCTAACTTAATTTTCTTCTCAGCTATCATACTTTCCAATTGTATATGAACTGCTACCTTTTTGTGCCTGCCAAAGCTTCTCAGAAGTTCAAAGTCTTTGACAGGTAGGAAGGCAGGATGGAAAGGTCAGGCCATTTGTCCAGGATTAGACACTGACTCCGGCTCAGTACAAAGGTCACTGAAAGGGATTGAAACTCTAGGTTTATACTGCCTCAATTAATCAATTTAGTGGATCACCTTTCCTGATACCCTGTGATTACAGGGAATTTACATAAGACGAAAATATCTCAAGTCACTCTCAAGAAGATACATAGTGACTGGGTGTTTCCTTTTAGCATGCTGTGAGGCTTGAACAACTACTATTTCTGTTCTATCTTCACCATCCTAGTAATACTAAAAAGAATTTGAAAAACCACTGTGTATTAAAAAAGGCAATTACTTCATCATCTAATGGCTAGGTCTGAATTTAGAAAGATTTCACAGCCATTGTGGATGTTATTTCAGCTCTTTAATCAAGTCAGATATATGAGAAAGGGGATTCTGTTAACCTGGCTGGATCTCAGTGTTTCAGGACAAAAATGAAAGAAAATGTTAAAATGGATATAATGATAAGTGTCATTTTTACTATAGCATTTACAAGCAATATTTTTAAGACTTTTCTTTTTAATCTTATTTTTCCATTTCCCTTTATTAATGAAGTATGGTAAGTTTTTCATAATGGGAAAAGTATCAATATAAAATTTTGGAGTTGGCTTTAATTCCAGTTTCCTTAAAACTGGAAGTACCCAGATTCAGCCTCTTATCACAGACTATGTTGCAACACCTTTCTCTATCTCTCACAAACACACTTTACCCCAACAGTATAGTTTCACTGCTGCTTTAGCAGAGGAAAAAGTGAGAATATTTCAGGAAATGCATTTCATATTACCGTGAATTCAGTAACTCTTCCAGGAACTTTTCCACTTTCTGCACCTCCTTTTTCTTCTCAGGAATAAGCTGTTTGCTCTCTCCTAAGGCTTCTGTGCTTAGTCTTTCTTCCATGTCACGTATCCAGAGGCCAAGTTTCTTGTGCTGATCTTCAAAGCTACAGAACAGATAAATACTCTCTTAAAAATATTGCTCAGATGAAGTTAGTAAGAAGTTAACTCAGTTCTTTCAATATCCACAAGACCAGGAAAATAAAATTCATGCTTCAAGAATAAGAGTTGTACACAAAACGTAAGTCCACAGTGTCTACTAATCTAAAAATATTCAGCAACTCTCAAAAAATGTTCAGCAAAAACATGGGAACTACAGTTAGAAAAGAAGCCTCCAAAATTTAAAGGGACAGTGCTTTTCTTTATTACTAGATCCAATAAAGGCAGAACAAAAGAAAGCTTTTAACAAATCCTTTTAATTATTTAGTCTAAGATTAAAACATGGGTAAAAATAGTCGTTTACTCAGTATTGACACAACACCTGAAGCTTTCAGTTTGTCTCACAGAACGTAACTAGAATCTCTAGTGCTCAGAACTCAGCAAAGCAAGTTCTGGCCCTAAGTTTGGAAACCTTTTGCATACATGAAGGCACACCATCTCATCTTGCTGTTTTACCCATTACTGCTACACTAACTTTGCTTTCAGTTAGAAACAGTTTTGAATCTACTTGTACCTAAAGATGTTTTAGCTTCCAAAATTCCAGCTCCGAGTAGTAATTTAGAAGCGTTTTCTTATTAGGTCCTTAGGAATATGTCCATCTGGCATGGGACAGGACAGGCATATGCTGTGTAAAAAGCATACTACCTTCAAACCCCAGGGCAGAACTTGAAAATTAATCACACCTTTTCTTACCAGGAAATTGTATTTACATGACTGAGATTCCAACTGCTGATTTGGGATCGCATGGGCTACACCAATCCTCCACATGCATGATCCTGACCTTCAGTTCTTTAACCAAATCAATACCCGTGGAGCAAGATCTGTTCCTTTGTTCTTAACAGAGAACTCCATTTTCTCTTAAATATTTCCATAGTCAAAAGCAAATGGGACTAGAGTAACTGGAAATAATTTCAAATTGTGCTTTGCATTTCTGCAGCCGGACAATTTCACGCAGTCCGTCTGTGATTACTGATATTACTCACCTTCCCAGGTGCGAAGCACAAGCTTCCAGGGCCTTCTTATCATTCAGACACTGGTTGAGGAATTCCTGGAAGTTCTGGTTAGACTTTGCTATTTGCTCCTGAATATGGCTCACAACTGGTTTGGGTAAGCAATCATACAAACTTTCTCCTTCCTTGCAGGCAGCATCTAACTTGTTCTGTCCCTCACTAACAGAATCCAGCACACTCTGTGTAATGAAAGAATACAGTTTGAACATGCAAGATTTAATAACTAAAGATAAGCTATATTTCTATCAGAAGTGGTCAGATTTCCCCAACAAGATGAGAGCCATGTCTAGGTATGGAAAAAATTCTAAGCAGATAGTTCAAATAAAATTTAAAAAGTGGTGTTACAATTCACAGAGCTCAGTTTTCCTACTTGGCCCCAAAGTAGTCCTGTCTTTCTCTGGATAGATTAGTCATATCCTGAAGATGTTATACATTTCAGGAACTAAGGCTGTTTGCAGTAAATGTCTGCTGTTTGTCTTCTGTCCCATCAAAAATCTACACAGATAAACTTTGACATATCAATGTTAATCTGAAAGACTGAATAAGCAATAGTGTAAAAAAAATAGGAAAAGGAAAAGAAGAGAAAGAAAGACAAAAAAGAGGAAAAATATTAAGAACCAGAAACAAGAATTGTTCAGTTATGTATAAGCCTTTCAGAAATTAAATTCTGATCCCTAAGAGCAGTGAACACAGTTTCCGCTATACTCCCAGTACAGTATATATTGCTGTGTTGAACCATTCTTACACTACCTTTTTGGAAACAAAAATAATAAATATGATAGCATCTACAAGTTATTTTAGAGATATAATTGGACAAATATAGTTAAATTGCTAATTACTATTTTTTAAACTTGTTTACTATACCTGCAAGTCATGTAGTTTTGCCTCTATGGCTTTACTGTCTCCAGACATGTCAGATGAGTCTTTTACTGAAGCCTTGACACGAGAAAACCATTCCTGGAATTCTTGCATGGAGTCTTATTTAACAAAAAAGTATAGAGAAGAGAATGTTCTTTTAAGAAGGAGAATTATTCACAACATTAAATAGCTGTCTTCCACTATTCTTCTATCCTTCAGGAACAGTGTAAAAGCTAACAAGGTGAGTCTCATTGTTTTCAATGGTCTTGGGGAGTGGGATTCATTTCACAAAAAATTTTCATATTTCCACTGTAAACATTGGAACAGTCACACTAGGATCCTCTTTATAGTCAATGGGAAAAGACAGTCATTTTCAGCCTATGATATATCCCAGTTTAATGTTAAATAATATCTAGATTAATACTATAATATGTATGATTAAAAATTGCCTACTTCTCTCCACTGACTATCCATGAAGACCAGGAAATATTTCAGATGGGGACTTCTACATTATAAACATCACCATTTGGGATATATACATCTTTTTATGACAAACACACAAAGTGTATGTATGCAATATATATGCAGACTAAGTGTGAAGAAAGGTGGAGCTGAGCTTGCCTTTCAAGCATCTTGCATGTTTAAAGTTGAACATTGTTTTTTGTAAAATGCTTTGTTTCATATCAGTTATCAAATGAACATTTGGTAACAGGACTTTTTGAAAGGCTCCATATAAAAATAAACTTGTAATTGCAAGTGACATCACTGGAAACTCTGGCAGACTCCAGAGTGATTCATGGCTGTGGGGTAACGGCTCATATTAACAAGCCTGAAGACTCACAGAGGAAATGTTTTTCCAAGGACTCTTGCATGCTGGCCTGTGTTCTGAAACAGAGCAGATTCACAGCTTCATACTTCTTTATTAAAGAAGTGACAGTGCCACCAAGAGTTTCCAGCTCCACAGAATGGTATTTGCGACACAGGCTGTTGAGGTTCTCACGGGTCGAGTCAATGCTGCTCTGCTGAACCTGAAGGTCTTTTTGTGTTTCCTGAAAATTAAGTTATAACACAAATATATTTGTAAAGAAACAGAAGAGCCCTATCTTTTCCTCAAGCATTCCTGCTCCTCCCATATGCTCTTTCCTCTTGTAGCCTATCCTAGGCAAAATGAAGGGAACCTGTACTGAATTTTACAAGTGAGATAAATCCTTGAAACTAAAGACCCATCGCATCAATGTGAAAAATTCTGTTTCTCATGTTTTATTACTCTATTAATAAATAAATAAATAAATACATACATACATACATGTCAAGGAATATTGAATAGTATTAGTTAGTTTTCAGCAAAGTCTGAAAGTACCTGAGAGATGCAATATGACACTGGTATTTGGTAGGAGTTTTGAATGAAAAGTTTTCATCTGATTAGAGGGGAACATTTGTTTGAATATTAGGTTTGAATTTGCTAGTATAACAACATTATCAATATGTCCTCATGTGGTTTGTCATGTTATGATGTGTGTAATTGTATGTAATCAAGAGAGCCCTAGGATGTAGATGAAAGAAGTGCTATATATGAGGACTGAGGAGGACATCTGAGGTAGAAAATTGTGTTAAAATTGCTAAACTCCAAGGTCTTTTACTGTGATGAGTTACAAGTTCCTAACTTAGATTACAAGGGAATCAGTGGACTTGTAAACACACTGGAGTCATGACTGGAGAGTTTAATGTAACAAAACTGATCCTTGTCGCAACAAAGACTATATTATTCATTATAAATTTCTAAAAGGTATGTATAAAGTTAATAAATTAGAACTTTTGTCCATTGGCAGAACTTCTTAATGAGTATCACTGTATTATTTGCTAATATTCTAGCAGCTGTACAGGCGATATATTTTTTTTCAAATGAAAATTAAGTATAATGCTCAGCAAATCTCTGATTAAAAAAACAAAGATCACTGCATAAGGAAAAAACTTATTTATTTTCTTCAACACTGACCTTCACTTTATTTAGAGTTTCAGGATCCAGGTTACATGCACAGCTTAACAGTGTCTCTTCCACTTTTGTTAACCAGTCTGTCATCTGATCAATAAACTTCTGTAACTGCATCTTCTGAGTACAGAAATCCTTCAGTGTCTCTTTTGCTGTCTCCGACATTTCTTTGGCATGTGCCAGCTTCTGCCTCAAATCTGATTGTATAAACTAAAAGCAAAGTGTTGTGTATTAAAGCCTTTAAAACAAAATATTATGGTGAATGTTTGAAAAACGGTAAGAAAAGTGATACACAATGATGATTTTCACAGAATCACAGTTGAAAAAGACTAAGATCACCAGGTCCAACCGTCAACATCAATATAAAAACAAAATAAAGCAAAACAAAAAACAAACAAAAAAAACCCATAAAACCACCAAACCAACCCAAAACCTAAAACCACCTCACCATCCCCCTATGTGCAGACATCTGCAGATGTAAGGCAGATTAAAATCGAAGACAGTACAAAAGTAAATTAGTATATTGCCCATTAACCTGTTCAAAGATAGCAATATGTGAAATTATAGTAAATGTTAGCTGTGCGCATATTATTAATAAAAAGTAAATCAAGTCAGTCATATTAGGGTAATATTTATAAATGAGGAATTACTGAAAACTCTATTAAGGAGTTCTTTATGTTCTTAGGTTATGAGATGATCATGCTTTAGTTTACTTAGCATTTGAATGTTGTTATATTGGGGATTTATGTTTAGTTTGTGGGGCTTTATTTTCAAATTTGTGTTTATATATATATCAACAACTACTTTATTGTATATATATTTTTTTAATTGTATCTATCATTTTATCAGTTAGAAATAGGTGTGCGTTGGTTAACAGTAATTTTCTGTAAAATAATTTGCTCTAAGTTTCACTATAAGTGGACAGATATTAATTATGAAACATGAATAAATTTGAACTTTCTGAACCTCTCAAATAAAAGAAACAATTTATGAGAAAACAAGCACCCTATAATTTGCACATCTTTATATTTCAGCATTCTCGACCCATATCTGATTTGTAGTTTAGGGTTATGTGTACAGCCATGCAGACAAGGCTTGAGTTCCATATTAAGTTCCATGAAAATCTGATAAATGGGTTTGAAATAAATACCTATCAAGATATTTCTCTGCATGTGGAAACTGCAGAAGTCAGCTTACCTTTTAAAACTTCTAACACTGAAAGTGAATAATCTTACATACCAATTTCCATTTGAATCAGACATCCAAAATAGTCATACTTTGGCTTTGCATCTGCACTGGGACATGAAAAATAAGGACCTAGCCGATAATAGAAATTCAACAGCTCACCTTCAGTGTTTGTATTGTACCCTTCTCTTGTAACAGCCAGTTCAGAGCACTAATTCCAGTCCAATAAAGGATACTTTTGGTTTAATAAAACAAATGAACATATTTTATCGTGTTGTAATGCTTTCAAAGAGGCAAAATCTGTATGCATGCATATAATGGTGGCTTCATGTTGTGCAGTGTAGAGAATGTAGAATCATAAAATAGAATCATAGAATAGTTGTGGCTGCAAGAGACCTTCAAGACCTTCAATATCATCTGTCCTGCATCTGATCAGCTACCTTATAAACTATTTACTCTATTTCAATTTATTAAAAAATACTTTTACAACTCTAATGTTCAATTACTTTATGGCATACTTTTTTTTACCTGAAAAAACCCATCAAAATTAACTAAAGAAATACAAACAAAGAATAGTTATGATAGATATTAATAATGCTGTATGCATCACCTTGAAATAAAAAGGCAGCACAGGAGAGACAGAAATTTCAGGAGTTTCTTTCAGTTACTTAGGCACAGTCTGTGACTACCAATATCCTTATTTTACCTGGAGATCTGCAGGAGGCTCTTGACTATGAGTCAGTTCTTTGAGATCTGAAATTTTGGAACTAAGCTGCTCCAACTTAAGTTCTTTATCCTTGACTTCAGCCTGTAAAAGATATGTGGTCAAAGTTTCATACCAAACTATAAGAAGATTTTAGACCTTCAGTAGGATGCTCCATCAATTGCAAAAATGAAAGAAAATGTAAATATTTTACCAAGCAGACAAAAACACTGTTGTTCTATGAGTTTTCTTCTCTAAAAATCTCCCATCTTTTTTTTTTTTTTAATCAATTCAAAGATTTTTTCCCTTAAAATAACCACACACATTTTTAGCATTTAATATGCACTAACAGCTTTAGTTTCTTAAAACTGGCTAAATAAAGATAGGAATGCCATTGTTTATTCCACCAGAAAAATCTCTTGTGGTTGTTAGATTCCACTGAATGGCATGCGGAGTATAATACAAGTGCCCTCTGTTTTTTATTGCAAGGAAGTGGGCTCTTGGAAAAAAAATTAAACACAGAAATAACTTTTAACCTCAAAAGGGAATAAGAAAATACTGCTATATATATGAACTGACATATCTGGATGTTGTATTTATTGTGGTCATATATAGGTTATACAGAAATACTCTACTTATAAAATATAATGTCAAAGTGAAAGAGGATATAATAGCTTGTATAATAGTAGTTCTGAAATATTAGGCAACTAATTGGTGTGTGTATCCTATTATGCAAACTTTCTTTTCTGAACAATTCAAACAGATCACTCCAATTAAAAGACTGGACAGTGGATTTCAGAATTAAATTGCTGCATTTAACATCTGTCCTGAATGTAAGAAGTTCAGGTGGCCCCAGAAGAATCCTCAGGGGGTTACTTTGTGCTATGGAGGATAGAATATTAGGTGACTAATCAAGAAAAGGACCACTACTATGGACTATACAAAAGGTACACTGATTATTTCTGTCCAAGCTCATCTACTTCCGACTGCTGAAAGGACAGGATCCTTCTGTCAGTGAACTGCCTTGCCTCTTGCCTTTGCAAAAGAAAATGAAAAAAACAGTATTATGAACTATGCATTCTGTGACTGTAAATGTACATACAGTGGTCTTGTCTTCTGCTGTTCTGGCTCTCCTGTGAATCAGGTACACCTGTGGTTTGTGTATTGGTCACTCTTACTCCAAATCAGTTTTAATAATGATGAATTTAGGTGGTCTGACTGCTCTACTAACTAGAAAAACATTAGATAAAGCTTGTCCTGAGCAAAATACTCATTTAGCAACATTTCATATTCTACCATACTAGTTGTATGTGTTCACTCTGCATCTTAAGGACAACACTTATTTCAAATGAAGTACAATATGGCTCATTCTATGGCTGATTTGCTGTATATTCTAAGCCAATGGAGGCAACCTGTTCTAGCAGCTTGCTTTAGCAACCCCTACTATTCTGTGATTCTGTAAATGCATCCTGAACACTAGCTAGATTTCTAAAACAGTTCAACATTATCTGAAAAAGAAAGACATCACCTTACTGAAACTGTAATAATGTGTCATTAAAATTTTCTCTCCAGTCCACTATATCTTTTTTATCATTTATAAAATCTATCTTCTTAGATGATATTTTAGAAACTACTCATTTTTTGCTTAATTTTACCTTGTCTAAAATTTCCATCAGTTTCTACTGGAAAAGAGTTGAGGCCAATGTGATACTTTTTGAAATTCTGTGCTTGTATCAACTATCAACACATTGTCATGTTACTGCTAGTGCCAAAGTAACTATGGAGCTTAGATTTAGTAAGAGATGTGCTGTTGTAGTTTCTGTCAGAAGCAAACAGCTTCAAAAAAAGGACTGGAATGCTGTCAGCTAGCTAGGCTAGTGGTTGGACTGGGGACATAGTGGTCTACAATAGCACAACCTTATCTATGTGCCTGATACCATTTGAAATTTTGGTCCAGAACATTTTTATCACTGATTTATGGGTAAGCACCTGGAAATCTGTCAGGAGGACTTCCATTCTCTGACTGTTAGTGAAGTTGTTGATGCCTTCATTCAGCTGAGAAAAGCACTTATTGCACCATCCATCCATTTCATCTCCAGTTTTCAGGATATCATCCCATAAAGACATGCTTACACTCAGCTGGTCGATGTTGCCTTCAATTCTTTCAGACACCTTTTAGGAGAGGAGAGTATATCACTACCATTCACAAATTAATTTTAGATTTTGTTATTTTGCAGCTAGTTGTAAGACAAGTGCATAAGAAATAATTAGCAAGCCTAGGTGAAACAATTTTCCCAGAGTTACGTCTAAGTTCTGTATTCTAATTTCAGTTTAGTTACCCAGAATATAAAATGAACAACAATTGTATGTGACTGTTTCTAAAAATTTGCATATTATTTTCTTGGAGAGAATTTTATGTTCAAATAAAATTTAAAAGCAGCTACATTTATCTTTCTTATGTAAGTAGTAATTTGCTAATAAAGCAGTATAAATATGAACATGTAAAATAATAGCTTTCATATTGTTTGTTGTCTTTTTCAAAATATTCACATCTTTTATGGTGTAGCTTAATACAATTTACTTCCTAATTTATTTAGTCCAATTTAATTATGCCAGTAATACTGGCATACGTTAAGTGAAAATCCCATCCAAATTTCTCCTCATAAATGTATACTGAGCAAATTTATACTAGTAACATTCATACATTGTTATGACTGCTTCAAATCTATCAAATGGATGTCACAACTTTGTGTGTACAATGAATACCAAATCCCTGTGATTAACTCTTTCAGATATACTTAAAAGTAAATTTTGCTAAACAATTGCACTTTAAGATCCTAAGAAAACACTAATACTGTAACCTTAGCCCAACTTAAAAACTGTATTCAATGTATAAACACCAGACTCTTACATCTAGCCATTTGTCCACCGTACAGTTCATATCTGTTTTTACCGCAGTGGAGTCACAGTTATGCACTCTTTTCAATTCTGCTAACAAATGTTTGCCTTTATTGGTGAAAGTATCCAGGTCTTTTTGTTTATCACTCAGATCATTCTTGGCAGCTTCATGCTGTGGACATAAATATTTGTTTGTTTAATGAAGTCTTGAAGAAAGAAAGAACAATCCAGTTCACCAGGCACCCATCCCTAGCCCTGTGGTATATGTTAAGGATTTGATAATTCTCATTCAGCATACCATCTAATAGTTTATTTATGCCATAAAATATAGAGCAACTGACATGGATTTCTCATAAGCATCATCAAATAGTAAGATTGTTCTTATAAACAAAGCACACAAATGGGAATAATAAATTCTGAATTTTCCTCACTTGGTAACCAGCTATCTTTGAGACTTAAGGCTCCTTGGCTCCTTCCCCCGCCCCCCTCTTTTTTTTTCTAATTATTCTTTCTATTATTCAGACTCTACAGTCTAAAACTGAATAATAACAAACCATCATTGACTAACAGTTCTGGAATTATAGCTGGGTAAAACAAGGGTGTTGCAAGCAAAATTTAGAATTGCAAAACCCATCATTCCTAGGTATACTGGAAAACAGAAGCACAGATGTGTTCAGAAAGAAATTATATAAAATCTTCAGGGCTATGAAGTTTTCAATTCTAGCTATGGGGAAATCTCTAAAACACTGTCACTCAAGAGGTGACAACATACTGAGAAATGATCACAGTGAGCATGTCATACTTTTTTTTTTTAACAAGTATTACAGATCACCTTTAGAGATAAACTACTACTCTGGATGCAATATGGCCATGTGGCCATGCCTACTTTATTATGGTAAGAGTTGAGCAAAATATTTATTGCACTCCAAATCCTTCAGGCCTAGACGTGGCCACTGTTGTAACAGGGATTTCTCCACAGCCCAAGGAGAGGAATCATACGGAATTTACATGCTTTTTTTTGTAAGACTGGTGAGCTCTGTTCTGACTTTCAGTTCTAGTTAAAATGCCTATTAAAAAGAGGCCATAAATAGACACATTTTAGAACAAGGTTTATACAGGTGTGACTGAATGATTTTTAATGAAGTGCTCAACTGACTTTCAAATGAAATTTCCCTCTAAATGAATGGGAAGAATTTAACTCAGAACTGGTTTTCATGACAGGCTGATAAATAGCAGAATTTAGAATTTTAGAAATATAAACCAGTGAAATGCAGGGATCCCAAACCCTTATCTCTGCTCAATGGGCAGTATCAACATTGTACCTCATGGAAAAAGTCATCCTAGGAAAAAAGACAGACATAAGAATTGCACACATTAGAAACGTGTGCAATTAATTTTCTTTTGTTGACTTATCTATTAAAAAAAATACCCAATATGGAAAAGGATTAAAGTATATTATAGAATCATAGAATTGTTTAGGTTGGAAAAACCCTTTAAGACCATCAAGTCCAACCACCAAGTCCACCACATCTACACATCTTTTAAGTACCTTCATGGATGGTGACTCAACCACTTCCCTGGATAGCTTCTCCAAATGCTTGGTAATGCTTTCTGTGAAGCATTTTTCCTAATGTCTAATTTTACCTCCTCTTGTGCAACTTGAGGCACTTCTTGTCCTGTCACTTTTTACTTGGGAGAAGAGATCAACATACACCTACCTCACTACAACCTCCTTGCAGGTAGTTGTAGAGAGTGATAAGGTTTCCCCTGAGCCTCCTTTTCTCCAGGCTATACAACCCCAGTTCCCTCAGCCAATCCTCATAAGACTTGTTCTCTAGACCCTTCAATATCCTCATTGCCCTTCTTTGGACATGTTCCAGCACGTCAGTGTCTTTCTTCTTGACTGGAAATAGCCTTTCATACTATGATAGGAAAATATTCTCAAGGTATTTTAGATAAAGAGCAGATAATGTGTAATATACATTAACATTTTGCATTTCTAGATGTTACAATTATGAATAGCAACAATCCAATACACATGAATGGATCTCATTAAAATGCTGAAAGGATTATATTCGTTCCTCAGCAGAATCAGTGCAATATAACCCTAGCATGTCAGTGATAATATTGTCAGTGACAGTAAATTCAAGAAACTTTAAGCACAGCTTAAGGGCATCTTTCAAACAGAAAAATCCATCTAAATCAAAGATTGTTTAAATAAATATATGTAAATATATGTATTTACCTTTGATAAAGCTCGTCTGACATCTTCATGATCCTTCCAAATGGATTTGATCACAGAAGCACTGTCAGCACTGTCTATGACTTTCATTACTGTTGACTTCAAGCTCTGATATTCCTTCATCAGATCAATCAGCACACAGGACTGCTCCTTTCTGTAATGTGAAAAGTCTGTATTAGCACCATTTACTATCATGCTTGTGAAGGAAAGAGAATATGATGTAGTGATTCACTGTGGGAAATCAGGATGCAGTGTAACCACATTTTGGGCAGACATGGAATTATTAGTATTTAGGTTTTACAAATCACTGAGTCCATACATCACAAAACATCTCACTGAAGAGACAGCATATGAGTCAATATTTCTTATATATCAGATGTCAAAGGAAGTGGCTTGAGCAAAAGAAAGACTGAAATGGTAATTTAAGTTTCTCACTTCCTAAGTTTAGCATCTTGATGAATGGAAACAACACTGTAATGCTGCTGGCACTCACAGCTCCTTTTTTATTAACTTTTTTTAACATTGAGTATTTTTAGGGGTATAAAGAAGCACAAGTGAAGACTAAAGCAATGATAGATAAGTCTGACTATTTCATCCTCCAGTTGTCAGTGAATGCTATTGGGTCTAAACCATTATATTCAGCTTACCTGTCATTCTACCAAGAACAGAATAACCTACCGCTAGGAACAGGACTCTTTTTTTTTTTTCACCTCTTCTCCAGAAAAATCTATTTCTGCTCAGGCAATGGGCAGAAAAAAAAAACCCAGCAAAACCTATTCAATCTGCTCCTGGTTTTTATAGTGAAGAGAGAGAAGGAAGACTGATAGATATTTTGGATATGTTTAGTTGTGGAACAGTGATTGTCGATGAAAGGAATTTGGGAAACATGACATTGCTAAGAAAGAGAAGTAATTGCTTTAGGACCTGGCTCTTCTCTGGATGTTCCAAAGAGCTCTCCAAATAAATCAGATTCAGGAGGGTCTGAAACTGTGTCTATATGAGAAATAAACCAGTTCAAAATAAAATTAAATAAATAAATTAAACTAAAATTAACATTACTTTTATGTTAGAAAAGAATCACAAGGTACTTTGGTATCCTTCACTTTTGGGTATAAGATGCCAACAGCTACCCTAGTATGTGAAAACTGGACAACTCATTTAGCCTTGGTTCTGTGTCTGTAAGGCAGGGACAGATATTTTATGTTTTCTTCACTACCAGGCTGGTACTGTCTAGTTGCTGGCACATGTGTGCAGAAATAACTTCCTTTACTATTATTAAGGATTTCTAGAGGTAAGAAAAATGACTTGCAGCAACATGCAACATAAGATAGAAATTATCAGCAGTGCTGAAGAAAAAGGAGCGATGGGACACTTTTAAACACTGCTATTCTTTTGTTCTGCTTAGATCAGATGTATGCACTTCTTAAAAATGCACTAGAAAAGCAGACTGAATGCAGATGGAAAAAAAACACCTGAAATTCAATGCATGTAGCTATGCCTATTTTCAAGACACATGTTTAAGGGGCAGCATATTTACAAACACCTGTAAGGTGACAATCAAGAAAAAAGAACAACAGAACAACAGTAATGTATACAAACTAAAGGGAAAAAACTCAATAACTTTTCATCACATATCACTTTTTTTTTTTTTTTCAATCGTCATTCCAGTACACCAATCCAGCAGGTACATGTCTATTACCAAATTGTGTGAACCCACTGAAGTATTAGCCAAGCTTAGAACTGTTCTCCTTCTGCACTTAAACAAAAAGTGTATGTATTGAGGATGATACAGCACTGAAAGAATCTAGTACTTGATTTTACCATGCAAATTTTAAAAATAATGCTTGAAGAAGTTTTATTTAAAGATGATGACGAGGCAGCTAAGACAAAGGTAAGACAAAACTTTATTTTCTTTAGTTCCTTTGTTTATCAACTTCCACTGATACACCAAACGGTCTTATATCACTGATTATACATGAATGAGCATTATGAGCCTGGTCCTTTGGGTAGACAGAAAGACTTAAATCTAAGACTGATTAAGGGCCACTGAATATATGGTTGTCAGAAACTTATATCCAACAGAGAAGGAAAATATATTCTAGAAGGAGAGCATGTGCTATTTGGAGAGACAGTGAAATCTCAATGGAGATTTTTTTATCTTTCAGGAGAGTAAAAACTAACACAAAACTAAAACCCCAGTAAGTATATCTAGAAGTACTGTCCTGAAGACCTATCTGTAGCTTTATTAATAGCATAATTACAACTGGTACAAATATCCTGGTTTATACTGTGTTTTATCTGCTACTCAGTATTTAATATACAAGCCCTGTTTTTCATATGAATTAATATATCAGGAAGATATTAACTGTAAATAACGTGTCTCTTCCCCCACGAAAAGAATCCTCTGCTTTCTCACCCTGTGTCTAAGATCTACTTACTTTTCTTGTATAACTTTCTTGATATCCTCCCACAGAGATTGTAGGCGATTCATTTCTTTGTTGATCTCAGGAGCAAGTGTGACATCTTTCTGGGCTATTTGTTTAGCTTTGTCCATGAGCCACTGGAGTTCATGCTGGTGAGAATTCAATTCTTCATCTAGCTGGTTAAAGATCCTCAATCTGAAAGTTAAAAGGCAGATTTCAGATTTACTTGTCTTCACTTTTTTTCACTCACTCACAAAAATTTATTAAGTAGATACATATATATGCCTTGGCAAGACATAAGGTACCCAGGCAGAAAACTCACACATGCCCCCAGTGTATCATAAAAAGTTTACAGACTGCAAGCAAATGAAGAAGTGCCAGTATCAAGCCTTAATATTGTTTTAACCTTTGCTGGAGGGCTTGTAGTGTTGCCTCCTTCAGGCCCTCCTTGTCAGCCTTTTCCTCAGTATCTTCAATAGTCTTCAGTAGCTGTTCTTTACGTTCCATGAAAGATCTTCGCAAGGCTCCAAGAGCTTCTGCCTCACTCTGTTTAGTTCCCAGCAGGTTCTGAACTGCCTCCAGTTCCAAGCACAGATTATCTACCACAGCCCTACAAGAGGTCCGCTGCTCAGAAATGCTGTGTTTTAGATGGTACTGGGCCTTGGTAAGGGAACCATCCAAACTGATGGCAACAGATTCCAGCTTTTTAAGATCTTGAATAACATCATTGAGTTCCTTCTCCAGTAATTCAGATTTAGCTTTATCCATACTTCCTGTTTTCTCCACTGTCTGCCTCAGATGGTGGAGCCGTCCCGATGCAGTGCTATGGAGCTCCAGGAATAACCGCAGCTTATCCAGAGCCTCTTGTCTTTGGCTAATTATTTGACTTGCCTCCTGAAAGATCTGAAAGCAATCTTCAGTCTTTCCCTGCAATGTCTGCTGGTCCTCTGGGCAACTGAAAGAACACAATTTATCTACATGTTCTTTCAGACTTTGTAACTGCTGTTTCTTACTTTGGACTTCCATTGAGTGGTTCTATGGGAAAGAAAGAAATCAGGGATAGGTTTCTTCTTCCAATCAAAAGCTTAGAAAACATTTTAGCACTAAACTTACAAGCAAAACAAGTACTACTGAAGGGGTTTCAGTAAGGACAGTTCAATATTACAGTTCTGCTTTAAACCTGTCAGATAACAGAAATCTGTATGCAACTTCACCAGAATATTGGTTTTCAAACAAATAAATGACCTCATGCTAGTTTTAGATGAATATTCAGATGAATTCACTGTACAATCTATCTGTCTAATATTTACATCCAAAAGTTTACCTTATTGTGAGATGCAGCTAGTTGTTGATCAGCTGTGCATATCTCTGAAGTGGCTTGTAGTTCAGCAAGAAACTGCTTAATCCAGTCTGAAAAGCTGAGCAGGAGCTCATCAAATTGCCCATGCTCAGCAACAAGAGATTGAAGGAAGTTGATCCTGTGGGATATCAGATGTAAATATGAAAGCACTTGATGTAAATTAATCACTTCCCCTAATCAAAAGCACACTTACTGGACAGAATTAAAAACAATGCCAAGTGGAAGGAAATAAGGAAACAATTTTTGTTACAAATGTGATGGGTGCTGTGTTGATTTCTTAACTGGGGAGTAATATAAAGCCTCAGTAATATAAAGCTCTTTCCCATTTCTACCGCTTCATTCATATCATCTGTTAGAAGTGCCCTGCACAATCAAGCTTTGTTCTTCAGCTTTGCTTTCTGGGTGTAGTCCTGGCAAAGAGAATCATATTGATGGAAGATGAACTGCAGTTTCCAGATATAGCAATTCTGTTTTCCCTACCATCCGCAACGCTGCGTGTAAGGCAAGAGTTTCATTAACTTCAGCAGGGGCTGAGTAACTGCATGCTCAACTTCCACTGAAGGAAGTGAAGTTCAAGTGTACTCAGATGAACACAACTGAAAGAAGGAATGTGTCCAGAGGAGTACTCAGCACCTAGCAGAACTAAGCTTCTAGACCTTAAAAAAGGCCTTGTCTTTACCTTCTACTTTTCCTTTAGAAATTTCTCTCCATAATTTTCAACATGAAATGCTAGGTAGGTGACCATTATATTGCAAAACAATCATATTAATGCAGCACATAGAAGATGATGTCATTGACCAGGGTCTATTATTTAAGCTCATTTATAAATAGCAAAATATTTTTATCACCAAAACAACACAATTATAGATGCATGATAACATACAGTTTCAAAAAAGGAGGCAGTGCTCCTGAGCCTAACATGAGCCAGCAGCCTAATTGAGTATTTATAGTATGTATGGCAAATGAAAAATTCAAAGTGGGTTTAAAAAGGTAAGAGTGTGGCTTTGCACAAGATAAAGCATACAACTGAAAAACTTAAAAGCAGATATTACATATTTTGGAAGCAACTTAGGAAGTTACTTGGGAAATTTTACCTGAGAAAACAACATTATCTTCATTTCTTGTCTCACACTCTGTCAAACAGAACTATTCTATCAAAAATTTAGGAGACATTATGCTAAAAAACCATCATGATAATTCTGTGGGATTCCCCACACCCCAATATGATTCAATATGAATCTTAAACCTTTGTTTTCCTCATGGTATTATTGTAAAAAGCTATGTTTTGGGCTTGGGATTCTGCATCTGGATATTGGTTACTCTCATTTAACATGTAAAAAACATTCTGAAGCACAGACCTTTTATCAACAGTTTGTGGTAAAGCTTTCCACCTCTCATCCAGTTCTTCAAATTTTTCTTTTATTGTTTCCACACATTGTTTGGAAGCTGTTGGGAATAGTGACTCATTTAACTGTAATAGGCTCTCATAGACTGAAGCATGGGACTCAATATCTGCTTTCAAATCCTGGGAAAACAATGGAATGTTTAGCCTTGAGATTAAATGTGGAATCATATTATGCAAAATAATCAAAATAATCAGCTAGGGATAATCAGCTAGGGATTTCCAGTATACCACTTTAAGAGAAATGAATGAGCACAGTCAAATCCTTAGAGGAACTGAGGTTTCTTTAGGAGAAGCAGGTACTCAACACCTCTCAGACAGACAAATCTGCAACTTTAATTCAGTAGGGATTTATCAAAGGGGTTTTTTTCTCCGTTAGGACAAATTGCAACCTTTCCATACAGCTCTACTGTATGATGAAAGTGGCTAAAATCAAGACTAAGCTTTGCAACATATTTTCTGAGCAGTAATAAAATTGTAAGGAAAAAACCCACCAAAAAACAACAAACAACAAACCAAATCCAAAATAATTTTCTTTTTCTTCAGTAATATTTAAAACTGGAGTTATGGTCTCATTTGCTTCACGAAGGGTGTAAAAGATGCTACGCATGGTCAACTGCTTCACACAAATTTAAAAACAAATGACAAAAATTCCAAGGGAAGCCTTGTGTGTAAAAAAAAATAAAATCATAAATCAGAGTTCCAACATAAATTCAAAACCTGTGAGTATTTTATCATCCAAGCAACTTTCCTCACACACAAAAAAATAGGAATACTGCATTGTCTATCAAAGGAATTTCTTTAGAGAAAGGATCCTCTGGGAAGCAGACCAATATCCTTCCTTGACAGACAATAGGATATACCAGGGCACTACTTATAACATTCTTCTTTTATAACATTGGTTTTGAAAAATAGTAACAGCTGTAATATAATACTTGCCTAGGACACTTCCAAAGCACAGAATCAGATGACTTGTCAGACTACAACTGAGCAAGTCCATCCTTTTAAATGACCCAGGAACAAACCAGGAAATGTAGAGGGACAACTTTTCAGATGAAACATACCTGCAGTGACTGCAGTTCACCTTCCAGTTTAACTCTGTCAGCAGAAACATACTGCTCTGAAGGCCTGGCTGTAGCTTCACACCCCTCCAACCAGGTCAGGAAGGCAGACAGCTCCTTCTCCTGCCTAACAATATGACAACATAGAGTTACCAGCTCAAGTTGTCCCCTTGGTCTCACACAATGACCACAGGAAGTTCTCTGTGTCCATCATAATAGATGTGAGAGTCTACTCACTTCTGCCACTGAGCCAGAAGGGTCTCTAATAAAGTCTGTTTCTCTTTAGCACTTTCTAGCACCTTTTCATATTTCTTCTGTAATCCTGCAACCTCCTGAGCAGCTTTTTCTTTGTTGGCCACCTTTCGGGCACAGGCTGAGAGAGAGGCCAGAGTGTTGCTCAGTTTTTCCACAGTATGACAAAGGTCCTAATGAACATGTAAAAGAAACAGAAGGCACATACATAAACAACAGAACTACAGTAACAACGGTGGGAAAAATTCTGTACTTCTACTCAAAATGTGAAGCGATGCTACATACACCAGATCGTGAAGTCACTGTATAGCTGACATTTCACTCAGATCTATCCTATATACACAGGTTCCAAGAATATAAACCTACCAGCTTGTAGTGGGGAAAGACTTTCCTAAGAAGAGTTAAAAAATCCAACACCAAAAGGGGCACGTTTTCTGAATGGGCACACAACACAGCATGAAAATGTGGGAGAAAGCTCGAAACTCCCTAACATCTGTCTAAGAGTTGCTTTAATTTACACACATACAGTAAGTACAAAATTTCACTCCAAACGTGAGGATTGACAGACCTGCAGCCCATGTAATGACATGGGTGAGGTTAGGGAAAAGTTACCATGAACTTCTGCCACCATTACCTAAAAGTCTTTTTCATAGAAATGGCATCTGAATTTAAGTAGATTTTCCATCATTGCCATTTCTAGAGAGCTGGGAAACTTGTTCATATGAAAATGATTGAAATATAGTACACTGAGTTAGAAAACTACAAAATGGAATAGAGTTAAGACCACTAAAGTTCCAACTCACAGGTGTGCAATAATAACAGTAGTAATGGTTATAATTATAGTCATGAAAGAAATCATATATAGGAGGAAATATTAATTATACTGTTTAAATTCAATAATAAAAATAAAGTCTTTATGTTCTGTAATAAGATAAGTATATAAAAATAATTAATAAATAATAAAAAATAAAAAAGGCATTAAATCATCATGATCCTGTAGGCAGGATAAGAGCTTACAATAGCATACTCAGCATATTCATAATGTTTAAAAGCCAGTAACAGTAATGATTACATGCGATGTCTGAATCAATTCTCCATGTGCAAAAAGCTATTACTCAACAGGTATCAAGCATTTTTGAAGCACACAGGCTAGGCCTTCCTTGGCTATAGCATTTGCACGTGGTTATCTTTAAATTCAGAAGAAATTACATGTGTTTTACTGCAAGAACAATATAACTAAAAGTTTATACAATATTTTTTTAGAAAGTGGGAAGATCACATCACAAAGCTATAGACACAGACAAAAATGCTATAGCAAATTCCCTGAGATTTAGGAGGTTTTGTAGTTTGAATACCAATTCAATGTTTGTTTTCTTTGTAATGGACTGAACCAAATCTTCAAACACCCATGGATTTCTGGCATCACAGATAAAAGATTGTCAGTGGAAACTCTGTCCAGCCTCTGCATTGTCTAACAAAAACTATTTCCAATGAGATTTTTTTTTCTTTTTTAATCACAGAGTTCTCTATACCAAGATCCAAGTTTCATGAAAATCTTTGATGAAAAATGTCTAACAGATATGTTTCTTATCTTCTACTTTTCATAATGTTTTAGATGCATAAAATTAAAAACAAGAACCTGAAGGAATCATTCACACTTTTAAGCTTTCCTTTTGCTAGAGTGGGGAAAATACTTTTATAAGCTTGTCTTAAATGGTGAGAAGAAATAGCTAAGGAAGGCAGTTTAAGCCTTCCCTGAGGCTGCCCACCCCAAAAGGCAGCCCTTGCCTCCATCTGCCTCCACTCTGGGCTGCATGGCATCAGGTAGCTCAAGGTCTGGTGGTTTTTGGCATTTCTGTGAGGAGGTCAGTGTGGCACTTTTTTCTTGGACTCGGTGGCAGAAATCACTAGCCACATGCTCACCATGCAATCCTGAAGAGCTGCGTATGTTGCTGCTGCTGAAGAGCATGATGTCAGAGGCTCATCTAGCTTAGCTTCAAACTCAGACACTGCCTGCTGTACCTATGAAGAAAAGGCAAACCAGAGAGTCTAAAACCAGCAGGAAATACAGAAATGATGCCTTAAGTAATGTATTTTAAAAAATTAGTGCGAAAAGAATATTATATCTTAAGAATTTGTAGTGCTGAGTGCTTATTGAAAATAAAAGATGCTAACTGTGCTTAGCTCCTTGTGACTGGGGCAATAATAATATTTAAATTATTGTCCTTATGACCTACTAACAACCCAAAATCGAAGTTAAAGTGTTTGGATATGGTTTATTAGTGCAATATCCAGGAGAATCACTGAGGTTTTCTAAAAGACAACATAATTTTTTTTAATGTGTATATTTTAGCATCTTCCTGAACCTCCATTGTAAGCCATTCAAAGCACAAATTTACATATAGATGTCTTGCAATTACCTGAGAAATCTACTCATATATTCTAGTCCATCTTATTATAATAAGCATTTTATATTCAATAGAAAAATAAAAAGTAATTCTATACACTGCTGCAAATAATCCATTAGATTCTGCATTGTCTACCTGTTTAAGACTTTCTTCATATTTCTGCTGTGCTGATGCATTCCCTGTGATTGTTCCTTCCAGTCTCTGTGCATGATCTCTTAGCTCTTCCCAATACCTTTTGACCTGAGTCAGTTTGGCTTTAATATGTGCACATTCTCCAGAGGTAATAAACTGGGAAAAAGACTTGGCTTCCTCTTCTAGTTCTGAGATTCCAGTTATTTTACCATCTATTTCTTTATTAATAACCTAAAATGTAAAGTAACAGTAAATGAAGAAGCACAATAGGTTTTTAATTATCAGAATAATATTTTCTACTTCTGTCTTTTACCTGAGCTAGTAATATTCTTCATTAAAAAAGTGAGGAGAGTTCATTGACCACTTGAAAAAAATAGTTACTAAAGTCTTCAGTATGCTTTGTAAATTGCCTTTTCCTTCTTGAAAATAGCACTGTAAAAGGTTTAAAAAACAGACTGCCCTAAAAACAGTGTCTATGAAGAGCAATTTGAATTGTCTGCGGTGCATATTTTTGTAAGTAGACAAGATGGTACATATTTTAGCATCTCTTTACTTCACAGCAAATTAATACATAATTCTCTTAAAGACTCAAAATACATACAAGATGAGAAAAATTACATGTATAACTGCAAACAATATTGTTAAGGAGCTGATGGCTTGCATTTAGCAAGTTTTCAAGCACTTACAAAATAAAACATGCTATCATTTGAAAACCAATAGAGGTTATTTTCTTTTTCTAATTTCAGATCTCATGGTATAATAAAGAATACATTAAATTAGATGACGAGGTAGGGTGAGTGTGCCTTCATGCAGAGGATTAAATAAAGAACCACATTACAGCATGAATAGAAAACGATGAAACAAGGGTAATAATGGCCTTTGGTACTTTTCAGCTGCATTCTATGTCAATTAGTAAATGCATAAAGACAAATTAGCCCTAGCTTTACATTTCATCAGCTGCATGACAGCAACTGTCTCCCATTATTTTGCATTTGTGTCTATTGCAAATTAGAGGCAAAGCTGAAAGCTACAACATCCAAGACAGAAACTTATGGCGTTTCACGTTCAGTGGCTATTTATTTAGTAAGCATCAGTGAAGTTGGAAATAAGATTTTTTTTCACAACAGAATTCTTCTTATTTTTGCTGATGCAGCATGTCCTTGGAGTTATTCTCAAAAGCAGTGAAAAAACATTAATTGGGAGGGAACTGAAAGAGCCAAGACTGCTCTTTGGAATTGAAATAGGCAATAGCATTCTCAGATATAAAAATGTTAAGATATGTACATATATGAGGTCAACCAAAAACTTTCCTGAAAATGCACTCTCAAAAGTATAGAAAGTGCTCACTTTCTGCTACAAATCTGATAAAAATATGGTATCTTTCATGGCATTACAAAGCTCAGTAGTGGTTTACCGCAATATTCTGTCTAGAATTAGCAGTGTGATGGCACAGGAAAAAAATGTGGTGCTGTAAGAATTTATAGCATCTCTTTATGCAATATATTCTGAATTAATTTGGATTATAAAATATCTTTTTTGCATGAGAATATGTTACTGAGGAAAAATACCGGATTTGCAGCCCTTAGGCTGAAATTACCTAACAATGCAGCAGATACAAATGAGGCAGCGCTTTTTTACTCCCACGCTATTCTGTTAAATTCTCTCAGTTACATAAAAGAAGGTGGATAATTGAGGCCTTCAAACTCTCACTGAGTCTGCCACCAATGGTAACTACTTGTGATAACTGTCATTTTTCTCCACCAGGAATTTCAGAGAAATGTGTAGGTGAAAAATCTGGCTCTGCTGTGGTCATTGGGGTTTTGTAATCAATGTCACCGAAAGTAGAATATCACCACCTCTATGCATGATAGTTGCATTCAGCTGACCCTAGGTTTTTTCACCTGGTCAGCCACAGATATCAGGGAAGACACTATTTTTTATTCATTTGTCTCATGTTGCAATATTCCTTACTAATACGTTGTACTAGAAATTATGAACTAAGTACACTGATTCGTGTTGTGACACAGAATAACTCATCGGGAAACTTAAAACATAACAAACTCCTCAAAATCAAGCAGAAAGCAATGCTGCTGATGAACTCCAGCTATGTCCATGCATTGGAGCTTAGATGACTCTTTTCACACATCACAGCTCAAAGAGCTTATTTGTTCCCTTGAGTTATAATGATATGTCCTAGGCCTTATCTGGATGATTTTCTCTACTTTATGTCTGTTCACTCAGACACCTATAAACACTACCTGCTGACCATTTTCTTTAATGATATTTAAATGAGGAAGAATTATGGTGGAATTTTCAGAAACTTGCAATGCAGTGTTAAATTACTGCTGATCTATCTGCATGTATAGCAAGCAACAGCCTTTTGGGGAAATCAGCTTGAATGAGATAGTAGAAACTTCAGAAACTCCATTTAGACAGCCAAGAACTGTCACACTGTAATGTGGTATTAATATCACTTGATGCGCTTTTCTGTCTTAAACACTGGAATCCTATCCATTAACTACTGAACAGCATGTCAAGAAGACAATGTATGCCACTGGAATAAGTGCACATACATTGTTTCACAAGGCAACTGTTTTTGAATTGCTATGGTGATGAAGGAAGAATTCAAGCATTGTTTTGTTCTTCAGTGATGAAATCAAGAGATTTTATTTATTTGGTGTATGTAAAGATGTGATCAAATTAAGAACAGGAAAATCGGTTGATGAACTATTTCTGTAACACGAAAAAAGTGCCTTATGGGATCCATTGGAGATACCTAGTGTCAGTCTGGTCCATGACTGCAAGCAGCTGCACACCTGTACACTTTCTGAAGAGCAAGTAGGTCACAGAATAAAGAAAATAGCAGTAAGTGCTGCATATTGAAAAACCCTGTCCCCTTAGAAACATGTAGTTTCAGAGAAGGTACGTTTTCATTTGTGGGAGGATATGAAATCAGCCCTTGAAATGCAATGTTTGGAGACAATATGCACCTCAGTTATCAATAAGAAACCAAACCACTGTGTATCTACGGGAACGTACACAGAATATAAGACAGTGCAAATAGCAATAAATGGTATGTAGGTTTGCAAGCTACCAAGAGTAACAGTTTATTATCTCAGCATAAAAGGTACATAAATCAAGTTATAACTTCAGCTTGCAAGATTAAAATGAAGTTCTATATCCACTAGCTGATGTGTGTTTTAAAATAAAAAAGCTTTATACTTGTGTAGCTATTTTGTACACCAATTGAGATTACTCAAAAAAATTAGAATATAAATTAAATATATTTTTTTAGCCATACACACAAAGGCTCTATCTATGCAAACTAATCACTAAAAGAGAAGGCAGCCTGCGAGAATTTTCCTTTAGTTTATGTAAAACCTTACAGCTTGGTATGTTCATGTACAAAGCATCATGACATCATGGTAATTCTGAAACATGTAAAATGTCTGTTCTCCCGTTTGACCTCTAGCAAAATGACACATAAATGGGCTTTTAATGCTAAACATAACAAGAACTAATCACCTTGATTTGGCTGATCTGTATGTCCAAAGGAGATGATGATGTTTCCAATGTTTCCAGTTCTTTTTCTTGTTCAGCTATCCAGATGGACAGAGCTTCAAAATTATTGCCAAAATGTTCCCACTTGTTTTTCACCATTTCCATGCTTTTAATACTAAAATTAACCAAATTAATTAGAAAGAATAAACAGTTTAATATAGTGAAGCTGCCCATATTCTTGCTAGAATAAAAATGTAACTTATTCAAACTACAGGAGGGTCATTTTAAAAATTCCTCAATATAAAGGACCAAGTTGTGTGCCTAAATTCAGCCTTGGTTCTCTCTCAGACTGTACACCCCAAGTCAAACAATTATATTAGCTATAGTGGAGAGACTGAGAATTGAAATATAGTACAGCTTCATTCATCAGCCATACATCAAGAATCTCACCACAGCAGGAAGAAAAAGGAAGCATAAATATTACTTGTATGAAATTATATGGAATTATATTAGATATCTAAAAACTGAGATGAGTACATAGATGTTAGTCATTTAGTCACTAGAATAGAATGATTTAAACCAGTGCACTGTGGATGTACACATATTCACCAATGCTTGACTGCTTTATTAAATTTGGTATTTTATAACAACAATCTCCCCACCTTATAGAAAGTTTGTGTTTTCTGAGGCAATGATTTCATGTCAAGCTAAAGAATCAACAGATATGACTCAACTACCTCAAAGTAAACAGATTTATGTTCTTTGAAACATACATGGTAGGTATGTTAAGCAGAGACAAAGTATGACTAATTCTTGTATATCTTGGATAGCAAACAAAGCACCCTTTTTTTCTTGTCACAAGTAAGAAATATAAGGCCTTTATAAAGCCTAACAGCATCAACTTCCAGTATACAAGTTTCTGCTCCTTTCAAATAAAGTGCCAACCAGTGCCATCATACGCCCTATGAACATATTGCAAAACATGCATTTTCTATTTCAATGAAAATATTAAAATTTCATCACAAAAGTCCAAATATTACAAAGTTCCAAAATACATTTTCCTTTCAAATATAGCCTTAAAAACCATTCCATGTTAAAAAGTTTTTGGTTTTATTTTTTTTTCCCCTCTAGAGGAAGCTTCTTTCCTCTTTCTTCTAGAGGAAGCTTTAAGAAAAAATGTATTCTAAAAATGTAAAATTTTGGCCTTTTAATTTTTTTTCTATTTATTTTCAAAATGAAAAAAAAAAGAAATTAGCAGTGTCAACAGCTATCGACTGATAAGAGTGTATTAAAATTCACATTATTTGTAGGAAAATAAAGTGCAAAAATATTTCGTTCAAGTCCAGCCCAGGAAAATATAGCTGGAAACCAAATTCAAGGGACCAAATCAGTGGCACAACAGATGAAAATCCTTCGCCTTTGAATCTGCCTTCCTTGTAGTTCTAGGAAGGCCACAGACTGTAAAGAACATAGTCCTAAACACTGCACAGCTATGCATGATCTCCTTGGAAAACAGATGTGCTAAGTTTTCTCTGTAGCTGACTATGGAGAGCTATTGAAACTTTTCTTTCTCTTTCCTGTTCATTGGCATAGTACGTACCATATGTATTTGGAAAACCTTCACTTTAAATGACTAGGCCAAGATTTTTATTGATGATGTGAGCTACAACATAACCCTTACACACTGATCATTTGTTCTGTAGATTCACTATAGAGAGCTATGTATATTTTCATGTTTTGCAGAAGAGATTAACTTTTTTATTACCTTTAACAGTTCCACAGATATTGCCCATACATTCAACTAAAACCTGTTTTATATCTACATTGAAAGAGGATGTCCGTGATGTCTGTCATTTTAAAATAGATGACATTATTAAAAAAGTGAATATTCAGTGTTGGAAGGATGAACCTCTTGAATTGAACAATTGCACTCATTTTGTCTCTAATATTGGACAAAATTATTATAAAGTATTCAGTAAGATATGGTCTGACTGTAAATTACTGTAATACTTCATATTAGAGAAAGTGTTACGTAAAAATTTAGACCACAAATAATCAGAAAGTTACATCTGCTGCACAGGCTAGTTATTATGTTTTCCAATTGTTCTTTTACATCAGGAAGAAAATGGTACCAAATCAAAGTCAAATTATCATGGCAGTGTTCAATAGGGGAAAAAACCCAACAATGTGGACAATGCCCTTTGTTCATATTCAGGTGGAGGTGATGGTACCTGCTTAAAATTATACATCAAATTATTCTACATAGTAATTCCAGTAAGACAACATAGAACTGGCACATACATCCATAATTTGTGTATGAGATCTACTATATGCAAAAATAGTAATTTCATACACACATATAAATGTATGTGTATATAGATAAAATGAGAATAGCAACAGCTGAAGTTGAGTAACTTGAGCTCAATGCTTGAGCTATTTGAGAAAAGGGATGAAATTTTTACAAATACAGAAAACTACAAATATATACAGGATTTAACAACATTTTCTTGGAATTTGATCTTGCAATTTTTAAACAAAACTTGGCAAATGATGCCTTTGCTTTTTGTAGCAGCAAAAGCAGCTTTTGATATTGCCCATGAAATAAAATCTGGGCATTCAGCTAAGATGAAGGCACTTCTTGACATTCCTATGGAGAAAGTGAAATATTGAACACTGAGGCAAATATAGTAAATGTGCTGTTCTCATACTTGCACTGAGATTTTTCTTTCTAGAAGAGTCTAGTATCTCAAGTATGAATTTAATTATCCCTTCTGCACAAGACGGGGGCTTAAAGATATGCGACAGGCTAAATGTAACTAACACTGCTTTTATAAACTACATATTATTATTAAAAAAAAAAAAAAGTTGTTTATTTGCACACAGTCTTTTGACATATCTGGTACTATAACCTGGATACTATGCCACAGTAAGATGTAAATGACAGAGCTCATGAGACAACATAAAATGTTGACAAGGTATTCTAGAAATCTGATACAATCCAATAGTGGAGAATAAATACTAGGACTTGTTAAGAACATACTCTTCTTCAAGAGTAACTTCCACTTTTTTCACTTGTTCTTGGATAGATTTTGCCTGCTGCTGAAGAGACTGCTTGTTCTTTGAACCAAGCTGTATCTCAGAAGAATTCTTCACCAAATTCTCAGCATGCACTGCCATTGCTTCAGTCTGTTTAGAAAGTTCCTGTAAGGATGCAAGACACATTAGTATACTATAAACAGTTTTATATATTTACAGAAAAAGTGTTTTTCCTCAATATTTGCGATTGGAAAAAGTATCTCTCCCTACATTTATATTTGAATGTGTAAATACATAAGAACAATCTCTGAAGTTATTTTTTTCTTTTCATTTAAGAAATGTTCATTTGAGCAAACTAGCTTAAGTAAGATTTAGCAAGGCAAACTATGTGTACAAAACCAATAAAAATTTATTCCCTAGCTCTTCAAGAAATTTATTGGTAAATTGTGGAAGATTATGTGCACCTTTATTTAATCTTTAGATCCTACTCTTTACAGAGAAGATTTTGCCATATCTCTTGTTTAGCAACTATTTTCTGTCACAAATATTAAGCCCATACATCAGAACAATGGATTCTGAGCATAACCAAGATATGTATGATTTAGCATTAGTTTCATCAAAGGGTAAAATTAGTGTGAAAAGCATGGCACTTAGGGAAGTAAATCACTACTGTTATGTCTGTATTAGTAAATAAAATGGGCTGGGATAATTCTGTGCTTTAGGCAAGTAGCATTTATGGCTTATGTCCATGTTGTAGAAGTTTCTCGTTTTTCACCTCAGGGCTGGAAGAGCACTAATTGGCACAGTCCACATCACTTTTACAAAGAGCACATTATTGATGTTGATATGCCAGTGCTTGATACTGTTTAGCTTACTAGTATAAATGATTACTGGGCATAAAATGGGAAGTCCTCAAAATCATTTTAAGTTGCATATGTGCACTTAAGATGCTGATTTTGAGTAATTCTTCATGATCTTTTCACAAAGTAACCTTTTACCATATAACAAGCCATAAAAAATAGTATTTTATGTAGAAAAAATAGAGGTAAGATATAACCATCTTGGTACAGGTGATTTTGATTTTTTTTTTAAAGCATAAAGAGATACAAGTTAAAAAGTATGCACTTACACTTTTAAATTGCAGTAACTAAATTGTGTAATTAATATAATTAGCAGCTTATGCAGTCTCTAATCTGTATACACAATTTGCACCAGCATTATGGGAAACCATGAAAAGATTTACGGCAATACGCTCACTACATGTTAACATGCAAGGCAGAAAGATATCTCAGTTCCTGTTTTTCACACAGAGAATACCTTTGTCTGATCCAGTTCTGAGGAGAGGCTCTCTAAACTGCTAAAGTTTAAGATTCGTTCAAGTGCAGAGCTTGCTTGATTGAGATATTTTACTACTGTTTCTTTGTCCCTTTCGAACTGCTCCCATTTATTTATTGTGACCTACAAAAACAAACAAATCAACCCAAAACAGGAACACAAAGACAAAAAGATCAAAGGGGAAGAAAAAAAGAGTTTCATTGTAAGTTACTGAAGAAGGAAAAAAGAGAAAGGCTTGACATAAAATACAACCTTTTCTACTGAAATGCCACCTACTCTACAGAGGAAACTGAATCCCATTAAAAAAAAAAAAAAAACTTTTCCCTTGAATTTTCATTGATTTATACTATGCTGGATTCTCTAAAGTGCCAGCAATATTTAAATCTTATATTTGAATATTAAAGAAGTCTGAATTAATGAATGCAGATGTTTATGCTTACAGTGACAAGTAGTCAACAATATCTGAAAGGATTTTCAAGTTTTCTAATGAAATAGAAGCAGTAAAATGGCAGAAGAAAACCCCTACTCATAGGAAACTCACATGTAAGAATCTATTTGTTCGTTTCTAATAATAAAGAACTTTGATTAACATAAAGCATTTAATTACCAGTCACAAGAATGAGGACAGCATGAACCAATATTTTCTTGACTCTGAACTAATGCAAAGCCCAAGTTAAGACTTTATGTATGGTTTCATTAGAAAAAAAAAAAGTAATTTCAAGAATAAATTATTACATTAAGAAGTTATTTTAGCTCTACCGATCACATCTTTCATCTTGTGTTTTATCATGATAAATAGTTCTGATGACTTTAAACATTTGTGTGGAATAGTGGACAGCTGGATTAACATTCTGCTTAGAGAAATGTAAAGGACAACCCATACATGGGTGCAAGAAGCTATAAACTGTAATCCCAGTTCAGTCAGTGATTAATTACACAACCTGAAGCAATCCATTTGATTTACTCTTTTCTTCCTTTAAATTTAGAACAACAGCATGTATTTTATACAGTAATTGTGTGGATTATATTTTCATAATATCAGGTGTTACTAATCTAATATCCAGCCTAAGAACTCTCAATTAAAGGGCAATGCCATCTTTAGTAAGCAGGGAATACAGATCATCTAAAAATTAATTCACAGAGAAATGATTTAAAATATCTATTATGACTGAATCGTTGGGATTTTGAACACTCCCATGCAAAATGCTGTTTCTTTATTCACTAAGACATATACAGCAGCTTCAAGAAGTTTTCCTGGAGGTACTGACAAAGAAAACCCCAAGGACCAAGATTCAGAGTTGAGAAAGTGAGCTCAGACTTTTCATATTTAAAAAATATATATAATTTTATACTAACTACAGAAAACAAGACAAAACAAACAAAAGAAGAAGAAAAAAACAAAAAACAAACAAACAAAAAAAAACAACCCAAAAAAACCCAGAAGAAAAGAGCAGGAGTTTTTGTTTCTACTTGCAAAGGATTCACCTGCAGTTGCTCTTCACGTTTCTCCATAGTTTGCTGCATGTTCTCCAATGTTCCTTCCAACTTCTGTAAATCCTCTTGCATTGTGCTGGGCAGTCCACCTTCAGTCTGCAACCGTTTAGCTTGGGAAATCTGCTGTTGCACATCTTGCCTCTTTGCACGGAGTCTCCTTGTCCTTTGCTGAAAGGATTCATCCAACAGGAATGATTAGACTTTTCAGCTCCTTTGGGAAACTGGCACAATAAAACCACTTTCTGCTTTTGCAGGGGTATGAAATGAGAGTAAAGACAAAGGGATAAATTGTGGCCAGTATTCTTGAGAGTCTCATATACTCATCAAGTACATGCCTTGGGTCCCCAAATGTGTATACACCTTTTGTGTCAGACAAATAGGAGAGAAAGAGTGAGAGTATGGCCATTTATCCATTTATCCAAAGCAATATTTCAGAAAGCAGAAGCCACAACAGTTGAGGCAACTGGAGCAGTAGACACAGATGCACACATTCCTCATGATTGCCTGGAAGCATCCAGGTCTGCTCTGCACTCTTTGAGGCACAGGTTGGAGCCTCAGATTGACTGAAGCAATATATCAGCCTTGATTAGAGAGCAGTAAGCGGATAAGTTGTATAACTCTTTCCTTGATGTGTTTTCCTTTGTAGCACTGTCAGAAACTCCTAAGACTACATCCTCTCTTCTTTTCTAACATGCCTGATCCATTCCCAGCTTTGCAAGATAATCTCACAGATCCCTGCTCAGTTCTACTCTGGGTGCCTTCAGGTCTTTGTCAAAGTCTGGTTTTATCTTAACAAAAGAAGAAGAGTCTAGAGAACTCAAGAAGTTAACTATTCCTACTACCTTTCTTATGACAGATAAGGAATGTAGAGTATTAAAAGAACAAATACAAACCTTAACACATACAAATAGTTTAGATAAGACATTGGTAGGACATAATAGTGCCGGGTCAGGTAGTAAGACATATCTGACTGTACAGAAATAGATGTTAATATAAAACACTTATATAATGCCCAAACACTGACAGTAAATTACTCTCCTTCTTACTAGCTTTGTGCAGGCCTCAAAGTTAATTTTCCATATTTGGTTGTAAACTTCTTGATTCTTTCTCTGTGCAACCCATAAGATTCATTATGACTGCAGCCTGTAGATGTTTTGATCTATTATCAGTGCATAAAAAGCCTCCTGTCCTATTCCTAGATAATGGAGGCCCATCTGTTGCTGCAGTAGCTACCTAGAGCAGGAGATGAAGCTAGAAGTGCACTTCCCCTCCAATATTCAGCAAAGCTGATGAAATTGAGAAATCTCCAAAGACAGGATCACACCCAACCTACCATGATCAAATATGACACGCAAACTTTAAAAAGGTAAAAAGAGAAAGACTACATATTTACAGAATACACTTACCCAAAATTTCAAATAAATGAAGCTTGTCTTTCGGGTTTTGTGTGCTCAAAAAACCCATATGAAATAAAATACTCAATAAAAGTTGAAAAACAAGCTCACCTTTGGGCATTATCATTTTTAAAATACTGAGTAGTTTTTTCATTATAAGAAATCAAAACAGCCCATATGAGACTGTTTCCTTTATAACTCTTTCAAGTCTGTATATAGAGTTATGCTAATGGACATAACAAAATTTTGTAATTCAGTAATTGAGTAAACGTGTAATTGCCCTACCTGATGATGAAGTAGTAGTTGCTGAGCTTGCAATAAACTTTCTGTATCCAGGATCTTTTCAGCCTCTGCTTGGGCTTCTTTAGAGTTTTTGATTAACTCCTCAATTGCACTTTTAACTTCCTCTTTGTACTGGACACAGTCTCCAACCATGTTTAAAGTCTTTTCAATCTACAATTACAGATAACTTTAAGTATTTCATGTTGAAAGGCACATCTACATTTTAAAGTCTAAACTATATTAATATAGTCTAACTGTATTTTAGTCTCTTAACTATATTATAAAATACCATTTAGATCCAAAGCAAGTTTAGATTCTAGGCCTTTTTTTTTTTTTTTTTACCTTCATGAACTTGTGCTCAGCTTATTTTGACTTTTAGAGGGAACAAGAAGCAAAATTACTTCAAGACAGTCAGTCAATTTTTGCATTCACTTGGAAATCAGAACATTGGTTGCCCTGAAACAGTTTTCACACCACAGAAATTTATAGATGTTTCAGTAAATACAGGGAACTTTTATGCATTTGGAACACCTACAAGGCCTCCACAAGAATGGACGTTAACAATGGAATTTCAATTCGGAACTCTTTCCCTATGCTGAACTCATTTTTCAAATGGATCTGTTCTGCCTTTGAAGTGTAAGATGTTCTAAGTTTCTCCTGATCTTCCTTTTTACTGTGAAAACTGTGAATCAGTAAGCTCCCTGAGATCACACAGAACTCAAGGGTTCAGTGGGTTCTGAGAAGTTTTGTTTCTTACCAGTTAGAAACTTCCCAAAATTTCAGCAGTTACAGTATCTCATTATCATTCAGACCTCACAGAACTGCAGCTTTTTCCTGCAAAGTCAGTGCATGATAGACATCCTTAATGATTTGAAATCATCTCACAGCAGTCCCTTTATTATTTCAGCATAAAAGATACATTAATGAAGATTAAAGTAAAATTCTATATCCACAAGCTGATGTACATCACAGTTTTGCCAATGTTCTCTACAAGCTGACTGTAGAAAACTACATTTTGCCTGTAAAAATACTGACATTTTGCTTCCAGAAATATTTGTTATGATGATTCCTAATCCTGCAAAGGGAAAAGATCTGTTATAATGCTGTCATTTTTTTTTCCCTGCTCTTCTCAAGGCTTTGCTGCCCAGGGAGTACAAATGAGTTTTTCACTGTTGAATGCTTGCAGCTTAATTAAAAAAACACAGCAGGGAACTTATGCTTGTGAAGCCATGATTGATGGCATTTCATGTGACACTATAAACGAAGAGTTCTTGTGTCTCTCATACTGTACCTCAGCCAGCAAATCTAGGAGTCCCTTGAAGTCACTGGAAAGTTTACAAAGCTCATCCTCTGTCTTTTTGGCCTCCAAATCAGGACATACTGCCATCAAAATAGCAAGTCTAGATTTCAGCCAGCTGTGATTTTCTCCTTGCTTGTTAATATGCTTCCTAATTTCCTATGGAAGAATCAAAATGTATTTTCTTCAAATAAACAAAATACATTAATGAGTGGCATTCACGGAATCAGTTCAAAGATTAGTAATGTAAACATACTACTTCTGTTCTTATCTTCAAACACTAGAAATGTAGTATTTTTCCATTTGCATATCTGATCTGATTCTGTTCCAGTCAATGGCTAGATTTTTGTATTTTCTCCACAGAGTTTACTCCACTACTACCTATGAGACTGCCCTTTAATAAGTAGCAGCGAGGTACTTTTTCCTCACAGACTAACATTTTACCTACAGATAGAAAGACAGATAGACAGATGGTAGATACCACGTGTATATTTTTCATAGAGTAAACAAATTTCTTAGTTATTTAACTCTTAAATACTGACTTTCTAAAACAAAATTTCAAGTGGCATAAGACTTTGTGTATTTTTTTTCCTACTTAAATAACTCTTTTTCACCTCTTTTTGCCCAGTAGTTCATTTATACCTTTGTGCCAGTGCTGATGAGAAGTTGCCAGCAGTGAACCTGCATGAATAAATTAGACTTTTTGGAGCAGAGGCAACCCTTAAGCTAGAAGTCTATGTGCTTTATCAAGGTCATCCTAATTATGTTTCTCTGCACAGTTAGCCTCACAACCTGCTCGTGACTTTCACACAAACTCCTACAGTATGTGACAATCCTATTTTTGCTCCTAGTGTGTGAAATAAAAAAAAAAAAAAAGGGTCAAGCTAAGTCCCAAGTGACACAGTAAATTATTGCCTAAAACTAATTTAACCAAACAACTCAATCTTCAGTTGTTCTACCACTTCCATTACCAGTCACCAATGCAAAAGTGAATGGTAGAATATCTTTGCCTCCCCTATTATACTGTCATAGAAGAGAAATTTTTATTATAGAAGCTTTCCTTAAGCGTAAGACAGAAACTTGATCCTTCAAAACCACTCAGTCCAGTCATTTTGGATTTTCTTTGCACAGCACTTTTAACTGTACACATGGCAGAATGAGGGGCAACTATTTATTCTGTCTGCTTCTATAGTTTGGATGTTCTGAATATAATAGACAAGAGGACTTGCCATTCCCTAAGTTATTAAAAGTAGGAACTTCTGTCACACTGTGCTTCATATGGAACTTTCTCCTGGAAATGTTTTTAAGAGTTCCAAGAATCAGTGGAGCTACTCTGGTCTCCATAGTAAAACATTTGGACTACTTCAGAATACAGTTTTATTCAGAGTCCCAGTAGCACTGATTGTATCTTTGTTAAAATATAAGCCGATGCCTCACCCCTGTGGATGCTTTAAATTGCTTGTATTTGGCAGCATCATTGACACTTTCCTTTATCTTCTTTAGCTCTCTTTCTGTTGACAAAATCCAATTTGCCAATTCAGAAAATCTGAAATAAAATATCACATAATGTAAAGCACGGAAAAATGTTAGGCAAAGATTGACACCACCAAACAGTAACCTCTTAAATTTAAGCCAAAAATTATACAATCCACTAAAAATACACTATAATTTGTGGAATTATCATATAAAATATAGCTAACAACATCGTACCATTCTTTACATGGTACTACTGATCTATAAGGACATTTAGAGGAGTGGCCACAACATAAGGCTCTACAAGACTTGGGTAGCAACTGAGCTGACACCTGTTCTTATAGGCCTTCCAGGTGTTCGAGTGCTCTGTTAACTTTATATATGTGCTGTCTTTCTGCGATTTGAGCTCCTTAAGGATTCGGTGGCTGCTTTCCAATGTAGCCCTCACTGGATCTGAAACTGGCAGTTTTTGGCACAGTTCTTCAATCCGTTGTAGCCTTTTCTCACAAAGCTGGTAAGGTCCCTTGTCACCAAAGAACAACTGATAGGAGACAAAGCAGAAAATCCAGTAAAAATACAAATTGACAGACATCACAAAGCATATCTATATATTTGCTATAAGCTGTACTAAGCTCAAATAAAAATTTTTGTTAAAGGCCCCAAGGATTGATCTGTTCTAGTTCTGCAGAATGTGCTTCACAGCTTAAGAGCTGGTCAAATCTATTTAATATTGACACTGAAATGTATTTCTGTAAATGCCCACATGGTGGCATATAATTCATACCGTGTGTTCTTCAATCATCCTTTCATTGCCTTCTCTTGATAACACCTTATTCTGTCGAGCTAGTTCAGCTTTGCACTCCTCCACTGTGCTCAGGAATTTGCTTTTCTGTACTTCAATCTTCAAGTGGATCAAATGATATGGGGCTTCTGTCTGAAGATCCTACATTCCCACACGGACAATAAATAAGCACAGAGACAAAACACTACTCTCATTACCATTTATGCTACAAATAAATAATCTAAACGTGCTCGTATACAAAAATAAAGCACATATATGATGAAGTGGTGAGGGTTTCTCCATATTCACTTAAGTAAATAAAGGAACTCTGTTACCAATATCTCTTAAATATATCATAAGGTCTTAAGTTTTTGTATAAATATGTATGCATAAGAAACATTAAAGAGACATCTTGATTCTTGGCAAGGTATACCAGATATTTCCTGTATAAAGTAATAAAGCAAACAATAATAGTGAAGGTACATTCATAACTGCTTCCAGAGGCTCTTGTTTGTGTGATAGTGAGAAACCACTCATCCATCACTTCAGCTTTGACCTGCAATATGCTGTAGTGGGCAAAAAATTCCATAGGTTATAAGCAATGTTTGTTCAGTTGTGATCATCCAACATCAGCATCAAGTAAAAAAAGCTAGTATCCATTCTCAATAAATGCTCTTAACACAGATATAATTATGTCTGTACATAGGGGTATGAAATTAAGGTTCAATAATTAATTTCTCACATTTCCTGACTTTTGACCAGTTAACAGTGCTTCTTCAGGAGGGTATTTGTAAGTGTAACTGTATCTAATGTTGTAAAATACATTTTCTTCCCAATTGTACAGGACATCAAGTAACACAACAATTGCTTTTATTATTAATTTTTTTCAACATATAGGTCATGCAGAAACATTCAGATGTTCAAAAATTTTCAGAGATGACATTCAGTAGCACTAACCTTCCACTGCCTATGGAGTTTTCTCACAGCTTCCTGAAGGTTGTGCTGCTCTTGTTCTGGGAGGATGTCAGTAAGTTCATCACATGCTTTCAGAAAGGCATTTAGGACTCTCTGATCCAACTGGTTAAAGAATTCCTGAAGTTAAGGTGTAAAGTGAAAAGGTGAGATGAAGGTGATTATTTATATGTTAACCTGACAGTATGAAGTTGCCTAACACACTCGTTAAGTTTCAAGGTTTTTTCTGTGGCATTGAAGAATTGAAGTTTGAGCTAAGGCAGGAACTATTTCCAGCTATTTGAAGTCCAGCAAATTAATTTATTCTCAGACGGTAAACTGAGATAGTATTTTATCAAGAATATATTTTAAAGGTACATGCCTAAGTAATGGTTATAATACAGACACAGATATTAATCAGAAAAAAAGCAGCTGATGTGTGAGACTGGAAAAAGGTAATGCCCTCACTCCCAATGGTTCTACTGGCTAAACTGACCCTAATTTCTATGGGGGCTTCTCTCTTCACCTTCTGGTTGCTTATATTAATCAAAAAGAGGGGTGGTCTTTTTTCCTTTTTCCTTTTTTTCAATCTAACATTAGTTTGACCTGATCTGCGTAACTTGTATATGTGAAAGAAATCCACATCAATTTTAAGAATAAGCAGGCTTTTCGTTTGTATGTCATGCATTAAAAGATTTCCATAAGGAAGGTCAGAGAATTTACTCACGCTATGTTTCCTGAGAAGTTCTTCAGGATTTCCTTTTTCTTTTAAGCAACAATTGGCAATCTGTATTACTTTCTCCAGTTCTGCTCTAGACTCCTCAAATTTCTTCATCAAACGGCTATTTGCTTCTATGTTTTTTCTCCAGTCACCAGCTTTCCTGACCATATTCTGAGTTATAAGCAAAGAAAATGAGCTGGCACTTTCTCACTGATTTTTTATTTGCTCTCTTTTACGATGATCATACAAAAACTCCATTTGATTGGTATCACTTTTTGAAATATATGCCGTCCGCAAGTGCTTCTCCCTTTCATGCTCCCATTTTCCCAATTTTTAATACTTAAACTATGTTTTATGTTAATGTCATCCTTCATTCAAATAAAAATGGGTAACTATCTAATACAGATGTCTCTGATCCCTTCAGAATGCGTCTGCCATTTGGCTAGTGTTTCTTTCCTAAAGCCTGCTTTCAAATGCAAAGGACCTGGTACAGCTAAAGATTGCCATTCCATTTTTCCTAGTAGCAGACTATCACCTCCTACACAACTCTACACGAAAGTGGTTTGACCTATGGAACCAACCAGTTCCATGCTACAGGTCTTTTGACCTGGAGGAGGTTCATACAATTATCACACTAGGGGCCAGGCGAGCAGCTAGGTAGAAAGCTACTTAAAAGAAACACACCAAATGTTGTGGTTTAGTTGCTGCACTGAAATCTTAGTCACAGCTTCTCATTATTCTCCTTTTTAGTCTGCTCCAGTGCACTGCATTATGGTTACAATTCCATAGGCAAGTAAAAGAATTTAGTAGAAGAAATGAACAGTTCACCCGTTCAAGTGCAGCAAGGTAATTCCAACACTGCTTACCATCCATATACTTTACCATCCCTACTGATGACAGACACCAGTGTAAGGAATTATAATGATTTCACCTAATGAGCTAATCAAATCTGTAGTTCTCAACCTAAATGTCTTGCTAAGCCTTTTAAAATTTCCTGGTAAAAAAATTGTGTATAATAGTAGAATTGTGTAGGAATGTATTCTTAACATGAGAAAATGCCAATTTCCAGATCCGTAAGTATGTTAACTCTGAGTATGCCACATTTTGTATGGTTATGTAATTTTTTATTTTCTAAAACAAAAAGAGATAAATCATCATCCACCTTTATAAGAACAGATTAATTAATGCTTAACATGGTAAATTTATCAAGCTTCAACTGTATTGACTTTTGTTACTACAAACCACACTGAAATAAATGATTTCTAAATTGTAAATCAAAATCTACTAATCTTTAAGTACAACCCACAAAATACAATATGAATTTTGAAATCCACCTCTCAAAGACAGCTCTTTAATGATAGGTGATTTTCTATAGCTTAAAATTCAGTTTAGGTTGTCTCATATTGAATAATTGCTTGAAAACAAATCTAATAGGACCCAACATGTAGAGACCTGAATCCAATATAATGCTTAGTTTACTGATAGATTAGGGCTAGACAGGGGCTGAACAGCCCCTAAAATATCAGTATGAATGATAACAGTGTAGAACTCTACAGGTAAGGGAGATTATAGCCCAAAGTACACATCTTTATATTAACAAATGCAATTAAATATTTGCAATTTTTTATATTCACAATCCTGTGCATTTCCTGAGGAAATGCAAAGCCCTGTTTGCATTTGCACAAGTTTCCATCTTCTAGGCTTTGTGTGAAAGGGGATATATATATATGCATACAAGGGCAAATAATTATCCAAGATAAAGTCAGGAGAAACAAATAATAATGAAGTTTTAACAGATGGATTTCAGGTTCCTTGTTCCAATGGAGCCTGAGATGTGTGACAGTTCTCCTTAAATCCCAGGTTTCTCTGAAGCAGGCTCACCTCTGAATAACTGCATGGAGAACATGACCTGTCATGTGTGGTCTGCTGACCAGTTACTACCTAATACAGATAAATCCTTAATTAATATCTTGAAACCAGAGAGGAGGGCTCTCTATGACATTAGCTACAGAGAGATAAAATGGGCATATGGTGGGATGGATTAGCTGCATATGAATAAGCTTTCAAAATTAAGTACCAACATATGACATAATTACCTGAAAAGTAATCTGAACTTGTGTAACTTTCTTCTGAAATGTTGACTGATGGAAATGCTGTAACACTTCACTTGAAGCCACACGCTGCAGGATACTCTGACTATTTCTCTCAATCAGGGACACATCTTTCTTGCAGTTTTCTTGATAAGCTACCAAATCCTGAAAGAAAAAAACATATATCCACCCTGGCCAGGAACAAAGGAAAGAAAAGTTTGGCAAAGTAACAGGAAGATATTTTTCAACAATAAGAACAAAAGGGATGAGGTCAAAGTACCACGACAAACAGACTACACAAAATGTTATATGCAATCACACAGATCACACAACTTTATCCTTGTATGCAGAGTCCTGTACCCAAACAGAGCTCTAGCTATCTATAAAAAGAGACATGGACATGTATTTAAGCCTTTTGGGTAGTTTTACAGAACACAGGTCAATACATGAATCTTTGATTTAATTTTATGAGAAGTTTCTATTTATAATTGTAAATAGGTAGCAGTGAAAACAGTGGTTATAAGAATGAAAACTCTCAGTAGCAGGTTAAGATGCTAACCTTCCCTGCCCTTCAACAAATTAGCCTTTCGTTGTCAGCTATTGGAATTCAGATTTCATTACAAATTGCATAAAGTAATGAGAATTACATTTCTTAAAAAAGAGAGAGAGAGAAAGAGAAGTAAATAAAACATGCAGGAAGTTGCATGGGCTGAAAAAAAGGTTCAAAAAATCCTGTAGTGAGGAAACTGTTCTTCTACTGAAGGAACATTTTATTCCTAAGCAGAAATCTCCGTTTACTCTCTGATCAGCAGAAACCAGCACCCTCCATATGACTGACAAGAATTTGGTTCCTTGGTTGGCAAATAACTGCAGAAGAAACGTGTCTTTTTATTGTGACATTCTGGACCAGGTTAACCTTCAGAAGCAGAGGAAAGGAGCACTCTTATGAGCTACTCCTATTGCTGTTGTTCATCAAAAGAGGATTTCATTGGGAAGATAAATGGATCACTTGATTCAAGCTCACCAGATAATTTTTAACCCAAATACAATCAAACCTTGAAGTAACTGTAAGAGAAGACCCTTCTTGTTGAACTATTGGGCCAATCTCCAGAGTCATTACAGGCTTGAACTGATTTTTATATATATATATATATGTGTGTCTGTGTGTGTGTGTGTGTGTAGCTATACACATACACACAAAATTTTTTTTTTTTTTCTTTAATTGGACAGGGTCTGTAAATGGATTTGAAAGACTTGAGCTTCCCATTAAAAAAGACCCATTTAATTATATTACTTGTCATATCTGACTATAATGAAAAATGTATATTAATTTTGAAGGAATATTTCTAGGCTATATACCACATATACATGAGGATAAATACCAATTCCTACACAAGGTCCTCATAGTTTCTGTTCTCTTTCAAAGTGAATTCTGACTAGCTCTGAATTCCTCCAGAATGAAATGTTTATTGGTCATCTATAAAAGTTAATGTTCTACTACAATGCATTTTGAAGAAAGTACTTCAGACATATAAGAAACTTCCATAATTGTCCAGTAAAACTTAGGGAAGTTCCTGATCATGTTCTTTCATCTACTTAATAAAATGTTTTCTGATACTTCAATCCAATTTCCACTAGATTTAAAAAAAAAAAAAAAAAAAAGTCTCATATTTACTTCTTGGATTGAAACCACAGACACTGGGAGGGAATACAAATTTCAATCTTTGTATGTTTATGCCTAGCTGACTTCAGGATAGGCTATATTTGTTGCCTGAATATGAAAAAAACCTTTCCTCAGCTTACCAGACTGCAATCCAAATTCCTAGAAAGCTAATCGTAAATACTCGGAGGCAGCAAATCTTTGTAAGATGTTTTTGAAACTTACTTGGGCTTTTTGTTTAAGAACAGTTGTAGGTTGTGCTTCAGGATCCAGAATAGAAATTATTTCATTGACTTTTTCAAGAGATTCATAAAAATGTGTGATTTGTCTCTCCAGTTCTTCCAGTGGAGACAGCAGATGCTGGCATTCATACAGCAGGGCACAGGAATACTCCTTAACCTTTGGCCATTTTAAAGAAAAATAATTATTAAAAATTTTGCAAAATTCAATAAATAGCAGCTTCCTCTGCATGTGGGTTAATATAGTTACTACCTGCCTGTATTAATATAGATCAATCCTGATCTTGTATTACTTCTTAAAGAAAATAATATTAAATTTATGAGTGCTAGTCAAACTCCAAAGAAGTAACATTTTCTCCACACTGAATTCAATGTATTATTACTATAACTATACATTTGCTCAAATGGATATCTGAGCATTTATGTAGGGGAACTTACTAATTATTAGTTCAACAGTCAATAACATGTGTAGAAAAATATTCTGCAACCTTGCTCAGCTGCTCTTTGATTGTTGTCAAAGTTCCAAGCATTTCATTCACTTCCTCTTCCGGAACTTCTTTTGTAACAAGCTGGGCTGTTCTTGTAACCATTTTGTACTGAGCTTCTATTGCAGGCAATTTCTGCTTAATGTTCTGAAATAAAAATTTTAAAAAATATTTCAACAACGGCATTCACGGAAGATACAAGTCCGTTCTCAAGATACAGAAGATAAATATATTGCAATTATAAATTGTTTTCATCATTGATTTCAGTCAATACTGGATCATATTTCAAATGCATGAAAACTGTGAAAACTACATAGAAAGAAAGATCCAGTGGCACAGTGTTTCAGAAATGTGCTCTAGAAATGTCACTTATAGAATATAATGATTTCCATCAGCTATATAGAAATTATACAAAAAAAAGCACTACTGGTAAAAAAAAATAAAAATAATGGAAACGCATACTAAAATAATTTTATGCTCTCAGAGTTAAATAAATAAAAGTTTCTGTCTTATGAAGGAAAGAGAAAGGACTGGAAGGAAGACACTTACTTCTAAATCTTGTACAAACATTTTGACATCAAGGAAGGACATTTCTACAGGGACTGAAAATTTCCCATTGCTTCCATCAATAAAAGCTGTCAAATGGGCAACACCATCCAAGTATTCTTTCCTCATTTTGTCCAGTTCATCTGCTCGAGCATACTATGAAAATGTAAAGTAAAATTAAAAATAAAATAAATTTAAAAAAAAAAATTAAAAAGGGGGAAAAAACACAACAAAACCACCACAAATGAGATATCTGACAATTAAGTAATGACTTAAGAGAATTGACATGTGCCATTGTATGCTAGAAAAATTATTTTCAAGAAAGTAAAAAATAATGAAAACTAAGCTTCTAAATTAGACAATAATCATCTGTGTTAGTTTCCATAGTACTGATACTAAAAAGAATATTCATAGAAGAGGTCAGATTTTTTAAAGGTTTGTATAATTTGGAGAACAGCATACTCTCATCTGTTTCTAAACTAGAATCAACACACCAATTCATTTCATATTACCTATAGTATGAATTTTGAAAATTCATCAAAGAGAATAGAGCATGAAAACCGTAGAAAAGCTGAAGGATAAGTGAAATTTCAAAATAAATTCTAGCTTGAGGTAGGCAAAACACAGATCTTAGAAAGTGAAAAGAGCTGTGTGACAGATAAGGCAAAATCCAGTGAGAAAAACCATATAGCACATGAAAGAAGCTGCATATTTAGAGGAAGAGACATTTACATCCTTTTACATTTTACATACATTTTACATTTACTGCTTCTGCAGTAAATCACCCTAAAAATCACCAGCAAGTAAAGCTTGAGAACATTCTAGTCAACAGTGGGGAAAAGTTACCATAAAAAAGGAGCAATCATTATTTGCTTTTCCATTTAATTTGACTGCAATGGAAATTATCATGCCAATAAAGAAAATAGGTGGAGTATCTTCAAATAGGCAAATGCTTTTTAAAATCACTGGAAGGAGAAAATAGCAGATGTATATTGACTGTAGTGAAGATATTTTCTAATGTGTTTAAGAGGTGTGAAATACTTCTGTGTAATTTTGTCTCACATCTTCCCTTTGCTTTTTAAAGAGCAAATATAGAACACTTCTTTTCCAGTCAGCTGAATCTCCTCTATAAGATAAAGAGTAGTTTTTTCATTTACTATCAGTGCCTCCTTCTGCACAAGATAGAAGTAGTGGCTGACTAATTTGGGGAAAACATTTAGTTAATTAACTTGCATTGTACCTGTTTATGTCTGCAGTCCAGTAATTGAAGGCAACTTTCATTAAAGAGTAATAAAAATATTCACTTCCACCATTTTCACTGTTCAGTTTGACAGAGCTTAAAATAGCAATAGCTTAAAATCATTTTCTTCAAAGAACATTAGAGCATATGCAAAATTAATACTCACTTTATTAAGACAGGCAATCACAAGGAAAAACTATGGCTTATACTAGCTGAAAATGTCAAAAAAAAAAAAGCTGTGTAACCAAAACTTTAACAAAGGAAAAGCCCCAGTAAAATAAACTAACGCCATGTATTAATTTCTAATTTAAATAATGATGAACACTTAGGCACTTCAGTAAGTTATCCTGTAGTCCTGTCAGTATAGTAAGTTATCCTATAGTCCTGGCAGTGGGGCAAATCTGTCTTCCTTTCATGGATATGACAAAGTAAATCATTAAAAGTAACAAGAGCAAAACCACTTACCTGCTTAACTTGCATAAACAATTCTCTCCATCTTCCATTTAGTAACAGAAGCTGCTGTTTAAGGTCTCTGGAAATAGTCTCATCACATGTTTCAATTAGAAAATTACCAGCATCATTCATGGCTGTGTGCTGTTGGATCCAATGAGGTAAGTGACGGAAGAAATCCTGAAGAAGAAAATGAAAACACCTTTCCAAAACTTTTTCAAATAGTCTTTACCTTAATTCATTAAACTAAAAGTTAATCACCAGCTAATGGTTTGATAAAACTCTTTGAACAATTATTCTCTGAAGCTCTTCATATCAGATATGCCATAATCAAATTTTAAAGTCTGTGAACATAACGTATGAATTAAAAATTACCACCAATTTACTTACAGCTCATTTTACTCCAGTGAATAATTTAATTTAAACTAATGGAACTCCTCCTTAAGAGAAAGTGCCATAACTGAAAACACTGTTAGGGCTTATCTAATTTCTGTCTTGAAGCAGTATGGGCTGATAGTGACCTGGCCATACACAGACTGTTGAGACATTCTTCCCCTTCTGTGAACCATATGCAGCATTCCAAGGTCTGGCATTCCACAAGGCCTGAGAAGACTGATTCTTTATTGCTGCTTCCCCATGTCTCAGAGTAGGTGAGTAGGGACGGGAAGGGGATGGTTGTCACTGATTCTCTTTTTCCCTTGTTCCAGTGAAACATCCACAAGCATGCAGGTTGAAGCATACCACTTGGTCCTCAGAACTAAGTATGAGGAATTAATTTGATTTATGACTATCAATCTACCCTATAATTCCTACACTGACAGTTCCATGCAATCCTTTGCTCAGAGGTAGATATGGAAAAGTCCTGTCCAACTGTACTTTCAGACATTCCAAGTTTCAGAGCTACAGTTCTGAAACTTTATAGTTGTCAGAACTTATCCACATGTAAAAACAGCTCTGATACAACAAAAAAGAAAATGGCTAATGGATATATACTGCTTACATTTGTTGCAGAGAGAATTGAACAACATACAGTGTTTCCAATTCCTAAAGCTGAGTTCAGCAGATTACAGGTGCTTCGTACTGATGTATCAGCGAATAAACATAATCATCTCAGTGAATTGTATATGAAGTTTGAATCTTCCTCTACTCACAGTGGAGCACAACCTTTCCTTTGTGCAAAGACTACCCTCTGTGAGCACATCCAAAAAAAAATTAAGTCTACTGAATCTGACACTGGTCACTTCTCCAAAAGTCAGACTTACTAGAGGTCAAGGAGGAAAAAGCACAGTGAGTATAGTACTTGGGTCCTTGCTCCCGCACACTTATTCCCACAAACCATCATGTTCCTCAGACATGATGTTCCTTCATGTCAGAGGCCAACCTAAAGCATATGTAAATTTTGGACAAGTTTGGAAGGTACTATGAAGCACACCTCATACTCAATTACAACACTGTAGGTCTTTCTAAGATCTAGAAGCCCTCTGATACACTTTGGATAGAGCTATTAGATAAAGGTGTGGCAATGTGCAGTTATAACAGGGTTGAGATGGGAAGTGCTTCAGTACTGCAAGTAAATAAAGGTCTTGTAGAAGGAGTAGTTTGTTCATGAATACATTTAGTGTTAAATTTCTAGTGTGTATATATATATATATGTATATATATAAATTTCTAGTAGAAATATCCAAGTGCATACTGATCTTTTTTTGCAAGATCTTCTGCACTACAGATTCGCAATAAGGTTTCTGAAAACAGAAACCAAAGAGAAACCCAACAAGCCACCTTCTTTTGCAAAAAGAACAGTGGTACTTGCTTCTCTCAAAATCACACAGAGATAATGGAAATAACAAGAAAGAATGACAACAGGGTAAGGGGATACTGAGGTCTTTCTTAGGACAGAATATGGTGAGTTTTCGTAATGCAGATAAGTTTTGTAAATGAGCATCAATGCAATCTTTGTATTGTATTACTGATGTATTTGTGGTTTTGCAGGGTAAATATTTAGAAATGTTTAAAGAAGATTTATGCCATGTTCCAAGCAATAGTTATCAACTTTCACCTGAGATTTCAGATGTTTGTGCTGATGGCAGTATGACTACTAATTGTACAAACCAATATAAGTATCACTTTTGGTTTTAATAACCAAATACAAAGACTTAATTTAGAAGAAAATGAAGTACCAGAACTATCCCTGGAGCTATCAAAGGGAACATTATTGCTGTGGATTGCTAAATTCAACCTTAATAGTAAAAGTAGCTTTTAAAATATGTATCTCACTCTACAGTCAGATTGTTACCTCTCAGTACTGTAACAATTCTGAGCCAAGACAAAATTAACATTTTGGGAAGAATAATGTTTTCATGTCTAAAATTTTCAATAAAGCTTTTTGAAAATTTTCATATATCAGAACAGTAAGAAGTACTTGTAGGATATAGGTTAGAAATCAGAAGCAAGTATATACTTTATGAATATGTTTTGATTTCTGCTTTGAAAAACCTTAAAGGTAGAATTATAACACTGATCAGAGAACACACTTTTATTTAGGCTATTTCATCTTAAACACTGCCCAGTCACTTATATAAAACATACACAAGGAGCTAAAATCAGCCTAATCAGCTGAGGTCATCATTCCTGCTCAGTAATAATAACTGCTGGTATTTATATTATGCCAGACTATTGAAACCTTTTCAGATATTATTTTTATTTAAAAAGTATATTCCATACTTAACATCTATTTAAATTAACAAACTTTTACCAAAAATTATAGTGTTCTCTCATGTAAAATAAGATGCTTATTCCTGATCTGATGTCAGTTTGACACCTTATAACCTATGAAAATCATATTTTGGTGTTAAGAGCTGTATAGCTTCTATGTTGGGATTGGTTGAAAAATGTAGCACCTATTAAATGCAGTATTATTAAAGTCAATCTGGGTCCTTATTGAAGTTTTGCAAACATAAGTCTTAGTGCTTCAGTTCTCTAATATTAAAACAGAAAAAAACACATACCTTTTTGACAGCAGGTCCCTAAAAGAAAATGTCTAGAAGACTTCTAAAACACCAGGGAAATGGATTCATTACTTACCCATCAAACATAACACATATATTAATAACATCTTGTGAAGGCAACTAATATTGAAATCTGTCATGTATATGGTAGAGAAATCCATGAAAAAATATAATTTTCTATATGTGTCTTTATACACAGAACATGACTATGCACTTTGGTATTAAAAGCTGTATTTGCCTTTGAGTGAATCATGTAACATGAGCAATGCTGCTGCTCTATATTCGTGTCAAAATGCCTCTAACCATATTACAGAGGATGCCTTCCCTCACTGCATGTATATATGTATATGTCTGTGCATGTTATACATGCAAATATTGAAACACGTATGATGAATGTATAGTATGCCAGAAACTGAAAAATTCTCTCCCTCTTGTATGACATTATGTAATGCAAAAACATACCCCATGTTCCATAATTTACAAAATGGTCAGATACATAGTGCTATGAGCACATACCTTTTTAGAATGTTCAGGCTGATTCAGCATTTTTTCAGCATCTTCCAGCCAAGCTTGTAGACCTGCCACAGTGCTGCTGTATCTGTCCCAATTAGCAATTACTTCTTCCAACATGCTTCTTACACTTCTCACCTCTACTGAGAGGTTCCTCCACTGTGCTGTTGTCTCACTCATGAATTTCATTACATTCTCAACTTCTTCCACTGAGATACAGGAAAGACATGGATAATTTTGTTTCACTATTATTTCTGTGAAGCTTGATTTTATGTTACACTTATCCATTCTTGTCAGGGAATTATATTTTACGGCAATTTCTATTTCAGTAGGCTTTTATATACATATGCTCAGATCACAGCTCAATGTTAATGTAAAATTATGACTAGGAAAGTAAATCTGTGAGTTATAGCCTAAGGAAAGTACACAAAATGAGTGCTTGATTAAAACAGTCACACTGCATATTCAGTGTGGTGTCCATTTCAGATCTGTAACAAAAGAAATCAAAAGAGAACGTTTCCTTCAAAAAACAGAAAATAACAGAGATGTATAATGTACAAACATATGTCTACACTGAAAAGTACTGAATTAAATTCTGATCTTCCTTCAACCAACTTTAAAACCAAACTGCTGACAATTTTTGCCATGCAACTTTTAGTATTTTCCTCATGGCAAAAAAAGGAACAACTGTGTACTCATTCGCGAAGAAAAAGGAACCAAGCAAATCCTGAGATTTCACAAATGAAGAATATAAATAATTTAAAAAAACATTTCTTAGCTAAGGTGTTGTCTAATTTGCACTGTTGTTTCTGAGTTCATGTGAGTAGCTGCCCTTTAGAAAAGATTTTGTTATTGAGTTTTTAATAGCATTGAATATATTTATTGATTATATTCTTTTTAAGGATACCTTGAAAAAAAAATGTTTACTTTTTAAAATTTGAGCATCACCAACTTAAATTTTACAACAGAAAATATATTAATTTTCTCTCCATATCTGATAGCCACTTTAGCAGCTGCAGCAATCCTCCACAGACATTATTATGTTAGCTCTCCAGCAGAGATTAAAGTGATCTCATGTCAGTTACATGTCTGTAACTATCTAGATCAAATATTGCCCTCATGCATTCTTCCTGAACTCAGCAGTGTTCAGGAACTACAGCAGGCAGATGTTTAATCAGCTATGCATTTTTCTCATGTATATATATATTTCAACTATTATATGGATTCCTCTAATAGAGTTTCACAGCTAATAAAGAATCTTCAAGAAATCAGTGTATACTTTTTGCTACTACAATAATACTGGGACCACCTTACTGCTTTTATTTTTCTAGTATATGAAGCCAAGCCAGGAAGCATTTCCAGGCACCAGAACATGATCTTCCCTACTCCTAATTTGGTCTCTGGAACACTTTTGACCCAAATAAACAGCACTGAAATAATCGAGAAGTTAGCATAGACCATGGATTTCTCCTATTAGAAAGTCTGAACACGACCACTCTCTTCTGGAGATTAAGAAACTGAACAGCATGAGGGCAAGCTGCTTTGCACCAGCTGGCTTCATCCTAGAGAATATGTGAATTTGCTAACATAGGCTATAGCTTCTCTGGTGAACTGCAGCTGCTGTACAGCTTAGTTGCATGGAAGAAACAAATATTAGGAGATTTTTCTAGAGGCACTTGCAGCTCAAGTGGTTCAAATGGTGTCCCCATAATGAAAGAAACAGGCATTTACCTGAGCCATTTGCTTTGGCATACATTTCAGCTGCTCTTTTCAAGATCTGGTAAGTAACTTCATACTGCTCAAAGAACTTACTATTTTCAATAACAGACTGAAAAGAAATAAAAAAAATTTAGAACAGACAAAATAAAGATAGATATTAAGAATAAGTATAATTACCATTGAAATGATATCAGGACAGTGATAAAAACTTTTAACTTCATTATTCCTCCACTCATTTTTTTCCATCATTATAAAATAATATTTAAGCTAACATCATTATAAAGTAAAATATATATATTCCACCATTTCAAATTAACAGTAGTGCAAAGTCTCCCTTTACAAACACTGTTTATTTACTTTGTATATGGAAAGATTAATATGTTCTTCGCTTACTCATTGCTGATTTGCTAAAACTCACCAGCATACAATACTTTGTGCAGAAACTGATCAATTAACTTGAAAGTTATTGAATAGAAACTGCCTTACACTGAAATCAAAGTGGAATCATTTTAATAAAAGAGAAAATTTCATCCATATAGGTAACCACAAAAATCAAATCCAGCTATACTTTAAAGTTGCTCCTGTATTAAGCTTTTGCTGAAAGGCACATTTCACTTTGATGAAAAGATTTGACTTACCCTTCAGATTCCCTTTACCTCCTTTGTAATTGGTATAAATAAGATTAAGGAAACACTGCACAAGAAGAAGCTTCTTTTCCAAAGTATGACAGAGCTCTTTTCCTTTATGAGTGAGATTTTAGCTGCGTAATGTGTTATATCTCAGTGAATAATTTATCTGGAAGTATTCTGGTCACAAAGTTATGTTTCTTCACATTTTATTCCTCTTTATCCCTTATGGCAAATGGCACTGATCTTTTCTTAAATGTCTTTCAGAAACATTATACCTCTATATATTATGCAAGCATATTATACCTTTCATTACCATTCTTAAAAAAAATGAGAAAATGCTGGGTTTTTTTACAGAGCTTTTATATTGCCTTAACTAATACACTCATCTACAGTTCTGGAATAGTTTTGTAACTTATACTACCTCACATGCCTCCTCAGTTGTAGATCTAAAAGATTAAGGCATGTATATCTTATGTATGTCTACAGAAGCTTTGAAATGTCAAATTCTATGTGTAGTGTTGTGATTTTGTCAAAAACAGGTTTCAAATTATGTCAAAGTTCAATGTACTTTGAATAGGAGAATTAGATTTTGTGTGTTCATCAACCCACATTGTATAAACATAAAAACCAGTTTTAAAAATTAATCTGGCAGCCAGTATATATCTAAAAATCTTCAAACTTAAAACCTTTTACAGTTACTATTTCGAATCACCACAGTTATTTAGAACATAATTTAGAAATGTGTTTATAACCAAGGAAACCAGAAGTCAAGGACAATCTGAATTTTTCTCTGCTCTGCTAATAAAAAAAGTACCTGGCACATGTAAAGAACTACATGCTTATCAGGAATTATGTGACAAACTCGACTTTCACCTTTGCCAAACCTATACGCAAAAAGAGTTTTCCCTGAAAGAAAAGCTGTGAGACTTTATGTGAGAAAGCAAAAGACTGTATCAAACTACTTATATAATACTAATCTCTAAAGCAATTGGAAATATTTTCAAAAGCTACATATCGGCATTTTACTGATTGTCTCCCATCTGACAAGGTCCCTTAAAGAAAACATGTAGCTTTCCCCAAATACATATAGCATATAGTGCTAAAAAAATGCTAATACAGCAATGCCAAACACAGTTCCATGGGTTAAAATCCATGGATAACTGTACCCAGTAATTCCATTATAGCTGAGACTTTAGTACAATATATTCTTCATGTTCATGGTTTACAATTTATGCTGACCTTTAGTTCTCAGATATGATAGACAAGTGAAAAGAAGATGGGATACACTAACAACCACCACTTTTATTTTTAAGCTACAGTACATAAATATTTTCAAGGCATATGTTCTATCAAGATCTTAACTACGCATGTTCCTAGAATGCTGACGTTGCTCAGTCTGCTTTGGCAGACAAACAAAATGACATTTTTGTCTTCTACTAAAATAGTCACAGACTATAACGTACTGACTACAGTTTTTCTACGTAAGACTAATTTACTGGAAAAGTAGCACTTGGCTCTTGGTCCTAGAAAATTGCTCACAGGTAAACGGATGAAAATAAAGTCTATTTCCATCACTGGACACCTGGAAGGAGCCAGAAATCATGGCCATCAGGAATGAAATTGAGCTCTATTTATCTTCTTGTCCCAGTTTCATTATTTTGATGTGATGTAGTTTCATAAAGGATGCAAGGAAGCATTTTCTTTCCCCTAATGACCATCACAGCATTAGTGGTCTGAAGCACAAGAATAACTAAGCAATCAGAAAATACCAATATAAATTCACCACTCTTATGTTCATTTTAAAGCAAAAAAAAAAAAAAAAAAAAAAAGTGGTACAAAACAATAATCTAACAGATATCCACTTCCTCATTTTTTCCCTTGTCACCTTTTAGTAGTTTTTGTGACAGACTTAGAGCATACAAAGGGACTATAACTCCTAGCTATTGCACATCACTCTGGCAATCTATGTTATTTTAAATAACCATCTGAAATTTGTAAAGCTTGTCTAAAGCAAGGCTTGACTGTTGAATTGTTATGTGTCCCTAAATGCTAAAGTTTAAACTTAGAAAGGGAAAAGTTTTAGCAAGTCTGCTGTTCTCACTTTGTAGAGGAATTTTAGTGAGTTTGAAATTTGCTTCCAAAGTAATAAAAACAATCTGTCTGTGGGGGCATCAGTAACTTTCTCTACACAGTGTCTTGGCTCCAAATAGTTCTATAACTATGAAATCTTTCCAAATTGAATCTTCCTATGCAATTTTCCTCATATGCATTAGACAGAGGAGGAAAAAGGTATTTAGCACAGTCCTGCTTTTAAAAGAATCCCCCACACCCTAATGTAGAAATGCAGCAGTGGTGCTGTTCTAACAGCCACTTGGCACTACAAGTGTGGATTTAACAAGACACATCAGCGTAAAACTGAAAGAGAACATATCAATGAGCATTTGTAAGTCAATAGCTTCTGCTTCTTAACGTGATATATGGAAGATGCAGAGCTGGAGCAATCTCTTTCCAGAACAGAAATAAAGTAATAGTTTTAATATACTAATACTGAGCAGGAAAAGAAAAAACATATCTTTAATAGAATAAAATAACACCACTATCAGTATAGTATATTGAACAAGTACACAGAAGCAGCATAATTTATTTTTTTCTTCACTTGAAAGACAAAAAAAAAAAACCGTACTGTAGGGAACTGCAAGCCAATAATTTCCTCTATCTCTACACTTAATCTGTGTATAGTCACTATAAAGTGCATCTATGAAGTTGTAAAAGAAAATGAAATTAAGTTATTCAGAATTGCTATCTAAGGTAAGCAAAAACCTAGGATTTGGAACCTCTGGATACTCTTGCTAAGTTCATGGTTGGACAGTTATCAGTTGGAACATTATATCTGATTTTGAAGGGATGATGCAAAGCGAATCACTTTCATTTTTTGGTCTTTTGACTAAAGTTCCTCCATAGGGAAGACAGATTCACATCTGAAAAGATATTATGTAAAAATGCAGTCATAAAGTTTAGACTGGCAAGTCTCATTTCTGTTTCCATTTTTTATTCATTTCTAAAAATCTTAAATATTAATATTTCCAAAATAACTATAAAAAGAAGACAATCCCAACTTACAATATAATTTTGAAGAAGCAGTTCCACTGACTCTCGCCTTCCATATTTGATAATCCATGATTTTAACTTTGATTCTGCAAGGACTAAGAGTGACAGTAGACGGTACTTCAGTTCCAGAAACTCCATTTTCAACAGATGGAGCTCAGATGAAGAGACAACAAAATTAAACCTATAACATGAATCACACATTAGTAAAAAAAAAAAGACTGAAAGCTTTAGTAACAGTTCAGATATTTTGCTAATCTTACATCTAATTCAGAGTCTACAAATATTTAATTTTGCATGATGATCATTCTGATGACTGCTTTTGAAGAGCAAATTAATTCCACTTCTGTTTATTCATATTCAGTTTACAGCTAAGTTTTGCAAACTCATTTTTCTTTTCTTTTTTCACATGTATCCTGGATATTGTTACATAACATTTCTTCCAGGGACAAGTAATAAGAGGATTAATGTAAAAAAGTATTTCCTTCCAAAACACAAAGCTTATTTTGATTCTCAACAGTCTTTAGAGCATCAGGCTTTTCAGTGTATTTTTATGTATATTCTAAGAGGTTTTTCCTTCCAATTTTTTCATGCTTGCCACTGAGAAACATAATTAGTCAGTGATTTCTACATGAACAGATTAAAAAGCAAACATGTTCCCTTTCATTCACAGAGGGTTTTTAGATCAGATTGCAAGCCTTACCTCTCTGCCATGTCCTCTAATTGGTCAGATGGAATAGGCACTCCGTTAACAGACCTGGCTCCGTGGATCTCATGGAATGCCTTTTTGTGACCGTCTATATTTTTCAGCAGATCCTGATTTGATTTAAAAAAAAAAAAAAAAGAGAGAGAGATTGAGAGAGTGAGCGGCTGGGGGAGCGAGAGAGACAGACAGAGAAAGAGAGAAGGCTCACAGTAGGCTATCTAACTAATAAGCACAATTTTAAGCCTGCACTGATGACTCAATGTAGTTAACTATTTGATCATGCTCTCACACTTGCATGCAAGGTCATGCATACCACAAAAGCATTTACATCAACCTGAACATTTACATAGGGAACCCCCTTAAAAGATTCTCTGCTAAAGCTGTATCTAACAATTATGAAAGATTTTAAAACAGAGGATACACAGCAAATGTTTAACAAAACAAGTATTCTTAACTGTATTAAATAATCCCTGAAATGCAGCCTGCAAATACTCTTAACATCACAGCAACACAATCTTGCTAAATTTACACTTTACATCTTTTTCACAGATACTAACCTTTATTAAGTATAGATTCAAATTTTCAGCAACTAATCTACTCCGCTATATATAGGCAGGGAATCCACAGCTCCTTATGTAAGCACATATTCAATATTTAGTGAACTTTTCACTCTGTCCGCATCAAACGATTTCATGATCACTCTCTCTGTATTACTCGAATGAATGCAGAATGTGGTACCCGACCTGTATTCCTGTGTTAAGAATTTTACCAGCAAAAACCTTACAGCAGAGCACATTCCAACTGTAACTAAGCAACACCGCTTCAAACGGCTTCCTGGAGATTACACATTAAAATGAATGACTGGCAGTAGTCTTTGAAGAGATACTGTAACAATAACACATCAAATCCCCAGCGGCTGAGAGGACCCAGAACAGTGGGTATTTTACTGCATACAGACAGCTCCTGGCACAATGTGTTCAGAAGCCTAATAGCAAAGGAAATCATACAAAGATTCCCCTTTCCCACCTGAGGGAACAAAATGCAGGCTTGTATATTGATCACAGATATCTATTTATTCCTATGTGCTGAGGAAGGATTTCTCCCTAGCCAATGCCCAGTGTTTGCACAGCAGAATTTAATGCTAATTCATTGGCTCAGCTCACCAAAGGGTCCCACTGCCCCCATCAAGCCACCTATATTTTCCCTGTTTTCCACTTCAGCCAAGACCTTGTGAAGACAAATGAACAAGGATTTCTCAGATGCAAGCGATGCACTGATTTTACCATGGCAAAAACTCCAGTCAGGTTATCCCATGACTAAGGTACTCTCTCATACAGGAAAGATATGCAACAAGTATCTCAGCTAGCTACATTTGAGATCTTGACAGACAAAAAGAGGTGTCCCTAACACGCATTGGTGAACCAAAAAAACCCCAGCCCAGTAGTTTCATCCAACAGCATCTGGAAGCCCATGAAAACTTTAGTGTTCTCATGAAGTGAAATACTGCTCTGCAAAATGACCCTCAACAAGCACAGACATTAAGTTTAATTTCTGGATCTTAGTGGAAATATTAACTAAAATAAATGCAAGTGCTTGTCTGATTTGTCCAAATAAGCTGGTACATTTTGTATTAGCTTCAAAATGACCATAAGCTGTAAAGTTCAGTAAAACAACTTATTGTCAGATGAGTCTAAGGTATAAAGAAAGTGATGATGTCATCTGAACAAAACTGGAACAAACAAACCCCAACAATTTCCTAGGAAACAAGGACTGAAACAAATACACTACTGCATTTCTGGTACTTTCAAATAGCACATTAAGATTCATCAGTGCAAATCTGAGCGACAAAACAAACTCCAGGAACAGATATAATTGCACATGCTTCTCTTGGACTTTTTGCCGCCCCACTCCCATGGGAAAACTCCCCTGTCACAGACTAACCTAAATCAAAGTTTATTTTTCTGGCATAAAAATCTCTCATCACAGCATTTCTAATGAGAAGAAAACACAGTTTAGGACACTCTTTAGTGTTTCATATGAATGTATCAAAAGAAGGTCTATACTGTTCATATTATAAGAACAAAAAGTGTTTGACTTGTTTTTTTTTTAAACAAATGTTGAATCTTATGATTCTGAAACATTTGATGTTATTAAGAAAGCTAACAAAAGTCATCATTACAAAAGACTAGATCTTGAAATAAAACAATACCCTCCTCATATATTTTAATATTATTTTTGTTAAATTTTATTAGCCACCACTTAAGTTAGAAGAGTTACTGCTATTCTAATAAAGAGTAATCAGAAGACCCAACTGTTTTTCCAGATAAACTGCCACTATCTATCACAGCTGTTCCAAGATGATCATGAATCTTCTCAGCTTTTCATTATATGCCATTATTTTTCAATAAAAAAGCCCACCCATATCCTAAAATAACAAAAATCCACAAATAAGAAAACCACAAAGAAGTTATTTTAAAATAGTAGCGATAGAGAAAAAAAGGAATATAAAACAATATAGCCTTATTGTTGCAAGTTCAGCCTTTCTCTACATGACCTTTTTCCTTTCTCAATCATATTTACTGGTTCAGTTTCTTTTATGACCTCACCAATGATTTCTGTCAATTTTTCTTACATGCTTTATGCAATGCACAGACAAAACTCAGTTTAGATTTTAAATCAAAACTTGAACTCAGCAAATAATAATAGTAATAATAAAATAATAATAAAAATATTTAAACTCATCCGGAGAAGTTTCCCGTTTACCACAACACAGGGAACTTGTCATACTATTTGTCATCACAACATCATGAAAATTCACTTCATTCTATTTTCCCCCCAGTGCATGTCATCTGTACTGCCTATCAGCACACTGATAGTATGGTTTCTCTCTCTTTCCTGTTTCACCAAGTAAGTTCATATTAGTTGTACAGTGTACCCAACTTCTGAGTTCTCCATGGAATTTTACCCAACAGAAACCCTAGAATAAGGGAACAATTAAAATATTAATACCTGTTATCTTTCAGATAGAATAAGCAGGAACACTAAAAAGCAAGTTTGAACACTACTTGTGAGGTACGCAGATCAGAGAACAATTTCAGTTGGAAAGGACCTTTAAGATCATCAAGTCCAACCATTAACCTAGCACTGTCAAGACCATCACTATACCATGTCTCTAAGCACATCATCTACATGTCTTTTAAATACCTCCAGGGATGGGGATGGCCCCACTTCCCTGGGCAGCCTGATCCACCACTTAAAACACATTTCAGTGAAGTTTTTCTTACTGTCCAACCTAAGCCTCCCCTGGTGCAACTTGAAGCCATTTCCTCTTGTGCTATCACTTCTTACTTGGGAGAAGAGACCAAACACCACCTCATTCCAACCTCCTTTCAGGGAGTTGTCGAGAATGCAAAGGTCTCCCCTGAGCCTCCTTTTCTCCAGGCTAAACAATCCCAGTTCCCTCTGCCACGCCTCATAAGACTTGTTCTCTAAACATTTTACCAGCTTCATTGCTCTTCTTTGTACATGCTCCAGAACCTCAGCACCTTTCTTGTAACAAGGGGCCCAAAACCAAAAACGGTATTTGAGGTGCGGCCTCACCAGTGCCAGTTCAAGTCATCACTAAAAGACAGTTAGCTTTATCTACCGTCAAAGATGACACCACCCACTGAAACTAGAAATAATAATCTCTCTGTGCATAGTATGGATAATTTACAGCTTTGGAAACAAGGAAGTATAATGCACGGAAAGAGTGCATGTACATCTACCTTATGTTGTTCAAGCTTCCGGTGTATTGTATTTGCTGTTTCCTCATGAGCTTGATGAACAGTTACTTCTTCCCTCAGAGCAGCCTCTGCTCTATAGAGCCAAGCACCTATGGTACCCAAAGGTGCAGGAAGAGATTTATCAAGGTGCATGTGCCAATCAAGCAGCTAGGAAATAAAAGTAAGAGGATTGAACTTGCTTCATTATACAAACAAGTATCTTAAGAAAAATCAGATTTTATATTGTAAGACCAAAACCTACATAATAGGTTATAACTGAGAAATAAAGCTAGGTACAGTATGTCACATTAGTTCTGAAATTAGAGCATTCTCACAGGCAACAAAATCTCTATAAAGATTAACGATTCACACATTTCCCTTCCAGAATGGTAATTGAGTAACAGAACTGAACACATATAAACTGGAACAAGTGACAAGCTAAATTCTGGAATTTCACCAGTTAATAGGCACAGCAAGGGATGTGAGACCTGCTTTCATCCAATGTCACTGATTTCATGCTCTTGCATAAAATCTTTTTATCTCTATTTTGAACATATTTTCTCTGTGTTTACAAATAAATATCAAAGGACTGTGAAGTTGAGATTATAGCACTAAAATACCATGTCTTATTGCTAATCACAGTTATGGGAGTGAAAAAATTATGATTAAAATTATGTTGAAACTCCAGAAAATTTTTAAACATATCCTCTGTTAAATATATAACATTAAAAAAATATCCATGAATATACACTGAGTAACAATGATTTAATAACTTATTACGGACAAAAATTATAACATGCTTTGGAATTGTCATTCAGCTATTACAAGATTACTATCACAAATACTAATATTAATTTATTACTATTGCAACCAAGTCAAAAATAGCAATTAATCCTCATGTATTTAGAAAGTATTCAGTATTACACAGAAATGTTTTTAGTTATATTAAAAAATATATTTTTACATTAAAACATTGCATTTCAAAGGGGCATTGAGCATGATTTTATCAACAATGAACTTGGCTAAGCTCTGTAAGCACACTTTCAAATAAAGGGAAACCCCAAAGTATAGTCCTTTTCTTAAAGTTAATATTTTATCTTTGAGTAATATTAAATATGATAGTGCAGTAAATGCTGTAAAAAAAAAAAGCAAAATAATTCAACAGTGATAGGAACATGGTCCATTTTTAGGTTCCCAATGACTAAAAAAATCAATAGCAAACATGTCAATTTGATTTTACATTCTCATCTTTCATTTAATAAAAAATAAATAGCACAATAATTTTCAACTTACCCTGGAAGAAACTCTCTCCCATGCTTGCTTCACCATAGCTTGATCGAGTGATAATTTACCATCTTTCCTTAATGACTGAGTTACAAGTTCAATCTGTTTCCTTTTTACCTCATATTGTACTCTGAAATGTTTAAATGACTGCACAAAGAGAAAATCAAATCAATCTAGTACAGAGTAAAAGAATTAAATTCTTCAACATTTACGGAGTATCACAACTTACGACAATTTTTGTACTGATAGAAGTTCTAATCCTTCCCAAAGAGGAGTAGCAGTAAACTTGTATATTTACACTGAAATACATTTTATTAAAGATTAGTTAATAGGCTACAGAATCCTCCAGGGAAATATAGGTAGGACTTTTGTATTTCCCTTCAGTTATCAGATGTCTTAACCATATATGAAAGAAAATAATAATTGATCACATACACTAGCAAACGGATTAAATGCTATTTGGGACAGACAGTGGCTGCTTTTAGAATCCAGCCAAACTTCAGGAGAAGATTTAGGCCAAAATTTATATTGTCAATTTAGACATTAACCTTTGAGAGAGGTGTTAAAAATGCAGCTCTAAGCCCTGTCCTCTCCACCTGTCACCTCTTCCAGCCTTCAGTCATACTTCCCATCTGAGATATGTCAAGCAGGAGCTGGAAGGATTGCACAGACACATGCTCACTTCTAACTAGGACAGTCCTTCTTCACACTGCTAGAAAAAACTCTGTGTTAATCGAACCATCTGTGCACTGCTCTACGTAGAAAGCTGGAGCTGATATTGTAATTCCTCCACCAATAAATGGCAAGACATTTTGTGTCCTTATTTCTTTAAACTACAGCATATGTACTAGCATATATACAGAATGCATAAAATACTGCAATACATGTTACACATAATGATGACAATAATGTTTTACTGCTTACCTGGTATTTCTCCTGTAAGCTTGTTTCTGCCACCTGTGCTCGGGCTAAGTCTCTTTCGAATTGTTCTGCCCACACTTTTAGGTCTCTCATCATCAATCTGTCTTCCTTCTATGATTTAGTACAACAACACACACAAAAAGCCCATTGTAGCCCATTAATAGAGGTGTCAGATATAGCCCAGAAATTAACATCTCTCTAGCAAGTCAAGGCCATTAGTTGTTGTGAAAGCCAATGGAGCATCTGGGCCCAATTCTCTCATCACTTATCTTGATACAGCCTAACTGAAAAGCACTTCCTGTGTAGAATAGAAGAATTAATCATTTAGACATGAGCCTTACAGTGTGAAAGCATGACAATCTGGGACATTGTCAGTGCCAGAGATACTACTTACAGTTCTCATCTAATGTATAGGACATCATACATGAACACAAAGTCCTTTAAATATACCTCAACAGCTAATTTTAGTCTTCCACATATTTGCAAAGTCAATTGTCAGTAAAAGTTAATTGAGCTGAGACAAGAGAGGATATCATCTTTTACCACCATTTTATTATCTGGTTTGCTATTGTAGGTAAAAGAAGTTCTTTTCTGACTGACTTAGGGCAATCCTTAACATAAAGTTCCAAGTTCACAAGTTGGCATAATATTTTGATAGAGAATGTTTTAAAAAAAGAAAAATTAAAAGAAATTAAATGTAAGAAAATATTATTTTATTCTTTTCCTCTTTTCCTTCCATGCCATTTCATGACTTTGAAGAACAGTTTATTTGTTTTACAGTTTTGTTTTAATACTTCAGTCTGTCATGGCACTGTTGCTTTGCAGGGCTGAAAAGTTATCTGCAGAATTAAGTGACCTAGCAGTGAACTAAAAAAATACAAATAGGAAATCTCAGGTCTATGAGCATGTTATATAAGAAGGACAGCAGCAAACAGAAAGGGGTTTTTGTGCAGTGTGTAAGCAGGCTAATCAAGTAGGACAAGTTTCCATCTCAGATTTCCAATCAATGATCCATATTTAATGGCTGTTAATCAGAAACTACTCTCTGAAACCAAAGGAGACATATTAATCTAAAATTTGACTGAAACGGATCTATTCAAGCAAACAAATACAACACCACATCACATGAGTTACCTAAAATAAGTGATTAAATTTCAAGCATTACATGAGAGAAGAAAAACTGGACCATGTGGTAAAATGAATAGCCACTGACGCTATTTGAGAAATAAAGTAGTTTATTTTAAGAAAAGATTCTAACCTAGGAAAGGAGCCAATTACAGTTCTTTTCTTTGAAAGCTGCTTCAAATATGTAAAATATAACTTCTCTTAATAACTTTAAAAGCTTAGAGCTATTGCTTCATTTCAGATAAGGAAAGGACAGGATCCTCAGATAGAAAAGAAACCCCTCCTTGATATATTTCTACTAATCCTCTTACTGACCTTTTACTCAAAACAGCAGTAGCTGGTTGGACAGAATTTGCACAACGTATTGTGCAAATACCTCAGGTATTGTATCTGTTAACTCTCTAGGTAAATTCTTAGCTGGGTAGTTGCAGTGAGGTTAACATGACATTAGAGCAGATGTGCTGGAATAAAGTTCACAATAGCTCATACTCCTGCCTTCTGGTATTTGTCCAAAGCTAGTACGTGAAAAATAGTATAGGACTCATATGACATCTCCCTGCTCCAGTTATTTGTAATGTTGGGATTTCCTTGACTGCACATAGTGTTCCAAGAAGCCAAAACTCGTAGTGCTTCCAACTTCCCAAATCATTTAAATATAGAGAATAAGAATAAAATTCCTACTTTTCTGTCTGATATTTGTCTCTGTGTGTGGAAAAATAAGATCAAGATTCATGATGATAAACAGCAAAACCAGAACTACTCCTCTATGAGAAGAATAATATGAGAGAATTCTTAACTCACTCAGCCATTAAGAAAATAACTTTTAGATTAAATGCACTCCATACATTAGAGGTTATAACTTTAGTGAGAATACTGAGATGTTTATTAGTATTTAGCTGTCAGCTTCATAGAGGCAATACTAAACTATGCATCTTAATGGAATGAAAGTCCAATGGTATTCCTACTAACTGAAACTTAAGTAAGATATTCTTGAAGTCAGGAAGAGAGTGTCACAATATTGTGTATATTATTTTTAGTACACACCATAAATTCAGTTTTGTGAAACACTGGCTTTTAATCCTCTTAGTGCTGAGAAGCACCTCCTTAAGGTAAGCCTTTACAAGAGCAGCTGTGTGGCTGTATCTCTTCATACAGTAGTGTGAGCAAAATAGGTATTTTGTAATATTCCTGTCAACATAAAAAATTAAAAATGGCTAAAACTGGGTCTGACCAAATTGTTTTGAAATAGAATATCACCAGAATCAAGAACACCTCTGTGATACCCGAAGATAAAGAACACAGGAACAGCTGCACCTCTCTTGAATCACATACAATTTCTGTGACATTAAGAGAAAAGATAAATTTAACAGGTGGCAATGAGTCTTACATGACTTTTTTTCCCACTATTTAGTTAGACAATTTTTTGTTTACTTTGTTCAATTGCAGAAGATGTAGGTGTTTTGGTAACCATTTAACTGAATGTCATTAAAGACACTGTGCAATGATGCATGCTATGCATTTTATTTATTTATTTACTCATACTTTTTTTTTTTTTTATTCAGGTTTCCAGTTCAGTGCACCACTTATCACCTGCAGACTTGATTCTGTGGTGCTTGGTTGATACAAAAGCACTTTAAAGTCTCAGTTTGGGTGTCTGACATAAAAGATTCACTTTCTTAGACAACCAAAGCACCTGTCACCAACATCCCCGTGGTTTAATGAGCTATCATTCTTAAAATAAGATTTCCATTAGTGCCTAGCGGTTCTTACTCTTAGTAAAAAGTGTCAAATGGATTCTTATATGTAAACTATTTTTTAAAGCCTGCACATCCAAAGTAGCACACAGATAAGAAATAAACATCAAAGAAAAGTTATCTATTTTTGCTTTCCCTAGTATGAGCATCATTGATGTCTGATCACATTTATTTCAGTTTATCTAAGCCATTATGACTTATTCTGCATGCTAATTCCAAACAGCATTTTAAAGTATTAATTTATCCTGACACTATTCTATGCATATTCACTGATTTGCAGAGATGAACAGAACTGGAGCACTCAACTGACAAAGGACATCAAAGAAGGTAATTAGAGAAGTGTTTATGAGTTGCAATATGATCTTATACTGGTTACAATTTAAATTCACAAAGAAAGTTTTCAGCGCAGACTTAAGGTCAAAACACTACCTTATTAACTGATATAGCAGAGTTAATTTGAATATTGCATAATACAGAATACACTGTGGTGTTTGAAGGGCTAAAAATACACATATATGTTTAATGAGAAATTTAATTATGGAGTACTATGTTGGGTTCTTCAAATGTGTAGTTATAAACCAGGTGAACTGTTCAAATTCTCAAGCACAGGCAGGACAGAAATTTCAAATATTATCAGTTAATTATGCTATTCATTTTGAAAACTCTGGCTTACATATATGTGACATTAGATGTATACATGTATATGTATTACTGAAATACATTCACTGACAGCAGTAACAGATGCTTGGTGAATGCTGGGTCAAGCATCATCTTCAACAATGAGCTATTAGTGTCTATCTGTAGACAGTAAATGACGAATTGTTCAGAAAGTTATTTTTGCAGCTGCTGCTCAGGAAATCCCTCTTACATTGGGGAATTCTGCTGGAAAAAAGGTGTTGGAGGTGACAGGATTATCTTTGGAATTATGTGCTTTACATAAGAAATGCTTTGAAGTAGTGTGCTTCCTCTATAGTTAAATTTACACCAAGATAAAGAAATTGACAGTGCTTTTATCACTGTAAATTTTCACTAGATTAAGCAGCAATGCACTTGGGCTCTGTGAGGCTAAGAATGTACAACAAGGTCCCATTACAGCTGCCCAGACTTCACTGAATGGATTGAAGAGATGGGAACAATTCTGCTGTCAGTATTAATCTTCACTTCAAAATATATCACTATTTAGATATACAAAATATTATATGAACCCTTGATCATACTTACTGGAAAATAACCTATTGCTTATGTATTAAAAGCAAAAATAAGGCCAAACAACAACACACACATGGATTCAAGGTAATTAATCCAATCAGGTAAAACTATAAACACTACTGACTCACTTCAGTGACACCTGTCATTTGTTTCATAATATATTAACTTCTGCAGTCTTCCAGTTTCACCTCTGAATGTTCATTTCAAATACTCCATGTTAAATTTCTGTACTTCTCTCAGTTAATACTAGAAAATTGTAAGTATCTAAATGATACTAAGATGATTTTAAAAGTGTATTTTTAAAAACCATCAATTTATATGAAAAAAAGAAGCAGTGCATATCATGCAATTACACATGAATGCTCTCTCCTTCCAACACACAGTTCATGTACATCACTTACACAATCATATAGACAATCTAGTATCTACTCTATAAACCTAAACATGTAAAAAATAGACACCTAATGTGAGATTAAATGATTACAAACATCAATCTATAATCTATTTTTTCATGTTTATATCTATACTTAAGCAAGCCAAAAGCATAGTCAGAAATTTATTATAGGAAAGTTACCTTGTTTTTCTATAATATTTTTTGTGAAAGTATTAGCAAAATCAAGCATTAGGCTGTTAGGATCAGTTCATATAAGAAAGTAGACTTGGATTCATTATGTTCACCTATTTGCTTTTTTGGAAGGATTAATGTCAGGCTAGCAAACCAATGTATGTAAAAAATATCTAAAATCTAAAGTCACATAAGTGCAGGATAAAAACAGATTACAAGCCTGAAAGGTTCAACTGAAGCAATTATTTTGGAGCATATTACCCTTACCTTAAATTTCATAAAAGAAATGACAAAAGTTGGGATTGCTTGAAGTTCCTAGCAGTATAAAACAAATGGAAAAACGAGAAGAAGGAAAGGAAAAAAAAAAAAAGAAAGTAGCAAATAAAATACAGCAAAGCAGGAAGAAAGTCCAGCGAGAACAATAAAAATGCCACACATGTAGGACTACATGTACTACTTAAAATAGTGTCAAGTTCATGTGTCTGTATCATATCTAATGAAGTAGTTTTCGTATTAGATCTGATTTCCAGATTAGTAGTCACTACATGATTTATTTTGCCTGGAAAAATATTTACTTACCTTAGAGTAACTGTGATTCTTTGAGATGTGTTGACTACACACATGTTCATATGTGAGTTTAACTGGTACATTCATGAGACATTAGATCCCTTTTAATTCTGTGCACATGCAAATAGCTGTCCCCTCTGACCACAAATAAGGGATAAGCTCTAATTACTATTCCCCTTCTTGCTATGCAAATTCCTTATAAACAGGGCATTGAATCAGAAGGGAAGATAAATAGATACTTGCATGAACACCACATCTTGAGGAAACACAGTAGTAGCTGAGTTGGCTGGAGGGCAGGGGGAGAGGGTTGGAAAACCTTCCCCACACACCATCAAAAACCACCCAGACACATTCCAACTCCAACATGTCCAACTCATCTCATTCTACAGCACACACTTAACACAGGTCAGATGGAATTCACCCTAAAAGTGCTTAATTTTGGAAAACAAGAAATTAAGAGTATGCCAGGAGTTTAAGGGTATAAGAGTCCTGCAAGGTTATCTCTTCCAGGTATTCTACCATTCTGTGATATGTATTTCCTTATATTAGACTTCAGGGGGAAGATAGAAAGTCTAAAAGTAGGGGCTTTATACTGGTTACAAAAATATTAAGCAAGTCTGGATTTCTTTTTAATCAACTGCCAACAACATTTTATCTATCATTACCTGAGGGAAGGATTTATCTGAGTCAGTTTTAACTCTGTTGAAATGCTATGCAACACAAACACAGGGCAGTTTATTTAGGACACCATGTTAAGAAAGATGCCATCTGGAAGAATGTCTCTCACGAATTACAGGTAGAGTATAAGAACCTAGCTTTTAGGTTCTTAAAAGATAGATGAATCCTGTCCTAAATAACTAAACTAACAGAATATGCAAAATACCTAAGAAAAGCTTTACAATGGAGATGGGTATTCCAGGTCAGTAAGAGGGAATAAAGAGTCAATAGGTAATATTCTACTTTGCACTGCTAACTGTGGTGATCACAAGGGTATCCAATTCACTTACATGGTTTTCACAAAACACAAAGGGGCTATTTTAAAATTAACTGATCTCACATGTTTGGTCAGATCTTGCATTTGTTTGTATACCTGGAACAGAATCTGTGGACAACAGTTCTTGAAAAAGAACAAATGAATTTTCAAGCTAAATGGATTATAAAGTCACACAAATGTCTCCTATCTGATTCATTGCCAAGTCTGTGCACTGGGAAAAGAAATACTCTCTCCTTTGCATTTTTTCCAGTCAATTAATTTAGCAAGGTGAATATTAGAATAACCATGGGTGCAGAAAAGGATTTAAAAAATGTTACTTAAATGTCTTGTGCGATCAAGAAAGTCAGTTGCCATACTAAGATTTCAAGCAGTTACTTCTATTAAACAAGAATTCTTGTAAATTGGTGAAATGATAGGTTCACAAATGTTTCCTTAAGCACTAAAGAAAATAGTTCTCACTCTTATAAACTGAATCCACTGTATTTTTTAAAAAGGAATTTAAATCTCCATTTTTTTATAATGCCATTTAGAAAAGATTAGTCCTCTTGCATTGCAGGAAGACCTCTGATGTCACCATTTCATTAAAAAATGGTCTTAAATATAAGAACTGTGCTCTGAAACATCATCAGAGTATTGCAGAATCACAGAATAGTTGAGGTTGAAAGGGACCTCTGGAGGTCATCTGATCCAAACCCAATGCTCAAGCAGGGACATCTAGAGCCAGTTGCCCAGGACCACATCCAGATGACTTCTGAATACCCCCAAGAATGGAGACACCTCTCTGAGCAACTTGTACCAGCGCTTAGTCACCCTCACAGTGAAAACGTGCTTCCTGATATTCAGAGGGAACTTCCTGTGTTTCAATTTGTACCTGTTTCCCCTGGCCCTGTCACTGGGTACCACGGCAAAGAGCCTGGTTCCATCTTCTTTGCACCCTCCCTTCAGGTATTTACACACATCAGTAAGACCCATCTGAGCCTTTTCTCCCAGCTGAATAGCTCCAGCTCTCTCAGCTTCTCTTCATAGGAGAGATGCTTCACTTCCTTCCTCATCCTTGTGGTTGGTCCTTTGTTAGACTCTCTCCAGTATGTCCAAGTCTCTTGTACAGAGGAGCCTACAGCTGGACACAGTGCTTACACCAGTGTGTCCTCACCAGCTGGCAACCTCTCTTGAGCTGCTAGCACCACTATCAGTTTGGATCTGTGATAGTCTTACTTAACATAACAAATTAAACAATTCTTTGCCTAATTTTCACCAACTCATACACAATTAAGAATTTGAGCTAAAAATGGGAAATCAAAGGATGGAAAAAAAAAACCCCACCGCAAGACATTTAATTACAAAACATTTGACTGAGATTTGTTTTCAATTTTCCTTTCAAATACTGTGTAAATATGGAATGTAATACTTATGTCTGTATATTTTTAAACTGCATTGTTGGATTTTGATCACTAGCGTCTCCCCAGAAGTATCGCGTAGTATGAATTACACTCTTATTTTACCAAGAATTATCTGAATACCTTGTTTTATCTAGGTATCTTGCAGACAACAGGATCAACTGCATTAACTTCTGACTTCTTTCCCCTCCAGAATGGTGTAAACTAAGGTCCTAACACGTGTTGGAATTCATATACCTATCATGATTTTCTTGAGAACAGATCAAATATCTTAAAATCCAAGTTCCAAGTATGAGAAATTTGATCATCTGTTGACAAATCCTCCCTGAAAAGTCATAAATACAGCAGATAAGTGCAAAATAAGCTTCTCTCTCTGTGATGTATGAAAGAAATACAAAAGTTTACAGTAATTTAAGACCAAAATGTTCCAAAAGCTTAGCCGTTTGAGAGCTTGTATCTATCTAGTCCCTAACAGATGAAAGCATTGTGCTGGTTTTTATATGTATTTCACTGCTTCAGGGCCAGTGACTACTTTAGGTCCTGGACCTTCTGTGCATGGCTTACTGGCCTGGATCCATCCAGATGTCATTCCCATCAACCTATGACATACCATGTGGTTATCATTTTGTACATGACCAGAGGCAAGGGAACTAGAAGTTATGTGGATACAGATAGGGAGTGAGGTATAGAGTCAACATAGATCCCTGATAGAGATGGAAATTTTTCAACAGATGGTTAAGAAGAATTTGTGTCAGAAAAAATTGAGGGCCCCATCACTATTCTTTACTGGAGGCTCCACTGGAGAAGTGGAGATTATATCAAACCGTGAGGCAGCTCCATCAGGGGTGTGAGAAGGAATATAGCTCTTTCTCAAGGAAACAAAGAATGATGACATTAGAAACTTAGTGAAATGTTGAACTCTTACTTTCTTCTAAAAGTCTGGGAGTTACTGATTTCTGCAGGGTGACATGCAGGGGAACAGTGGTTCTATCAAAATTCACCTGGATTGCTACTGCAATATCTTAGCAGTATCTTGTAAGAGGAAGTGGTCATGAGCTAAGCAAGCTAAACTGATGAATTTCACTCTCTAGTAATTCACTGGAAATTCCGAAGGCAACTCATTATTTTCCCTTTCACAATTCCTGTGCTATTGCCTTTGTGCAGGCAGAGCATGGAGCGTCTGAGTTCTTCATTCTCCTGCATCATGTCTGCATAAAGCTCAGGAGAAGGCAGAGAGGCTGTTCCTCAAAATGCAACTGCAGCACAGGCAGCAGACCTGTCCAAGGCTATTGGCAGCAGAATCTGCATCATATGCCATGGTATGGAGATGATAGGACTGCCTTAGCCTGTCACAAGGCCCCAGCATGAGGCTTAAGTGCTCACTGTGTAGCATCAGCACATGTATGTCCTCAGACCAATGTTGCAGCAAGGAAGAAATTGCTTAGGCCACTGGAGTGGGACACCAAAGCTATAGCTGCCTTAACCCATAAGGATCCATAAGGAAGGAGATTCACTCCTTTCAAAGCTCTTCTATAATTCTGTAGGGAATACAAAGAAACACAGAAAAAAAGTACTTCCTCCTCCCTTGCTGGGGCTGAGCAGATTGTCTCAGCAGTGCTTCCTGTGTTTGCCATGAAGAAAGCAAATGATCAGGATTAGAAAGTGAGTCATGACCACTTGGCATCACTGAGTTCCAGCGAATAGCCAATGCACTAGAGCATACACAAAACAAAAACCAAGGAAAAAAAAAACATGACTGAAAACAATTCCTTAGAGTAAACATTCAAACATCACTGTGCAATTGAAAGAAACCTGTGTCAAAATTGTAACTGCCTCCTGAGCCTAAAAGCCCAGAGACTGTATCTAAGCAATCTCTTGGACTATTCTTGTTCTTATCCAGAAACCCAGTGTGATAAAACCAGAAGCGACTCATTGCTTCAGGTAACATTACTGCAATAGCATTGGTGTTATGCTTGAAAACCTCATTGGGAACTCTAGGATGATTGGCTTGCTACTATCTACAATAAAGGTTTGTGTTCTTTTTGGCTCCTGCTGATGAAAATGGGAAAATCCCTGCAGGATCACCATTCTGTTTTCTCCATCTGCAACACTGGTTTCTTTAGTCTTAGCTAATCTTTCCTAGTTTTCCCATTGTGCTGGCCTTTCACTTGAACTGCTCAACAAAAGGAAACATAATAAACTCTAAGACAGTTATAAAATATATTTATAAATTCCTCCCCCACAATAAACTGATTCATATAGTCATTCAAGAGAAACTTACATCAGTTTCCTGCACATCAGTCACTGTATGATGAGGATCAGGATAGTACTTCAAAAACTGGGCTACATAGGTCATGACAGACTTTTCATCTGGCTTGTCAACATCCACATCTAGACAAGTACAGAACACAGTAAATTAATTTTTAGTTGAATGTCATAAAATGCTGCTTATATGTCTAAGCACTATGAATTAGCACTTCTGATTCAACCCATGCAAGTAGTTCAACTTTTTTTCAGCTATGCATTAGGTACCTTCTGGATCAAGGAGCCTTGGAATTCCTAGTTCTGCTTCTGCTACTGTGAAGGCTTCTTCCAGGTTTTCTCTGTTTGACCTTCCCCTCACTTTCTCCAAGTCCACTAAATCTGGGCGGATAGCATGAATAACGGAATGAAATGCAACACCACTCCTCCAACTTTGTCCAAAATCTTTGATTTCAATTCCAACTTGCCTAAAGAATATTAAAGAAAAAAAAACAAACAAAAATAAAAGTGGCTTGCAACAGTATCAGGATTAGATGAAATAGGGGAGGAGACAGGATGATCCACCCAGTGCTACCCATCATTAAACCCAAACCACTTGTTCCTGTAATGCTATTCATGTCTATTGCAGCTCCATGCATCCACTGCATAAATAAACTTCTGCTTATGAAGATCCAAGAGGTTTTTTGTCATATACATACTGTATTTGTCTCCAGTGGGCTTACTAGTGGCAGTTGGCCAATGCTATTTTGAAAAAATGAAGTGCACCACAGTTCTCAAGGTTCTGATACGATACACAGAGAAACTGTGGATGTACACAGCTCCATTCACAAGTTTCTCCCTCACTATAAAACACATCAAACCTCCTTCCATTATGAGTACTACAGTTCAGTTAGGTACATCAGTATCACACCAAAAAAAAAAAAACCAAAAAAGGGCTCCATTAATCTGTTATCTTTTAAAATAAAAACATGAACAGGGACACCACTGTTGTGCAGGTGAAAATGTAACATACAAATTTCCTTATATTCTTATCAAAAGCATGTGTGATATTGTAATTTCATACACCCAAACACATGTGCACTAAGAAGTAAACACAAATGATCAAGAAATAGTAATATACAATGAAAAAATAACCAGAACTGAATCACACTTACGACTGCTTCCTTTAAAAGTAACTTTGAATGGTATGATGGTCCACAGACCGAAAGACTGGTTTTTACTTTAAGCATGCAGACATTCTTTGAGGACACACTTACTCACTAAGATAGGTAGCTTTGCCTTTGGAAGGTTCACAGTAATACTAACTCTGAATGAAGGATTCATTCAAAGCTCACTGTCATCAGTGAAACACTTTCACTAACTTTGATGAGCTAGCCCGTGGAAATTGCAACGTGAAGCAGGGCTAGGCAAAGCATCCTTCCTACAGGCTTCTTTCAACCCATTATACCCACTCTTCCCAATAAAGTTGACTGTTTAATTTATTAATCTTTTTGTTTGTATTTTGCTTGTTTACATGCCTGGAAATTGCAGTTGACCACTTTCAGTTGCCTGACTCTTACCGACAACAGTGCAATAAGAAGAATGCCAAATTAGATTGTACTGCACTATAATTTACTGTATTCTACCTATTCATTGGAGAACTGAAAAAGTCTGTATATTTACAATTATATTTCTTTTCCCTGAGGCACTATTCCATAACTGGTGATTTCCCCTCCACATTTTGCACACATGACTGATCTCTTCAAATAGCAGTGATTCCTTAATTTAAACATATAAATCCATTTTATTCTTTTACATCTTGATGATTATTTCCTTATTTTGGAAGCTATCAAACTCTATTTTATCTTTGATCTAATTGATGCATTTTTTCAATGCCTTTTTGGAAGCAGAGTAAATGTGGGAGAATTATACAAAACAAAAAAGAAGATTCTTAGGTTAACAAGATTGTAAGAAATAACTTTGAATAATTTGGATTAAAAAGAATGAAAATTCAGGGCAATATTTTTGGTAATATGTCCCTTGTATCATAAACCTGCAGAAGAATATTTATAACTTTTCATCACTTGTCTTTCAAAAACAAGTGCTAGAATTTAGTGCTCCTACATCCTGAGGAATGCTAAGCTGGTGTGGGACTTGCACTGTCACATTGAATGTTTTAGCAACAGGACTAATATACTGACATTCAGACATCTAATTCTCCTTTCAGTTCCTCATTCTGTCAAAGATAATCTCATTCATTATTCAGAAACTATAAAATATGATAGCTTGTAAAATTAATGCAAATTGCTATTTATTACTTGCCTGTGGTATGGTGGTAACATTTAGCAGTATCAGTTGTCAAAAGGAATATGATCACAGGGAGGTGATAAATAAATAAAGAGCAAAAGGACAATCCCTGACCAAGAGAGTTTAGAATCTGAAGAAAAAGTTTGCACTTAAAAGATATAAATTCATTCCATTTATAGGTTACTTACTTTGCTGCTGTGTGCTGTATCCATTTTAACAAAGCCTTCCTGGCACTTCCTTGGACCTTGGTTACCACCTTCCGTTTGCTTGGGGGACTAGCAGTTTCTGAACTGACAACACTCTCCACAGAAGAAGCACTGCTAGACAATGACTGCAGCTGTGGGAGGTTGCTGGTAAGCTCTTCAATCTACAGGGAAAAAAAAGATCTTAATGGACTGTTTGTAGCTAATCTTAATTCTCACCACTTTCTTAAATAATCTCCTGGTACAACTGACAAAATAAAGTTGGGCAAAAGCTATGATTAATGTGTTATGGTTTATTTAACTGTACATTAAAGTGGATTCAAAACTGCTACTGTGTGCCCAGATGATGGTCTTAATTTCAGAAGTACAAGATATTTGGCAATCATTTACTTTCTTGATACCCTACAGCTAGAATAATATGCAAGTGACATGTTATCGATTACAACAAATTACCATTGAAATAGGAGACAATGACTTACATTTAGCATTAATTCAAATTATAAAATAATCCACTAATTTCAGAAGAGGCTCATTCAAATAAAGAATGGAAGTGATTTCAATGTTCTCATCTGGATATTTCTTTGTTTACTGTTTTGGCATAAATTCAATTGTGGTTTTGCTTAGAGGTACCTTGTGAGGGAATACTGAATGTACTGCAGGCAAAGTGCATTAATAGTGCTTGCCAAAGGTGTATGACAGTTACTCACATCATGCCTTTCATGAATTGAAAATCATTAACTTGATTCTTTCAGGAACATTAAGCTAACTAACAATTTGATTCAAATTTTTTCAAATGTAGTAAAATTTTGTCACATCACAGAATGAGTCTGCACAATGAAAACCACAGCTCTCATGCATTTCTGCCTTTATTCATGTCAAAAAGATGCATCCACCTGTGACAACTAAAGAAAAGCTCAGAAAAATGACCCTAGTAAAACTTATGCAGAGAACTAGAGTTTCAGTAACTCTGAGAAGCATAACTTTCACTGTTCTTCTCAATGAGCTATAAATTACAATAAAAATGTTAATATTCTGGCTAACTTTTCTTCTGCGAAGGGGATCTGAACCATTGAAGGTGTCACATTGGTTGGTGCCTGGGAGAACAGCATCCCATGAAAGCTACATCACAAGAGAGCCAAAGCCAAAGAATGACAAAAAGAAAAGCAACAAAATCAGGGTTGTTTTTTTTAATTGGTGAGTAGTGACTCATTTTGTTAACTCATACAGACAGGATTTTGAAAACCATTTTTCCCTCCCACCTAACTTCAACAAAATGCAAATTATTTCTCTTCTACAAATTCAAACCCCTCTCCATATACACCATTCACAGCTAAATTTTGTCCATGCAATTATCTTCATCTTCCAGTCAAAGCAGCATGTTTACATGAATTGTTTTAAAATAATTACTGTGACATTAAGTGCACTGGAAGTAGGCATATGGCACAATCACTACTAGGTTGCTAAAAGGTACTTGTAACAAGAATCCATAATTCTATCTATTCTTTTTGTTGTTGTTGCTCTGTTGTATTCTTCAGAGAAAGTGGAAAAATACGTTCCAGGTATGAAGGAACTCCATTCTAGGTCTAGACCAATCTATTCCAAAGAGAACTGTCTCATTTTATTAAGTGTGAACCTCACCTACCATCAACTGTTGCTTTATTCAAGATCAGATCCTCAGCTAATCATAAAGTGTATTAGCTATCGTGGAAGACTGGAATACACAAGTTCATATGAAATGATGATCTGAACCATTATTTCACTAAGCTACACTGAAGCATAACAAAAATGCAGCACCTGAAAATACAAAATTATGGTCCACACCAATCCAAGCACAATAGAAGGCCTTCCATCAGCAATATCAGTTGAGTTTATGTTGACAAGCTTAATCTATATAGGAAAGAAAACATGTGTTATTACCACACACAAGTAATGATAAACAATTATGAAATGCATTTCAAAAAGGCTTTACATTTTTAACAAATTTTTGCAATCCAGTAACAAGTTTCTTTATTAAAAACATCAGTGAATGATGCAATTTCACTTTTTAGATAACTATAGGTACAGTAACAAGAGATTTTAAAGATCATTGCATGCTATTACTTGTACAAAAAAACAATTTCAAGGAAAAAGAACAATAAAAGTTACATAGAACCATTGTACAAACCGGAGATCCTCTGTATATAGACTAGCATGAAAAGCAAATGGAAAAAGATGATAAAGAAATAAGTTTTAAATGAGTAATTATTTGGTAAATGCATTAATTTAATTTTATAATGCAAATAAAGCACACTTCTTGCACATCGTACAACACAATTAATAAGGAAAGCAAATACTTCATAACAGATTTTAAATTATGCAGGGGTTTCGTGCTATAGTTCTAAAAGATTTGGAGTAGGAAGATTTGGAAAGAGAAAAGTGAGTTTAAGAATAAACAAGAAAAGGAGAAGGGGGGAGAAAGCATAAAAGAAAGATAAGGGAAAAAAAGAATGCTGCAGTTCTGCAGTAAAGAGTCTTTTATTGTAAAGGATATTACTGCCACTTTAATAGCTCCCCTGCAAGACAAACTATAGTTCTAAGCTTCCAATTAGACTACTATTCACAGAAGCATAGCCAATCCTAGTCTAGTTATTCTGTTACTTTTGGTTTCTATTCCATTAAAATGGATCTAAAACTATAAAATAGACTTTTGAGAACCACAAAAAAAACCAATCCAGTTTGGTCAGGAATGGTATCAGTTAATTGCCAGATGCATTTTGCAGTATATCAGGAGTATTTCCAGAAGTCTGCTTGGACAGTGAAAATAGGAAGTTGATTAAATGTGTAATAACTTATGGGAGAGCCCATGGAGGAAGGAGACCCTGTTGGCAGTCCCCAGAGTGCTACACACAGCCACCCATCTCTGTTCACCTTTGAGGGCGGACCAGGTAGGGACTGCACTCAGCTGCTGAAGAGCAATTTGTTATCTGAACAGCATCCCCACCTCCTCTGGGAGGAAAAGGGTGACAGACTGGATAGACAAATAGAATTTTGCTTCAGGAATGTATTTGTCTTTGCTTTGCTTATACAATTTTCAATGATAAAAGTTCACTTACAGATTTCTTTCTACAAGCATCTCCTAAGATTGTTTCCCATGTAACAGAAATGTAACTAGGTCAAGATGCCATAGGGTTAAAGCAAGGGAAAGACTGACAAAACACAACTCCTGGTTAGCATTTTCTAAAAGCATTGTGGAGATACAAAATTCATCAGACATTATATCTGCATTGAGAAAAATTGAACTAAAATGCATAAGTTAGAAGACCAAAATTTAAATTTTTTTTAAAACACAGATACAAGTTATTAAAATATAGAAAGAAATGTCAGAGAAAAAGGTAGAAGTATATTACTTTTATTTGACATTCATCCTTTAATCATGTTGAGCTTTTAGGTTTTCTGTCTTTTGTTTAATTTGTAAAATATTTTGTTTCATTTCTAAAATGGCCTCAGCACTCAGCACTGGTTTTACCAGAATCAATTCTGGAATTAATCTCAAATCCTGCCAAGCTAATAAGGCGTCACATTATTCTAAACTTTCATGGGAGTAGAGTTTTGCATGTTCAACCTACTGAAGTCCATAAGTCTATTATTTTAAATGAATGACTCCACCAAACTTAAGATTATTGTTCTTTTCTGAAAACAGCATCAGGAAAGCAGGGAACATAAGTAGCCGAAAGGCACATTAAAAAAAGAAAAAAGAAAAAAGGAAGATGATCCAAGGTGATTATTAAAAAAAAAAATACTACAATGAAAATTTTTACCCTATATATGGCTCCATATTAGTGTTGGGCCTAGACATTTTTACTTTACAGCAGCTTTTAGGCACTGTGTAGAATCTGAAGACTGCATACATAGCTCAAATTTTGGAGAATAAGAATAAGCAGGTGGACATAAATCATACATTTAAAGAAAGAAAGAAAAAAAATAACAAAAAAACCCACCAGGACTAGGAGCTACCAAACCTACCCGTCTTCCTTCTAGAAACTTAAGAGCTGTGCCAATGTTGGCAACCCAGTGAATTCTCTTCAGTTGACGTCCCTGCTCACAAGGCTTAAAGAGAAAGAACAGTGTAAACGTCAACTAGATTTATGACAATTTGCTGCAAAAAATGAAAGTTTCAGATTATTATAAATGCCTGTGTACATACAATAGCCTGATTTACATGTAAAAATGTTCCTTGAAACAGTCAAATTGTATCTTTGCATATACCAACAAGGAAGACTGACAGATACAGGGGATATAAATGGGATACTTCTATTATAAAAAAGTTATATATGTCTTAATGACCTCACAATGCAAGCTGTCAGCTTCCACTGACTTCATCAAATGAGAGAACTGTTTTTCTCATGTAAAATAAACTACTGCTATTTTTATACACAAACACACACACACATATATATATATATATATGCGTATTTGAGAAAAGGCAACATTCCCTCAGTAAAATATTTCTGCCTAGAAGTCAAGGTGGTGGTTATTTTTAAAAAGCAGTCAGCAGCAAAGACATTTTACCTAGAGTATTTATATCCATTCTCTCTAATACCTTACTGGTGATTAAAAAAACCACTATCACAAACCCTAATTGAACAATTAATTTTGTTTAACTTCAGATATGGAGAGTAAAGAAAGACGGAATTCTTTGAATTAAATCAAGAACATATCCTATGTTTCTAGTACTCTACAGTGGAATTAAATTCCCCATTGAATCTTAGATTGCAATGCAAATATACAACTACTATCATTTAAATTCATGTTCATAAAGTTACAAATAGCTTGCTATAGATTCTGAAATTTCTCTTGAAGTTACTACAAGATAACATATTCTGGTATACGTAACCTTTGCATTAACCAACCATTATTCTGGTTCTGTAATATCTCGTCTTTCACCAATTAATATAGGCAGGATACAATCTAGTGCATTGCATTGTAACATGCTGTCATTAAAATGCTTTTCCCGCTTCTGTTTTGCCACAAGAGGGAGACTTTCTGTCTTAGATGAACAGAAACAGGTATTTCAACAAGGCAGAAACATCCTTGGAAGTACAGCGTTTTTTTCCAGTCTTTCAGTAAAATCACTCTTGCAGTCTGAATTATTACTTACTTTTGGGTATCACTTGCATTAAAAGAGAGGTGAAATATGAAAAAGAGATATAAGTGTCGCACTTGCAAATTGCCTGCACATGAGGGAGCAGGTAATCACAGAATTATTGATGCTGGAAAAGACCTCTGAGATCAAGTCCAGCCTATGACCCAATACCGCCACATCGGCTAGACCATGGCACTAAGTGCCACATCCAGCCTTTCTTTAAACACAGTGACTCCACTGACTCCCTGGGCTGTTCATTCCAATGTCTGATCATCCTCTCTGTCAGGAAGTGCTTCTTGGTATCCAACTGAAACCTGCCCTGGCGCAGCTTCAGGCCATGCCCTCTCATCCTGTCACTAGCTGCCTGGGAGAAGAGCCCGACCCCCACCTGACTACAACCTCCCTGCAGGTAGTTGTAGAGAGTCTGAACCCTTGGACAAGCTGAATGATGGACTGCTGCTCTACTCCTTCAGATGCTGCCACTTGATGTTTGAGCTGGTTTGGAAAAAAAGTGAGAGTCCTTGGCTTAAAACCCTTTAATTTTACTCCCACATCTCACACAAAACTAGCCTGGCTCCCAAAAGACAGCCTATTTGCCATGTACACACTGTTGCCTCTGCATACAACTTGTATGTGAAAAAAGCCATTTGGTATCAGTATAAGGTTCTTTAAAGCAGCAGAACAGATACTGTCAGGTAAATGGATGCAAGGCCCCTGTGAAATTTGAGGGCCTTACTTTTTCTTCAAAGAGAAAGCCATAAATTTAGTAAGAAAAGACAATCATTATTTCTTCAAGATGTCTAGAAATAGCTTGTAGTTTAGATTTCATTTGTTGCATAGTTGTAACACCCAGATGAACTGCAAAGACTAATACAAATAAGTAATTTATTATGAACTCCTAAGACAAAAGTAATAGAAAATGCATAAAATCAAGAACATCAGTCTGTAACAATCCTTACATTTGTTTGTTTTGTAACCAGATAGCCCACAGTGTGAATGAACTTATTTTACTATGTAGCAGTCAGGTTTTTTACAGTATTCAAAAGTAGAAGCATATTAGAAAATTATATACTAGAGAAATTATGTAACTATCTTGTATATTCAGAAGGAAGGAAGTTCTTACCAGCTTCTGCCCTGAAAGAACCTCCAAAAGGGCAATTAGCATTACCCCATCTTTGATATCTTCGAACAGATCATTCACCAGCATGGGAGGATGGCGCTGAAAAGGGAGAAGACTTCAGATAAAGGCTCAGCAGGGTTACATCCTACCTGCTTTCCTTTTGAACAGAAACACAAAGAGCGGCTGATCCCCTTCTCTACATTTTATAGTGTTTAATAGCAACGTATTATTTAACCATTTCTTTGCCACTATATTGTTTAACAATTTAACATTTCTGGTGCAGGACTGTAATGCTACACACTTTCTGCTACCTACGATATAATGGAAAAACCTCCTGCTCCCTAAAGCAAGCAAAGAAACACAGCAACAATTGCCTATGAGTCTACAAAATACACACAACATACAGATGTACTGTTACAGTCACATTTCAATCTATCAGTATATTTTTGCCTAGTGTTAAGTATGTCACAGAGATTTCACTCTCTCAGTCTGAGCAAAACAAGGAGCTGTGTGAAGGAAAGATCCCTAAAGCAGTGTAGCTGGCTGAGCAACGCTGCCACTTTCTCACAGCTGACAGTTGTTACACTGAGTTGCTGTATTTTCCCTCCTCTCCTCCAGGCCTTGCAGGCTTCCAGAGCTGTTAGCACTGTGTCAGCTTCTACTTAAGACAAATTGCATAGCATATGTCTCTACATTCACAAACACAACAATGATAATACTGAAAAATATGTAAACAGATGATGTTTTAGGAATTTTGAGTAACAAGGTCACATCATTAAACTCTATCTTCTTAAATACTTCCCAGATTGTGGAATTACGGTGGCTCTCAGCTGGTGAGTACTTTAATGATCACAAAAAGTCTCTTAGAAATTAAAAAGTTTAAACTTGGTCCAGCTGAAATAAACGCCCTTTATCTTCCACGAGCTTGTCTGCGTTCATATACCTGCTAATGAATATAATACAATATTCATACCTGCTAATTCACTAAAATTACAATCAGACTACAAAATTGTTGAAATTGCTTTAGGTTAATTAATTACTTTCAGGGTACTGGAAAAAAAAAAAAAAAAAAAAAAAAAGATGTTTGTACAACACCTTGATCTGTTACTTCTGTTCTGTAGAAACATATATTTTAAAAGATGGATGTAACAAATGAAACACTGCTTTTGAAAAGGTAAAAATCTTATAACAAAGCAGGAGAAAGTAAAGGTTTCTAGTTCCCAAAATCAAAACATCCTGCCCGCTTTGTTCAGCTTTGATGAACTAATGTTTCAATAAGATGTAATTTTGGCAGAAAGTGGAAAAAGAACTCCTCTGTTGAAAGCAGACTTCATCTGAGATTTGACATGTTTTAATAGCCACAATAATAAAAGACTATTTTCTTCCATATATAAAACAAAGCGGTGTAACAACTCATTATGAGGGTAAATTTAACCACAGTTCTTTTTTATTTTCTAGCAATGCAATAGATAATGGATTATATTCTTCCTTAATATAACACCAAAGAAATCAATGGAGCAAACAGGTCACTAGAGATTAATTTGTCCCATTCTTGCATCAAAGGCAGTTGACATAAATGCAATTAATTTTCCTCACCTTCTATTTTATCATTTCCTGTTTGAAGTTCAGAGTAGTTTCAGTTTTATCAGTATTACCACAAAATATAATACTGAAGAATTATGTGCTAAAATAATTCAGCAATAAAAACAAGAGGGTTACAGCAGCTGCCAATTTTAATCTAACAGGAGGTGAAGACTGAAGAAACCACCACCACCTATCAAAATTCCCTAGTAATGAAGCTTGTCTCTTGATATTCATTCTACACTAATGAACAGACAGGTTCTTATAGAGGACAGTCTAGGATACATTTAGGCTGAAGGATAAGTGAGATTTACAGTGCCCTGTAACCCTGGTGACCATAATGTGCCTGCCAAATAGCCTATTTGAGCAAAACACAGCTCCATTCCAGCTTCAGCACTGTGGTATCCTTACTTCTAAGTCAAGGTACAGGTCAGAATTTGCCTCATCCCAACATGAAGTCAAAAGTCATCTGGAATTCATATGCAGATAAGGTCTGGGAAGCACCTCTGGTTTCCACAGCATAGCTTTACACTATAGATAAATCCTCTGATCACCCATGCCAATCTGCTGCTCTGAACCATCCTTCATTGGTCATTTGTCATTGATAGAACTCACAAAAAACCAGATTTGCATCCTAACAGAGTCATGGTATTAAGGTAACGCAGTGAAACTATGCCTGAAGAAATCATCCAAGTATATTAACACCTACAGTACTTTCCTTTTGACATAAATACTGGTTTGGGGAAAACTAGGGAAGTAATGAATAAGATGAGAAACATCAAAGAAACGATGAAATGACTCATAACACAGTTTAAACCCGCTGCTCTGAAGTGTGAGAATCACAACAATTGTCCACAAATCAGCAGGTGGAAATGTACTTTTTGTTGATGGAAGGTTGCATAATTACAAACACTGCCAGTGTTTAGCAGCACACACCATGTACCTTAACACCAATAAAACAGGAACAGGAGGCAGGTACAACAGCTGTTCCACAAGATCTCCTCTATGACACTCTTCTAATATAATTATATAGATTGTCAAAAGCCTTATTTGAAACACACTTTATAATAGAATGTTTTTCACTACCCTGAAGATGCTAACACCTAATTACAAGGAATCAAGACCTTCACTGTGTTTCATAAATCACTTTATTTTTTTACTACTCTGGGCACATAGCATATAATTTACCCTATTATTATGACTCCAGTCTCTCTCAGAAGTATGGAATAAGTTCTATTTTTAGTGTCATATGTAGATGAACAGATTCCTCTTTTACATAAGGATTCCACAGATACAATTCAGGAAGCTATACACACACTAGCTGATACTGAGAAGTTCACACACCCTTATTTATTGTATTATTGGACCACTGCACAGGATGGCTCAAACTACTGCAATTGTTTTTTCCAGGCAGATTCTCTAGTGAGATTAACACATCTTTTGTTGTAATGAATAAATGCCTACTCATCGGTTGCATATATAATGCAATAAAATGAAATTAAAGGTGAAAGTGAAGCTGTACACTGCTTATTTATTAGCCTCCAGAGAAGAAAGGTGCTTTTTAAAGCTGGACTCAGTTAAAATCTGTTGAATACTTTTAATTCTAGAGACTCAACGGGACTTAATACCTATTCACTTAGTTACCTTAATGCACTGCCAAAATGCTAACTGTAAACCAGTAAAAGCAGGGAAAGAAAACTAACTTTAAATTTTGTAATCTTGAAAATGTTGAATGTACTCCAGGTTTTGGCTTTTTTCATGCAAATGTATAGCTCTAGCAATGCAAGCTGTATAGCTCTAGCAATGCAAGCAACTGCAATGATCCTGGATTGGCCTTGCAAAATCTGGTATAGTGGGAAGTGTCACTGTCTGTGGCAGGGCAGTTGGAACTAGATGATCTTCAGGGTTCCTTCCAACCTAAACCATTATATGACCCTGTGATAATGCACTGTATTTTGAATGTTGGTAAGCCTGTGTGAAGAATTTAACAAAGTCACTTTTAAACAAGGTTAAAAGAACATTTAAAAAGTGTATGCAGTAACCTTTCACTCAAAATCCTATAATGCTAAAGAAAACCTGTTATTTATCAACTTCTTGAACAAAATTCTTTGGGGGAACTCAGAATATATTTTTGTCCTGGTTTGATGAACAACTGGACATTAAATCTACAACTTGTCAGTTCTACATTAAGATTTCAGATGCCTTACTATTTGACATTTTTTTTATACGCTTCTTCAAAAAAGCAAAATAATACTTATTATACGCTACATTGCACGTATTCTATTAAACCTCATTTATTGAAGTATATGCAATCCCAGTAATGTAGTTTATAGCGACAATGACATTTAGGAACAGTCATGTCACAAAGAGGGAGGCACACTCAGTACAAATAAATTGCTGTGCTACGTAGGAGGAATATAAATTAATTGGGAATGAATCTTAAAGGTTAATGAACCACATTTTCCCCATATTAAATATTAATTTAAAGAATTGCATTTAGACTTGATCACAAATGGGAACTGATGAGGAAATGCTTTGCTTAAACTTGTTGCTTTTAGAAACTTATGTAATTTGCTGCAGCGTTCAGGAAGTATTCGCAATAATTTAAAGAACTGAACATCGGTACAGATAAAAAGTATTTGACTGACAAGCCTCAACAAAATAAATTTATAATAGACCTGCAATCTCTAGACATTCATCCTCTGATGGAATAAAATACATTTTGTAAAATCCAAATGTCACATATGGAACCAACAAATATTTTCTAAGCTTCACTCCCCTATTCCAACACTTTTTCTTTCATTTCACTTCTCATTTGTATTTTTGCTACAGGAATCTTTTTCTCACGCCCTGTACTTAATTTCTCTAACGAATAAATCACACTGTACAAACAACAGTACAAACATCATAATGAATTCCAATGCAAACATTGGAAAGTACCTTTGCTACTAATTTGCAAATAGTGTTTCAACAACTGCTAAAAAAAAAAAAAAAAAAAAAAAAGGTGTGAAAACTTATTATATGCACCACCAGGAACAAATCTGAGTAAGGACTGCACTTGTCTCTGCAGGGAAATAGGGAAATACATGTGGGAACAGGAAGGAGAATGTCAAATCACAAGGGTTACTCTGTAATAGTTGGCCTACTCCTCTATGCCAATTTAATTCCTAAATCCTTAAGCATGTAACTTTTACATGATTATTTCTGTCACACTAATGTAATGTTCACTGTGTACCATTGGAGGTTACATACACTACTAGTGAAAACATACAGTGACTGCTGAAGCAGGCAACTGCCAGTCAGATTTTCCTCATCATTAAGTCAAAATGGACATCAGCTTAAATATTCCCTGTGTCAGTGACTGAGATTCTGGGAGCCTCTGTTTTGCCATTTGAAAAAAGACCAAAATACACAGAATTACTTAGTTCATTGCTGAAAATTTATAAGGTTCTTGTATGAAGACCAGGTTACATTCTAAGAAAAAACTGCCACCACTGCCAATCGCTGCCAGCATTGTGTGTGAGAGCTGTAAATCTTGATATACTCAATTATTTGTCTTCCTTTCTTTGCTATAAAATGTAGCATTTTGTTATTTCAAAAGCTTTAATGTAAGGTTTAATGCCCAGGTTTAATTCAGTGTTATGAAAACATTGCATGAGTATAATTTTAAAATGTTCACCATTCTTAGTTTTATTTTTATATCTACACTCTGCTTTTGTTTGTTGATGTGTGCATCCTTTTAATCAAAATACAAAATCAATAATTATTTCTTTCATTATGTATTTGCTGTTCACTCTATTTGGTGAGCTTGCAATACTTTGGTGAGTACAAATACTGAAGTTATCCCTACACATGGGAACAAAGATGTTATTTGATTGGGTTAAATAAATTTACAGCCTGTGTTCTAAAGCTTTGAAACTACTGTTTCACAACAATTTCACCAAAGACAGCAAAAGCAATAAAAGGCATATGTCTCTGTTGTTTTACAAAGAGGCATGTTTTTCATCTTCTTTGCTCACCTAACCTGCTATCTAAAAAGTCAGCATAGGCAATGAAATAAAAAGCATTTAAGTAATTGCTGTTCTGAATGGATGTAATGTCTCCTGATTAACGTGTTTGGCACAACGTTGTTCTCTATTTTAAACTTAGACTTCTAAAAGATGCTGCAAAAGAAGCATACTCAAATTATTTCTATGTCTTTGAAATCTGAGACTGAGAGGAGGAAATTCCAGATCTAGAACCTTGGAGAAATATGAATAAATAACATGTAAATGTTATTTGTTGTCTTCTTACACATGCATATCTCATTTATCATTAGTAGAACTGCCCAGGTGCACAAAAAATAAACTGAATGACCAGAAGATAGATCATAGTAATTTGCTAGATTGTGACCCAATTTTGCAGGTGGGTAGCAGGGAAAATTGATGATTTTCAGTTGCTAAGTGTCACCAGATTCCTTTGTCAGAATCACAGACCACATTCAGCTGACAGCAGAGAGACAGATGCAGCCTAGTGCTAACAGCTGACCCCAAACAAAACTGTGTTCTACTACCTGCTAGTTACGGATTATAAATTGGTTGGATGGTCTTATCCAGAGGGTAGTAGTCAATGGCTTGATGTCCAGATGGAGATCAGTGACAAAATGGGGTACTTCAAGCATCTGTACCGAGACTAGTGCTGTTAAATAACTTCATTAATGACACAGAGAGTGGAATCAAGTGTACCCTCAGCAAGTCTGCAAATGGTACCAAGCTGATTGGTGCAGTTGTGACATGCCTAAGGGATAGGACTGGATGCCATCCAGAGGGACCTAGACAAGCTTAGAAGTGGTCTGATGTGAACCTTAAAAGGTTCAACCAGGCCTAGTGCAAGGTCTTGCACCTAGGTCAGGGCAGTGCTTGGTGTCAATACAGTCTGGGGGATGATGGGATGGAGAGCCCCCTTGAGGAGAAGGACTTGGGGGTTCTGATGGATGAAAAGCTGGACATGAGTGGTCCATGTGCGCACACAGTCTAGAGAGCCAATCGTATCCTGGGCTGCATCAAAAGAAGCATGGGCAGCAAGTTGAGGAAGGTGATTCTGCCCTGCTACTCCCTGATGGTGAGACCATACCTGGAGTATTGTCTCTGGCTCTGGAACCCTCAGCGAAGAGAGACATGGACCTGTTGGAGGGGGTCCAGAGGCATGACAAAAAAAGCAGAAGGCTGGAACACCTCTGCTATGAAGAAAGGCTGAGAGAGTTGGGGTTGTTCAGCCTTAAGAAGAGAAGGCTCTGGAGAGACCTTATTGCAGTCCTTCAGTACTTAAAGAGGGCTTATAAGATGGGGACCAACTTCTTGGAAGGACCTGTTGCAACAAGATAAGGGGTAATGGTTTTAAATTTAAAGAGGGTAGATTCATACCAGATATAAGGAAGAAATTTTTTATAATGAGAGTGGTGAAACACCGGCACAGGTTTCCCAGAGAGAAACATGCAAGGTCAGGTTGGATGTGGCTCTGAGAACCCTGATCTAGTTAAAGGTATCCCTGCTCACTGAAGGGGCCTTGGACTAGGCACCTTTAAATGTCCCTTCCAATCCAAACATTCTATGATTCTATGATCTTACTTGCAGCTCTTTCTTCTGTGGGACACTGCCCTGTGGGCAAGGGCACAGCTTGCACTAGGGCTGCTGCACCTTAATATTTCTTTGAGATGTCCTGTAATTAGTTGATACCAAGTCCTTTACCTGTGAAAAATTCACTTTACCTTGTGAAAAAACATACCTCCAAGGTAGAAAGCATAATTTTAAAAAGGCAGCATTCTATTCTAAGAGAAAGAAATAATAAAAAATTCCTATGTCCCTCTTACTCCCTTTCAAAAAAGTCAATTCACAGAATTATAGAATCATTTAGGTTACAAAAGACCGAGTCCAATTGTAAACCTAACATTGCCAAGTCTACCACTAAACCATGTCTCTAAGCGCCACTTCTACACATCTGTCAAATACCTCCAGGTATGGTGACTCAACCACCTCCTTAGGCATCCTGTTCCAATGCTTGACAACCCTTTTAGTGAAGAAATTTCACTGTTACTCTCATTTCATTTACCTGTTCTGTTCATTCTTATTTATTTGTATTCATATTCTCAAGCCCATTCTTAACTTTACAGTTAAAATAAAATAAATTTTTATCTACTTGATGGACCTAACTTAGTTATTCAATTAGTAGGTATTTTCTTAATTAGAACATGACTTTTTAGAAGAAAAGCATACATTAAGATTTTAAAGATTAATAGTGAAGTATCTTTCACTCATGGCAAACCCTGACAAACTATCACATCCTATTCTATATTTCCAAACTATTAATTGTTCTCAGTTCTACTTAATACAATCAAATTAGTTCTGAATTTCCATTTCTTTCAAATTGCTATCCTTAGCAGTATCAGAAACCAATCTTTTTTGAATCCTCCTTTGCTCTACTAAACCAACACAGTCTAAGGATGAACACTCTACCTTGGTTTCCTTTCCTTTGTGACCAATAAACCCATCTTTCAAATTGTTGCAGTGAAACCCCATCAATCTCCGCTTAGAAAACATTAATTTCTCTGGTTTTGAGATTTCAAGATGTTTCTAGGCAGTACCTTTTCAAAAACATTCAAACTCATTCATGATGGAACATTTCTCCAGATTGACATGGTATTAGAATAATAGATACTTTTAATTATAGTTTCCAGTTTCTTTCTTATTTCCTCCTATTACTTTTTCAAATAATAATTTTACTCATTAGTAAAAGTGGCGACTACTAAACTTTCCTCCAAAAATAAAATAAAAGAAACCCAAGGTTTTCTAATAGTAGCCAAAACAAATTTTGAGACAATTTGAAGCAAAGAAACAACTTTCCTGTTAAAGGGTAAATTAACACAAACCAGTTACTACAGGGTAGCTCAGGTAGCTAGAAGTGAGGGCTGTGTTTGCTTAACTGCTTGGTTTGAATGTATTTCATATCAGACCCATTAAAGAAACATAGGCCTAGATCACACAAGTCAAAAGTTTTACCTGAGCCCTCATGGCCCAAAGAGAGTAGTCAGTAGGTAACATTCACAACTCTCAATCCAGAGCAAAATCTCTTATTGGAGCTTCCACCACAGTTTTTCTCTTCCCAAGGATTAGTCAGTTATTGCTAGCAAATTATCATTACATGCACACACACACAAACATACAGCTAACAATATGTACATATATCTACTTGTCAATTACTAATGGATATTAACAATAAATTATTAATGACACTATACAATTCAGAAATAGAAGAACATGAAATAAAAGTTGTTCTTCCTTCTGACACATATTCACAGCCCACTTTGCTAACACTTTGGCAAATACTGAAAGTCTTTTCATCTCAGTTGAACTGAATGGAACATAGAGTGCTTCTCTGCTGTACAGGGGTCTTTCCCAAATTATTTCGAAGAGAATGAGGGGACAGACTTCATGCCCAGTGAGGATCCACTGTCAAGAAGTCCTGAAGATAACCTTGTCTTGCTGCTGAATTTTACAATGCCAATGCAGTTCATTAGACCAAATCACATGATATACCATTATATAGGATTCCTGCCCTTCAATTTTGAGGGCAATGTTAGCCAATTCCTTTCAGAGAAGCTCAAACAGTGTTGTTGCAGCTACTTCTTGCTCAGTTTTCAAGTTTACTAATCTTCATGATTTAAAAATATGCATTTCAAGGAGCACCTCCAGTGTTTACATATTTCAATTTACTGTATTAATTGATAACTATGGTTAGAGCTGTGCTGTGAGAAATAAGATAAAAAAGTTGGACTTAAAGCAAAATAAATTCAAAGCCATATGTTACCTTAGCCAGATGAGTATTGATCCATTTTGTGAAAGTCCTTTTCTGCACTGACTCTTGTTCATCTGATAAAAAAAAAAAGAAACCAGTTTGATTAGACACTGTTGAATAATTTTGGATTTACATGATGGAAGAGTATTATTCCTTACTGACAACAAATGCATTTTGCTTTTTCCAGAAATACCACTGTATTTTATTGAGACAGATAATTTTTCCTGTAATTACCCATATCAATTCTTCATATTCTTACAATAACGCTCTGACACTTGATTATTTGAAGAGTTTCACAGTAAATTTAAGTCTCAATGAGTCAATGACCAGTAAGACACTATTTCAAACCTGAATGCCAAGACAAATTTAACTTCTACGTCCATACTATATTTGCCCAAGGTTTGAGCATCTAGAACTTCACTAACTTTTTTAACTAAAAAGCAACTTGACTGTCAGAGATGTGAATTCATGTAGGAAGTCAGCTAGGGACATAGGAAAAAATACTCTTAGCATGTATATTTGAAAATGTTTAGATTTGAAATTGCATTATCAACCTTATTTGTCCTCTAGGAGATCTTGCCAGGGAAGAGCCATTAGCTAGTTGAGGCAGTTTCTATACTGCTACCTCCCTTAGTCCTGTCTTGAAGCACTTGTCTGATTTATAGTGAATTTCACTGATTCTGAGATGTCCCTTAAGGACTGTTGCCAGCTGCATAGACAAAAATAGCTCCTGAATGAGCTCTTCCAACTTCAGCAGCCAGGGTCATGGCTGCAGAGGAAAGAAAATCACAGCACCACAACCAATCCACGAAGTCCTGTCTCTTCCTTGTGGAGAATCAGTCTTGACACATGGAATAATTTCACAACAGGGTCATTCAAGTATTTACATTTTAAATATGAAAGGAAAAACTATTTCACTGAAAAACAAATCATATTATCACCATCATCAGCTCTGAATCAGCACATTTGTTTCCCTACAGAATATCAAATAAATACAATTGCATTTAATTATTTACTTTTTATAAGACATGTATGCCCCAAAACCCAGAGGTGGAAAATTTGATTTTAGTTACTGCCTTTGTTGTTGACTTGTGCAGCACTGAATTTGATCTCCTTCACTTCCTAAAAAAAAATTAAAAGAGGATATTCTTTTATCCCTCTTAAAATTCTGAAATCAGTAACTACCAAGTTTGATACGCTACTAATAATAAGGTCCCTAATTTACACACACCTGCAATGCTGCTCCACAATAAAAGTACATAAAGATACAAACTACAACACAAAATTATTCGGCCAAAGTTGTATCTTCAGTGTGATAACAACAGTTCCCTGACCACATACTAGCTCCCAAAAAATGTCTGTGCATTGTGAGTCAAGGATATTTCCTTTACATGTAAATAATATCTCACATATAAGAAGTACCAGAGAAAAAAAAAGATACTTACACTCTCCAGCATCTATTGATAGATTATCATGTCTACAAAAATAATTTTGCATACCTATTATCCTTTTCTTTGATTTCATTGGGCAGGCTGTCTTACACCATTTCTAAAACATTCTTTACATTCTCAGAATCTACTTGTTACAACGACAGGCAAGTTATGAAAAGTATCACTCAAAATACTGAATCATGCTTCATTCAACATTGGCTATTTTTGTCAAGGGGTGTCTTGACTTTATATGTGACAATTTTTTCTACATTCTGGAAAACAGACTTCTTACCATATGGTTTCTAAGCATGAGCAAAATGTTTCCCTTGTGACATACAGTAAATGTCAGCTGTGCTCTGACAAGCAATTATATATGACAAAAACAATACAGGTATCCCAAATAATTTCAATGGAAGCACCTACACACATGAATTGGGTTGCATGTGAGTAGGCGTGGGGATGAAGACCATGCACACACAGAATCAGTCCAGGTCTGCTTTCATTCACACCTCTGTAAATTAAAATACCGCAACAACCTCGACACAACAATGGCATTCCTAAAGAAAAGAACTGGGCCTTTACAGGTCAAACTTCTAATTAAAGAAATGAGTGAAAATTATTTCCTCATTTGTAGATCCAGTGCATCTTGGTGATTTAAGGAACAGCCTCCTGACAGTAACTGGAAATCAGAGAGAACCAGCTCCCAGCTTCTAAATGTTTACCAGCATAAGACATACTCAGTTTCAATCACATCAACAAACAGCAGAAATAGCCTTTCAAAATAATCTCTTTCAAGGGAATATATGTGAGCAATGCACTTTTTATGAGCCCAAGAGCAGATATTAACAATAAAATTTCCTCTTTTTTTTTTGTTAGCACTTATTTTCATAGTCTTAAAAGGAACAGATTTTAGCACTGCAATACCTATGTCTGACCATAATACAAGCAGTGCATTGATTTTACAAATTCCATTATAAATACGCTTTTTTACAAATTTCCTTGGAAGCAAATGTGTTATTTTCATTAAACTGATGCAAATTCTCCCTAGAGGTACTGTTTATCTATACCCCCAAGACACATGTGTCATACAGTTTCTTATGCTCTCCCCACTTGCAAGGACTGTCAGCTACTTATTTGCACCACTTACCCTGCCGGTACTGAAAGAACCCAGGACGCAGATTTAATGATGCAACATTTCTGCCACCAGCACCTTTGTAGCGAGCCATAATCACTGCTGCTGCTGCTCCTGTGGCTGCGACTGCTGCTCCTGTCTTGCGTAGTGTGCAGTGTTTCTTTAGAATACAGCCAGAAATAATTTTTCAAGAACAATCTGATTTTTTTTTTCTTCCTTCACTGGAAATGCAGGCCTCTTACACAAATCCCTCCAGCTGGTCTTATCAGAGAATTCACATAAAGCCAAACCTTAAAAACATCTTTATATATTCTCGCAGAGATGCAACAGCCAGACAAAGCCAGCTGTATTGGAAGTAGCAGTTCTGCTGGTCTCACTGCCATCATTCTTCTCCACTGTTTCCCCGTGGAAAGATTTTATTATCTGAGCACCAGCCAATCCACTAGCAGAAACCTCTGATGTCAAGAGCCTGAATAATTCATCCAGGGACTGGGACAATCCAGTTACACTACTGATATCCTAAAGCAGCAAAATCTCTCTGCAAAAAGCAATTCGGTCTTCTCACCAGTGCTTTTGTAACAATATACTGCTCAGTAAGCATAAAAATGCCTGAACAGCATAGCCCTTCTCTAGGTTGTCATATGTATAAAGGAAAGCAGCTTTTAAAAGCATCCACTTGGGTTCATCACCGCATACCCTATTTAGACGTGGATGTCCCTCAGCTTTGCAACTGAAAACAGTGAAGTGGAAGAACAGCAAGCAATGAATTTAAACAGACATGTAGGCCACTTAGCCTTTAATAATATATCTGAACTGTTGTACAAGAAGGAACGAAACATATGTAAGGATGCACAGAATTTTTGGAGTGTGCTTATATCAGCCTGAAACATACTGAAATTTCTGATAATATGTAGTACTTTCTATTTCATTAAGTCAGAGCACTAGAGCATTTGAACAGACTTTGTTTTGCTCTGGTAAAATGAAGGCAGTTATGAAACATTATGTGTGGAAATTTGTATGTTGTTCACCCACAGGGGCCAACAGAGTATTATACACAATTGAAATGCAAAAAAAGGCCCAGTTTTATTACGCCAATACAGTAAATGCATCATGATAGAGGTCCAATTCAATTTTCTGTTTCTGTAAAACACAAAGACTCTGGCAAGATCATACTTCATCTGAAAGAAATGTTGCAAGAAATTTTGGTTTTATTTAATCAAATGTATTCTTTTAATTGTCTGGAAATTCCTTCATATTTTTACAAACCTTTTCTCTACTAAAGAATCACCAGCAGACTGCATTTTTAGGTTGATCAGGAAGAAAAGAGATGCAATTTGTTGTATTTACTTAAAAACCAGCACAAATTATTTTGAAAGATGAGCAAACCCAACAATGTATCTTCAGACAGTTATGAATGTGATGATGAAATATTGATCATGCGTGCATATTGTAATGACTAGTATAATGCATATCATATACATATATATCAACAAGAGACAGAGAGTAGTGTCATGATTTCTAGCAGAGGTTTTCTACAAACAGGCTTCCTAAGTAGCACAGCCCCTGCTTGCTGGCTGTGGCAGCAGCCCCTCCTCAGCTGCAGAGCTCTATGGGCCACAGGTGGATGCTGTTCAGCAGAAGATAGTACATCAAGCACCTTTTCCCCGAGATGTTTGGGCATCAGACGATGGATGACTGCAGTGCATGGTTGCAAATACAAGGTTCTGCTGCAAGGCAACACAAGGAGGAGTCTCACGCACAGTATGTGAGACACAACACATACTGTTGTGTGAGAGACACAACAGAGCCAAGTTAATACACGTCTAATAAAAGCATCTTGGTTGATTCGTAGTGACCTGATATTGTGGAGATTTGTTTCGTTTCATGCTTTAGTGAAATTCAGTTCAAGCTGTTCACAGATCCTCACTTTCAGCATCCTTTCTTATTTTCATAATTTTTGATAGTTCTGTCTTAAAAACACCAAAGAATTTCCCATTTTTTCACTTCCATGTCTTTGGAGCCTTTAGGAATACTGTTAAAATAACTTGGAAGTGCAGAAGGATGTGCCAAACCACCTGCAATGTTTCAAGATGTCACTTGAGAACGTGACACAACACAGAAAGTGGCAAACAAGCACCCCACTGGGAAAGTTTGTTTGCTTAGCAGTTTGGCTTAAGTCCTCTGAAGTTAATTTCCATCTTCATTATGGACATTCTTAATTTAAAGCAGCTGCAGAAAAGCTTGCAAGTTAAAGAGATAATATATATGGAGACTCTACTTATGAAAAAGAGGAATGTTTTAAGCTACATAGTTTAATCAACACCCATGGCAGATGGATTACCCTATTCAGGAGTACTGCATAGAGGCAATGCAGGCTCATTTCTTTAGGTGTCCAGTTAATGTTTTTTTATGGGATAATGACAGGACAGTTCTGCTTTTTAAAAAACAAGAAACAAACAGAAAAACCTTTGGTGGTAGCTCTAAAGCTAATATATTGTTTGTAATTTGCTAAGTTTTATAGCAACACTACACTTTAGGAATTAAAAAAAAGAAAGATGAGGAAGCTATGGACTCTGGGAGCAAAGTGTAAAAGAGGGAAGAAATTATTTCAGCAGCCACTGCAAGGCAGTGGACAACAAAAATTAGCCGTACTGATACAAAGTATTTTATTGGAGACAGGGAGACAGTCCCACTAGCAGATTTCTAATCTAAATTTCCAAGCTTTGAGACATAGGTGCACACAACAACCATAGCCTGCTCCATCCCTGAGCACCCATCTGCTCCCCATCAGTTTCTGCAGAAAGGAAATCCATGCACAAGGGCTAAAAGGCAACCAGCCACCCTTAGCCAAATCCCTGCTAGAGAAAATTATGGATACTGGCTCTCTGGGGTTCATACCCGCATATACCATTGCTCAGTCTAGAGGTAACCTTAGTACAGCGGTTTGAGGGCCAAAGGTTTTAAGTCATTTGGAAGAGTGGAAGTATCTACAGGAAACCAAAGTGTGGAACAGCAGCATCACAGCTGCAGAAACACCATGTGCTGTGAAGTGTGTTGCTGGACAATAATTGGCACACTGAGAACTTTCTGCTGTTACTGTCTGAAATGTATTTACAAAACATGTATTTTGATTTTACACATTTCCCATTAATTCCCTTCATTTTTAAGACAGAGAAGGTGTCTATTCAGCCACTACTTAGAAATGATATATAAAATGGTTCAATTTATCATCCAAAGAAGCTTACATTTAAAAAAAATACCTGAGTATAATCAAATACAAACCAAGCACTGTCTCTTCTTTTGTTCTAAGGTAATTTATTCTTATACCAGCACATTCACCAGTCAGTCTCTCTGGAAGCACTTGTTGCAGCCTGTGCAAGCAATTTAAATTTTTGAAACCTGGAAACCCAAAAGTTTAGCCAGTGCCACAGTGTTGTGCTTTAATTCAGGATGTGGGCTCCATCTCACAGCAGCATTTAGCATTTTTAGGCTGTCACAGAATATGTTTATACTGTGTGACTTGGGAGACTTCCAGTTCTTAAATCTAAGGTCATGCCCTGTTGTGCCTTTATTCCCCTTTCATGTGAAATGTTCCTGCTCCATCCAGACACACATTATCTCCCACTTTCCTGTGCTCTGGTTTTCACAGGAAGGAACAGAGCATGAGCAGAGCACAGTTCACTGATACAAGCTTGATCCTTAGAAGCCAGGACACAGTCTGGGCATAACTGTACTGCCTGTAACTGCTCTTCATGTTGATCAGAAGGGCTTCCATTTTCCCTTTGGAAAAACGAATGAGAGCAGCACTATTTCTGCAATGGATTGAATTGGAATATACACCCCAAATGGCATTTTTTTATGACTTTGTGCACCTTTCCCATGCCCAGTCATTGCAGCTCACTTGCTCTTATTCTGTGTTTTGAGTGACTAAAAAAAAAAAAAAAAACCAAAAAACCAAACCTGTAATTAAATGGTTCTGCTCCATATTTTGCCTGTATGGGCTGCATTTCATTCTTCAGATGTAGAAGAAGAATGTATTCAGAACTCATCAATTAACATATTTGCATTTTATGTTTACTTGTCTTTCTTTCAATTTGCTGCAGTTTTGCATGTGGCATCATTTTACCATTTACACATTTTGCAGCAGTTCTTTCCACTGACATGAAAAGCTTGCGTATAATAACCTCTCTGTGTTGTTGGCCCACTCCCCTAGAGGGTTTTTTTTTTAAGTCAGACTGAACAAAACATGTCCTATTGAAAAGAAATGTATCATTTAAGAGAGGTCTTAAAGACAAGCAGTACTCACATCAAATCATTTAAGAATGTCTTTAAAAGTGTTTTAAATCTATCCAGAATAGTACCTCTATGTCTACAGGTATCTTTGTTAGTTAGGGCTTTATAGTCATTCTACAGTTATGGATATTTAAAATGCAGTTACACAAAAATATCTTACAAGCTCAGATTGAAGGTAGCATATGTCTGAAAGTTGAAAGCACAGGCTCCAATTTCATCTTTACTTACTGTATGGCACTTACACCAGCTCCTAAAATAATGGAATGTTTTGAGTTCCCGAAGCCAACTGTCAGGTAGGCAAACTACTATAAGATTGTAACTGATTTTCAGTGGTTTTGCTAGTATTATATTACACTAATAGGACTGTTCACATTAAGCACTACAACCTGGAGAGTTTTTGTGGAAAAATGTCTGAATCTGAATTTGAATGTTTAATGTTTCCACTTATGCATAAATACATGCATAAAATCAAAATATACATGATGATTGTCTTACAGAAAAGACAATCAAATCTCAGTTCTGTTTATGCCTAAAATCAGTGAAATGACAATGGTTTACTAAAGTTAAACAAAAATGTAGACGTTTCTATTTATTTTGTTGAAAGTCAGGGCAGTTTTACTCTTGAGATCATTTTTACTACAGTAACATATATTGTAGGTACGAAGCTCTGTGAAAGTCTACGTAAGGGAAGGAATGCACTTACTATTTTTGAATGCTTAGAGGCATGATACTTTTAAGTACATTTAGAATTAAATTATTAATTCTTTGCTCACATATTCAGCTATTTTCAACTGAATAGGTTCAGTGGTAGAACTAAATGAAAGGCCTAAGCACTTTAAGGAAGGATACAGAGGACTGAGGCTTTGTCTTCACAAGAAGACACATGGAGAACACAAGGGGGTATGAGTAAAAGATGAACTGGGAGAGGTTTCATCTTGATATAATAAATAAGTTTTTTCATAGTGAAAACAATCATTCACTGCAACAAGTTCTTAAGGAGTGTGGTAGAGTCCCCATCACTGGAGGTTTTCAAGATGCCATTGGACAGGATGATAGACAATCTCATCTAGGATCCCTTTCCCACAAAAAGTTAGACCAGATGATCTTTCAAGGACTGTTTTAGCCTGGCCTGTTCTTTGGCTCTATGATTTTATGGTAAAATGTTCCCTATCATTAGTAAGAAATGTGATATGTTAATTAAAATAGTCAAAAAAATTCTCACTATATTTGTAATACTATACACATGCTCAAGTATCTTCCAACTCAGGTTCAAATCAGGAGCTTAAAAATGAGTTACTCTTACAAGTGTGAATTGTAGCAAGACAAAAATACATATAAGCACATGTAAGAGCTCAGTTCTGAGGGAAATGCTAAGTCCTAAGTTTCATTGTTCCTTGAATAATAAACCAAAAGGAATCTAGCATATCCTCCTGGGACAAATTAATACTTAGAATGTTCTAAAACCAGGATGATGGTTGGTATCTATGGAGTTGCTGATGAGATTTTGGTAGTGAAGAACTGCTTGCAAGCTGTATATGCATACATCGTTCTAACAGAGGTCTTGTACAAACATAACATGGCCTTAGATCATGTGGTTATTCCTCTCCACTCACAATGGTTTCATACCTTCATCTGACTTCTTTTGTTTTCCTGTGTTTCCAAACTACCAATCCCTCACTTAAAAAATTACACCACTTGTATTTTAAATATGATACTTCTCTACCAAGTAACACATGACAAATTCTGCCACTTTTACACCAGACAGTACCTAAGTCAGAGTTGTCCCACTATCTACTACTGAAACTATTGACAAAGCAAGTTACTGGGCAGGTAGAGAAGTCAAAACTTAGTTGAAGGAGCTTCCCTGAATGCTGATTTAAGTAGGAACAAAAATTGGAGTTGGAACAAAGTAGGAAAAAAGGTTGGAATGAAGACTAGTCTAAGTCAAAGTAGGAAAAAAGGTTGGAATGAAGACTAGTCTACGCCTTTAATATTTTCAGCCATGATTTTGGCAGGAAAATCACAATAATGCTTATAAAGTCAATCGTCTGCATTTGGGAAGCACCACTACAATAGAACAATAGTATTTTAAAAATTAAATAAATTGAGCTGAGTAAAGACTGAAAACAGCTAGATTATGACTACTAAGTATCTCAAAATGCAAAGCTACAAACTCAGGGAGTGGAATGAATTTCTGCTGTAGAGTGGAAACTCAGCAGAAACCAAACCAGAGGAAGACAACACACTTTGTGTGTAGCATTTTATTGGTGTCACTCAGAAGGTTTTTCCAGTAATGGTTTAACAAGCCAATGGAAATAAAATAATTTTTTGTCTATCCATCTACAAACTATTTGTGATGCAAAGAGTCTTAATTTTAAATTGGCTGCTTCTTCACTTTTTTCTCTGTGCATGAATGAATAAATAGAAACTTCAGAGTTATACGCTTGGCATGAAGCAGAGCTCCAGCTATCCCCGCAAAAAAATTATCCTAATTTGTCCAAATTACAAGCCTTTTCAAGTTCTCACATATCCTTAAATTTAACACTTTGATTCTCTGACAACCCACCTTCATAACCTCAGTGAAGCACTAAGCAGACTGCACATATACTATTCCCACAAAGAGTGGCTGAACATGCTTCCATTCAGCGAATATAGGGCAAAATTCAATCTTTACTGACCATAACTGCTTCAGCTCCAAGTAATCCCAGAAAGAAACATTTCTGCATACACAACACGTATCCCCACTTTCTCTCCCATCCCCGTGATGGTTTAGCTCTCTGTTTCAGACAAAGAATGGACAAAAGCTGGGTTAAAGGGAGGAATATGAGGAGGAAAGAAGAAAGGTGTGAATTCTCAAGGGAGCACGTACCCAAAAGGTGGGAAAAACCTCTGGATGGCAGCTGGAAATGTGAAAGAAACAGGCAGAATCTGCTCATGCCATGAAACATGTGTCCTGGAACATGTGATACTATTATCATTGCCGAGACAACTCACAGAAGTTACATATGCCAGATGCAGTTGTGTCTGTACAAACTTTATGCTCCCTAACATTTTTGGTGTACAAATGGAAAATGGTCAATTAACAAATTGGGGGGTTTTTGCATTGTTTACAATTCTTGTACAATTTTACAATTATCGTACTATTTCTGTAACATTGCTTCTCTATGACATGAAAATCCTATGGAAAATAACAAGGAAGGGTAATTCCATACAGAAAAAACTACACCAAAAAAAAATCCCTAAAGCCCAATGGTTTTGGGAGAAAAATAAAATAAACAAAACTGGTTAACAATGTTCCCCTAACATTCTGTGATTCTGTGATTCAAACAATATGATCAGCTGAAAACAAATCTTAGACCTGATGGTCTTGATTACGTATCAGAATCAGTCTGTTCTCTGAATATCATTCCACCCCAAAATCCTAGGATGTAACCTGATAATCAACAACTATGTATATTCACTAACATTTATTCATTTGTTTACTATGTCAGTTCATTCAACGGAACTACCTTGATCTGACTGGAATGACTCTGTCACAAAACTGGACACGACTCAAATTAAAATGTACCTGTCTAGGCATTGATTAGTATTTTAAAAAGTGATTTGGCATGCTCCAATAAAACACCACAGTAAGCAATTTGAAATAAAAATGGTATTGTCGCTGCTTATGTTTGCCTTAAAAAGTCCTTACATAGTAGCAAGTCACAGGCACCACGCTGCAGGTAACAGAATATTTTTAACAACTATGTCACTTAAAAGGACAAGAACAACAACCTGGTCATTGTGTCAGAATGATGGAGTCCCTAGTCATCTTGTAAGTCAGCAGCAGTGGTGCCCATGCCTTGGGAGGGGGAAAGCAGCCTCCTGCCCACCTCTGCCCTCACCAGTTCAGCAGAAATTCAGCTTAACAAGTTCAGTGGGAGAGTGGAATAGCCAAGTGTGAGGCTTCTGGGTAATGCTGCTGTGAAGGGAAAGGTGGCAGTGGCCTGCAATCAAATCAATTCTCCTTTTGTGGTTTAACCCCAACAGGCAACAAAGCGGGAGGGGGGAAAGAGAACTGAAAGGATAAAAGCGAGGAAACTCATGATCTGAGATAAGAACAGCTCAATAACTGACATCATTGTAATAATAATAATAATTAACAACAACAAGAATAAATTGTAATGAAAAGGAAAATTAAAAAAAAAAAAGAAAGAGAGAACTAAAACCCAAGACAAGTGATGCAAATGAAAACAATTGCTCGCCACCAACTATATTCTGAGCATGATGTCATATGGTATGCAATACCCCTTTCGTCAGCTGGTGTCAGCTGTCACAGCTGGGTCTCCTCCCAACTTTTTGTGCACTCCCAGCCTACTCGCTGGTGGGCTGGCAGAAATGGCCTTCAGTCTCTGTAAGCACTGCTCAGCAATACCGAAACCATCTCTGTATTATCAACACTGTTCTCAGCACAAATCCAACACGTAGTTCCACACCAGCTATTATACAGAAAATTAACTCTGTCCCAGCCAAAATCTGCACACCTCCTCATCCCTAACAGCCAAGGGCTAGCAAGGCTTAACTTCAAGATTTAAAATACATGGGGATTTCCCTTTAGGGAGAAGGAAGATGATAATTTTTCATTGTGACAACTGTTTTTTAAAAAGCCTACTAAGCTACTCTTTCTATCTGCTATCTTTTTTAGCAATAAATAATTTTCTCAATCATTTACTTAAACATAACCAAGATCTTAGTCATCATTCATGCCCTAACCCTGAACCATGTAAACAAATGAGAATCTTGCCAGTAAATGAAGCAAGCATTTGTCATGGATATTATACCTCAGATTGGGACCTATCTCTCATGGGAAATACAAAGGTACAATTCTTCCATATTACTGTTTTATAGAATATGCATTTGTAGAAAGAGTAATTATTTCCCTGTCACACTAAAAGTTTTGCCACTATGGGGTCCTGCTGAATAAACTCCTGCACTTACCACCTCCAAGGATCAATTTTTCCTAGAAATAATAATTTTGCAAGAAGTCAGAAAATAGGAAGATATACTGGGTTCATCAAGTCAAGAACTGCTCAAAGAAAGAGTATCTTACTGTTCTGTGGCAGCCCTATTCTAATTAAACTGAATACATCTTGATATTGATAGATGTATTATTCTGTATAAGAATAAGAAGAAAAATAGATTTCCTTATAGGGCACTTCTCATGTACAGCATATCCAATAATATATTAAAATGGCATGAAAAAGAAGAGATGATAAGCACCTCAGAGCAGGTTGCTCAATAAATGAAACAGAACAAAAACCCCCAACAACCATCACAACAAAAAGAAACATCCCACAAAATGTGTAAAGACAATTACATCTCAAATTTCCTCGGGAACCATACTGTGACTAAGCACTGGTCACATTTAATATACTCCTCCTCAAACCCAGTTCTTTTTTTACATTTTTAATCAGAAAAATTGGTCAACGTTTCATCACAGCTTTTACATAAGTGAATGATTGCAGACTATCTACAAGGACACCTGAAACACAGTGAAGGAAAACTCCAGTTCACTGAAGCAACAGGATATCTTGCTAATGATAGTAATAGTGCCAGAACTTAATTCAGTGTTTTTATTAAAAATTCTAAAATTAAGGCACTATGACACATATACAAACATCCAACCTGAACACACCCCCAACCCCCTCCTCAAATGGGGGATCTTATCCATATGGAATTCATGTCTTACAACACTGGATCTCTAAGTAGAAGCTAAGGGACAGGGTCTGGTTCAGCCTGGGGCAGACATGGGCTGCAGCCCCCTAGCACCTATGGGGAGGTCAGTAAGAAGATGGAGCTGGGTTCTTCAGCAGCATGGCAGGAGGATGGAAGACAACAGGCAGCAGCTGAAACAAAAGATGTTTCAGGAAAGGAAGTGTTTTCGCTTTCAGAGGACTGTCAGGCAGTGGATCAGGTCACCCAGAGTGGCTGTGCAGTCCCTGTCAATGGAGATAAAGCCCTGAGCAACCTGGTCAAAGCTCACAGCTGACCCAGCTATAGGCTAGAAACTGAACTAGAGACCTCCTTCTAGCCTGAATTTTCCTATCATCCTATGGCACATATCCTCCTGACAATGAAAATCTCACTTTGCAAATAACTAACAGGAACAAAAATGAGTGAAGTTCATTCAGTAGACCAGACAGCTGCACAGTAATGGGAAAAATACATCTAGACATGCTTCTTTAAGGAGGCTTTTTCATCCCAGACTGCCACACACATGCACAACAAAAAGTAGTTACAAGATTGTTCACTCACCCATACGGAAAAGGAGTGTAGTCACAACTAGACACATTTAGAAAGTTTTTCTTGAAAGTCCTATTTTATTGAAACTTAGAAGTTTGAAATTTCTCAGGTTCATCTAATTTCACCTAATGTAAGGTTCCAAAATAATCCTAATGAATACTCCTCCCTTCCAGGAACACCAATGCTCCATCTCCAGCCCCGCAACAGATAAACTTGACAGGTACATTTCAAAGCCCTTGACATGTCACTCTAGTAGTTAAGGAAGTACCAAGAACATCAGTCTCAAGGACTGCCTGCAATGTGCATGCATTTTGATTTGCCACAAATTGCCAGGAAAAAAGAAAAAATTTTAAAAAAATTCTCTTGGTTCAACTCATACTCAAGCAGAAAAATACATTTTCAAAAACAAAAAAAAAACCCAAACCTTTCCTTCAGCTCATTCACACTTTACACCTGCTAATGAGCTTCAGGAGAAGCTCTGCAAGCTAAATATGCACGTGTATGCATTCTTTTAGGCATTCTATGGAACTATCTGCAACTAAGTGAGGTAAACAAAACTGCAACACCATAAACATAATTTATTGAAATGTTTCCTATTTTGCTGATAGCTCTGGCTATATTTATTCCAGTCTTTGGTCTGCCCTGATGCAACTCCTCTGCAGAATGGTAAGGAAAAGTAGCATGGAATTTACTGCACTTTACAGAAAGAAAACCCCAAACAAGACCTTCCAGACTCTAAACCTGTTGTATTCTGCTGGAGCAATATGAAAAGTAGGTTCCCTTAAACCAAGGATCTAATCCAAAAATGAAGCCAAACCAATGCTGGCATGGTTTGCATTTGTTACTTTTTTCAATCATCTTTATAATACTCCTGCTGTGCAAGCGTATGCTGATTGCTACCAATGACAAGGACTAGGTAGCTAATTACAGGTTCAGAAGATATTAGGCAATCGGTATAATAACATCTATACATGTTCCAGTGGGCATAACATACTATTCACACCCATAATCACAGAAACAGTAACCTCGTGAACTAAGAGAGAATATGGTAAGGAGAATATCCACATGCTGAAGGATTTCCATGTAACACTAGGACCAGAAAAGAGCACAGTGCGTGAACGTTCATTGTGAAGGCAAAATTTCTTCCCAAATTTCCTGTGGGCCCTCTAAGTGTGAGTTGAATTACAAATTCAAACTGTTTCCATCTTACCTATGTTGCTGCCTTTCACAGGAAAGGTGCTACAGAAACTCATTGGATACGTTTTATCTAGTGTGGCTTGAGGTTCTCAAATACACCAGACATAAGCACATATCCCAGCGCATACAGGGATAACTCGGCTGCATTAACTTTCTGCTATCCCAGGCTTGGCTTCATTAGGAAAGGGCAAGCATCAGAGAAGACATAGGACATCACCCAATTTACCTCTCTTCTGGGTGATCAAGATCCCAGGAGTCTGGGACACATATGTTGAACATATCTACAAACATTACTGCAGACTCCAGACTTTCTTGCCCTCTTTACAAGTTTTACTTTGTGCTTAGAGTCAATAAGAAGTCTTTATTACTGTGTAATATCATACTTCATCACACTCACTTAACATGAAAAATATGATTGCTGAATCACAAAAAGTGCAATGCTTTGTGAGAAGCATATATCTTTGAAGAAATAGCCAGAAGTGTTCAATAAATTAAAAATAAAAATGTGAGTAGATCCACTGATATTAACTTCTATATGTACTTTATAATGAAGTTCATCACTTACATGATTTACTTATAAAATGAGGATTAAATAGTAGACTACAGTTAGCAGCATAACATCTTCACTAAAATTTGTACATATTACAGAAATGTAGGGTGAAAACACCTCAGTAAAACTTTGTTAAACCAGTTCTTGAAAGAGCAATACCTAGTTTTCGTGGTGTTTTTTTTCACTGTTTGTAGGATATGTTTCTTCCTTTTGTTTTGTTTTTAGTTACCATAGCATAAAAAAAAAAGAAAACAATTTTTCTAAAGTTATAAATCTAACAGTATATACTGTGCTTGTTTTGTACAACTATTGTTTCATTCATCACACTTAGTACTTCCTTTTCTGTGTCATTGTATTGTGACATACCTGAGGCCACCTTCTAGAAAGCTTAAAGGTCTTGGCCTGATTGTGATTTCACACTGAGACATTCCACTGACTTCATTAGAGAGTAAATTGGAGCATGATGAAAATCACAGTGAGCTAAGCTGACAGAGATTGGGGTCTACATTCAGTTGTAAAGTCATACTAAATGAACGGAAAAACGGGTCACACAGATTTAAATTTTACCTTTTTTAATCAGTCTTTTTTCCTTTTGATACTCCCTAGGATGCTTCTATTGCATTACCAAAACAGCAAAACAAAATTATCAGGAGAACCCACACAGACACAAAGTATCTGAATTCCATAATCAGTAAACAATATCCTTGAGGCCCCTCAGGACTCCTAAGAACACTTGTCTGCTTTGTCTAAAGTGACAAAAGTGAAAGGCAAAACATGAGGACTGTGTTGCAGATCAGAGTATCATGGTGATGAACTCAGAGAAAAGTAACTGCAGTTCACCAAAAATTACCACCCGCAAAAATTTCCTTATTTTTAGCTATAAATTAACTTTTAAAAACACACTAACATCTGGGTTACTAGGCAAAATATCTAACATTTAAGATACATTATAGTAAAGCAGTCTCCTCAGTCTGAATTATGGACCCCATAAGAAGTTGGAGCAGCAACTGCAGTTTTGGAAGAGTCAAGTCCCTTCTGTTCCCACAGCAGTAGCCACTACCCTGATTCCACAGGGGAAGCAGCAGCTCCAGCATGGGCTTTCAGAGCTCTGGCACAGCCAAAGTAGGCAGCACAGTAGAGACCTTGTTCCTGTCCAGCAACGTGCTGCCTTTACTTCATGTATGCCAAGTGCACTCCTGTTAAATGTATGACTTTCTCAAGAGGTGTTAAAGAAGCACAATGTGCACTGGTGGTGCGGAGGGATGCAAGGATGACAGGAAAGATGGCACAAGAGCTCAATTTCATTTCCTGTTTAGAAATATAGGTGCACAGCCATATGCTGTAACTGAGACGCAACTGTAATGCTGGCTCATGAACACCAGAAGTGAACCCTATTTACAATACCAATAGGTATTTCCTGCCAGGCTGCAGCAACTGGTAATAAACTAAGCACGATCTTACAACTAAGGAACAGCATTTGCCTTGCACTCCTTATCACTAGAATGAGACAAATAGCTGACATTTCTCTGTTAGCATTTATTCAAACAAAAGAAAATGGAATTTATTAATCTCTTCTGCAGTTTTGTAGTAGGAATGTGTACCTGGCCTATCCATCATACCTTTGAAGATAACAACTGGTACGTTCCAGACAAAAAAACGAGGTCTGTGATGCCCTAAGTAGTCAGCTGCTCATTCTGCTTTGTGCTTATCCACTGGAGAGGAAGAAAAGGCCTCAGGCCATTTTGAACTATAAACAAATACATATCCAAATACACATCAGAAAAATAAAATATTTGCTTCTGATAATTCATATTATGTAGTATTATCAGCAGTTCACGTAATGAGTTTTCCTAATTTCAGTGCAATGTTTTGATTTCTTCTATTATTTTTTGCCAAGGTAAACAAGCTATTATTATAACATTTAAGGTATTACGGACCAGTATGAAACCATACCCCAGGAAAAAAAAAATCCCATTAACAAAGAAATGTATTACTGGGTGAATTTCTCCCACCTCTCCACTTCTGGGAGAACCCAGGCCTTTGCTACATGCTTTTTAATTACCAGTACGGTTTCTGGCTGGTGAAACAGACCCTTTGCTTGTGAAGGGAAGCTGTACTCCAGGTAAAGAACACAGCTCAAGTAATTAATATTGAATGACCTTCAGTAAATCCTCCTAGAAGCAATGAGTTTGTAGCAGTACCCTGAGTGGGGGGGCGGGGTGGGGAGCACAGTATGGGGAGAGCAGCCAACAGTGGATGGGGAGAGCAGCTGGACTTGGCAGCAGAGCTGGCAAAAGGGCCAAGCATCAGGGGAAGGTGGGAGTTGGCCTTAAGAGGGATCAAACACTGTCAGCCTCCTCAGAGCGGGTCAGACTGTGAAATAACTGCAAGACTTGAATTCCTTCCTGCTACTTCAGCGCTGTGTTTCACACCATGCTTATGCAAACTCTTCCTGTATTTATTAATTAAGATTTTCTTATTATGACAATGTTGGGATGCAAAGACCGCACCTCTCAATTTTGAATTATTCCTCTAGTCTGGGAAAGCAATATTTCATATCTGTGACACAATAGAAAAATTAAATGCTGTCAGGGTAACAAACAAGCCCAAGCATGTCTGCCACGGCATAAAGGGCTCAATACTTCATTCAGCTGCTTAATGGGACGCGATGTTCACAGCAATACAACAAACTGTTTAATGTGTTTTCAGCTCACTCTGCTTTTATATCCTTGGCATAGATGTTTGACTACTGATGTTATTTCATACCAGGAAACTAGAAAAACAGAGACGGAAACGATTACGTGCTACAACCTAGTATCTTGATGTATGCCTTCAAAACTGGTAATTGCATACCACAGTATTTTCTAATTGTTTTGGCAAAGGAGTCATACTTCCTGAAAGACATTGAAGATTTAAAGTCCTTGATCCAAGTCCAAGAAGCAGTTATTAACTCCAGTGGGTACAAGCTTGTGCCCTAGTCTGGAGAAAACTTAACAGTGAAATGCTGTGAAAAATTCAGTTTCCCTTTGCTACTCTAGACTACTCCAAACTTACTGGTAATTTTACACTGACGAGAAGAATACTAAAGAGTGGTTCTGAAGGCAAACATCTGCAGATAAACTGCAGACCACCATTTATTAGGTTTAAGAGAAAATAGTAGGCTCTCAGCAGATGAAGGACAACTCTGTCACCTTCACCCCTACTTTTGTAGGTAACTGCCATTAAGATATTAACACAATTAGTACAAAAATAGTGAATGTAATTACTCAAGAGATTTGAGCAGACCCACTGCAGAAAACATATCTTACTCCCCCATAGTTAACTGATCAGCCCCATTTTCTCATCATGAGGTCAAGTGAATATAACTCTGAGCAGTGTTGAGACAAAAGCATGATGGACATGCTCTGAGAACTGGCTCAAATGATAGTTTTCACAGAAAGGCTCACATTTGAGTTAAATTCTCCCCCACAGGGTCCTCACCGGAACCAGTTACATTTGCAGGATTAACTGAGATGCTAGGATATGATATAAGGACCAAATCCTCAAAATGGTGATTTTTTACTTTTTATTATTATTATAATTATATTGAGATCTTTATCTTCCAGAGCCATTCACCCAAGGTATCTAAATTTAAGCCCTCCTCTCCAGCCATGAAGACCAGAAGATGATTCAGTGGTTTATTTTAGTAATAACTGAATCCAAGAAGCATCATGTATTATGAGAGCTAGCCACTCTTAATCAAAAGCTGAAAAAAGTCTTTTAAGTACATGTTAATGGTAGAGAACTTTGGACATTTCAGAGACAGAAAAAAGTACTCCACAAAGATGAAGACCCTAAACTGAACATCCCACAAAGTGCACGTAATCCTTGGCTCCAACTAGAAATCTGTCTTTCACTGTAATTTGTCTTACAGTGCTTTGAAAGTAAAAAAAATCCAAACACACCGCATTAGAATAAAACCATCATAGCTCACAACCAAAACTACTGAACTCTAACACAATGTAATTTCTAACACCTGCACAATTCAGGGTTCTTCACTGGATAAATAAAAGTTTACAGCACTCACTGCCTCTGCCTAAAATACACACTGACAATATCTTGTGTGTTTGAATACTTCACATATTAAGAAAAATAAAATAGAGGAACATATGAAGTTCCTCTTCACACTCAGATGAAGCGTGCACACCAATTTGTACTTGCACATGTTTAACAAAGATGATGAGGTCATGGGACTCATGCTTCAGGGAATATAAAAGCTTTCAGAATCATTGTTAGGTGTTCTATACCAGCAGATCTGCAAGGAAGTGTTCTGCATGGAATGCAAAATCAGATGAAGTCAATCACAAACACCACATTATTCCTCCCTCTCCCCAGATGCAGCACCATAGGGATAGAGATATGGACAGGGGAGGGACAGGGGCCATGCTTTGCTGAGACCTTCCCAGTTTCAACAGGCCCAGACAGCCATCATTACTGATGCATTCAAGCTGCAAGATAATCCTGCATGCGAATGCCCCAGTCATTTCTAGGACACCAATTTACTGTATTATGCTCTTTAGTGGCCTTAATACAGTATGTTTAGCTTAGTAGAGTGCCTATAGAAAACTCCCATTTCTAATTCTAATCAAGGATATTTATATTTAGGATGAATATTAGCATTATGCCCCAGCAATACAAACATTTGGTAGGTGCCATATGGACACAGACAAAACACACAGTGCCTGCTCAAAGGTTCTTCCTCGGTCTTTAACACATAAATAGTCCCTGTGATATCACTGCCTGCATGTGCATAATGAGAAACATAGAATCGCTTTGGTTGGAAGAGACCTTTAAGACCATCAAGTCTAATGATGCAGGCCAGGTTCTCAGCGCTCTACTCAAGTGAAATGGAGCAATGCTGACATACCCTGTCTGAGGTTATTTCCATGCTTCTGTAAGTTTTTGCATTAGGTAAAATATAATGCAATCAAACGTTGGAAAAACAGACAGAAAATGAGGGTAGAAAGCAAAATGTAGAAATGGATTTACACTTATTTATCAGGAATTCTACAAATTACAGTTGAGGTTGGTTTGTTTTTTTTTTAATTTGTCAATTAAATAACACTAAAGCCTAGATAATAAATTTATAACACAGTACTTAAAAAAATCCGCAACAACCGTTTTTGCCTATATCATTACAAACACTTCCTGCACAGTAAATCTTAGCAAGAGATTTTGCTAACCCTTGAAAACATTAAGAGCTCTTCCTAGATGAACAAAATCGAACAAGGGAAGAGTTACAAAGTAGGGTTTTATGGAATTTTTAAAAGGCTAATTCAAGACTTCCAGATATCTTTTATGGCCCAGGGAGATAAAACAGTAAAGCTTCACAACTTAAAAATATTTTTAAAAAACACAAAAAATTTCTGAACAACTAAACTGTGAAGCATGAACAACTGAATGTGAAAAATGATCTATCTTGTGCTAGGCCCCAGCCAAGCTGGATGACATCCACAGATTCTGGGTGTGTACTCTTACAAAAAAAACAGCAAAAGAATAAACAAAAAAGACAATTGCTGTGTCGATTAAAATTACTTAAGCTTTCACACAGAAATAGGGAATGCAAAATAGTGGGATTCAGTTGTTTCCTGTGTAAAAGCAAGTGAAGTCCTAATGTGCTGTCACATCCTATCAAGGTCAAAACCAGTCTGCCTTCCTGATGAATCAATATAGCATTGCATGAAGAGAATCTGAGAGGCATAGGATATTAAAACTTCAGTATTTTAATGCTAGTGTGGAGTGCATGATGAGACATTTTACAGGTACCTTCATTTTTTATTATTAGAGGAGCACAGGAATCTCAGTCAAATGGGGCTGAAGGTGCTCTTAAGTTCTGAAAATGAAGCTATTTGTATTTAGGTACAGAAATATGGATATAGCTCTAGGGACCCAAGATAAAAAAGTGTGCATTTAAAAAAATAAACAGTGAGGTATATTAAAAGCCCAAAGTATTGCAGTGAGGCTGAGTAAACCTTGAAATTATCCCCCATTTAAAAATTAAAAGAGCTGCTACAAAATGAACTATCTGATTACAGTTCCTCTTCATCCCCCACAACATTTTAGACAAGAATATGACAGTGTCTCTGCCAGTACTTCTGGGTAATATCCTTCAGCTTCGTCCTTCACATGTTCATGCATATCTACATGAATGCACAACATAAATGTATCTGTGCACACACGTGTTAATTTGGGAAAAAATATATCTATTTTAGTTATTATTTCAGTGTTAACAGTATTTCATAGAAGGAATTCCAGTACTGGGAGGGAGGGAAGTCACCCTAAATCACCATTTGAATATGTAGGGGTTTTGCGCAAAGAATAAACAGGGAGACAGACAAACACTGAATGGCTTTTCATCAGCCTTTGTCACTCTTCGTCTCAGCAGTGAGGTTTACCAACAAATGAGAACTGAAAGCCGGGATAAGCCTTATACGCCATTGCCTGAGCTGTGAGTCCACGCAGAGGGTTTCCCAAACGTCAGCTGAGTCATCCCAACCAGCTGTTCCTAGATGTTCAATTTGCCACTTGGCTGAAATGCTACTCCCTTCCTTGCTGTTTGCTCCCATCAACCCAGACCTGGTCCCTGTACCCACTTAACCCACCTGAAGTTTCTCCAGCTTGACCTGCATTTTCTTTAGGGCCCTGCCCTGTTGTATGTACTCTCTTTCTGATTCCCAGTGTGGCTTCTGAGTCTTAGAAATTTATGAGCATCTCCTTAGTGGCAGGGCATCTCCACGTGCCCTTAGTTCCTAACCATAGTCCTGGGGTCCCACTTTTGAATCCTTCCCACTGGAACCAAGTGCACACATCTTAATTTTATTTTTTGGCTATCTACTCTGTCATTGCTTTTTCATACAGCAGCAATTTCTTCACCAATCTTGTTAGAAAGCTTTCCTGAGACAGAGTTTTAATTATGATCCCTGAGACAGAGTTTTAATTATGATTCGCATTATTGTAATACAATTATACTTGTGTATGGCCTGCCTGGTGGGGCTTGTGTCACTGAACATACACGTTATAAGTATCTTTCATCTACAATTTACCATAGACAGATGAACTAAAATCTTTATCTGGAACGTCCTCTTTTGTCCTGATACTAATAATTCTTTGTATTTTCTTCTTGACTACTAGAAACAGTTCTTCACGTTTTTTCTATACTTGGAGGTAGAAAAATGTGCCTCCAACAATGCTGAAGAAGCATATGGGAAAAATAAAAATTTAAACATTACTTTGCATGAATGAATCTTCCCCTTCAAAATTACTGACAAGAATTTAAAATTTGTAAATTATAATTTACAAATGAAAACTTGATTTGATAATTTTAATTAAAGATTTGGATTAATTAGTAGCAGTTTGCTTCCTAGAGAAAATAACCCAGTATTCAAATTCCCCCAAAGAAACCATACACCATGCTGACAGCATTGTAAAGAAAATCTGGAGAAACATAAATGACTCAGTAATAAGTCCAAAAACTAGACTACTAAACAAGTATTACCAAGCACCAAGTGCTGTACAAGTAGCAATACATAGATTTTAGACTATAAATTACTAACATTACCTTCTCCAGATGTTCTCTATTATACAGTTTGTTGATATTTACATTTTTTTAAATCGTAAATACACAGAAACACCACCATTCTTAGCTAATTCATGGTAAAGAATACTGCACCGAAGAGACTAATCTTTTATTAGGGTGTTACAACTTAAAATAAATGCTCTTTGGATATTATGTAAGATCAGACTTAATAGTTATTTAAGCTCAGCATCTAATAGTAATCACATTTGACTTGGTCTAAGTGCTAGGACTCTCCTGTAAGATGCCTCACCAACAGCTGCCAAACCACCCATCCATCCCATCCTCCAGAAACTTCTTAAGAGACCTCAGAGGTGCTATAAAAGAGCAGCTCCTAAATTCTCACATGGGTCAGGACTAGTAGCTATGAAAGATTTGCAGGACAGCCTCAACATGTTTCCTTAGGACAGGACCCTATCAGAAGGAGAACCATACACATGGACATTTATTTGGCCAAGAATGTCAGGGAAGGTGTTTTCAGATTCCAGGCATTATTTTCTACTAATGTACACCTTAAAACAAAAACAACAAAAAGAAACAGTGATATTTTTATTTTCATTTTTCTGTGTAAACAGTGTGCATGGGTATTCTCACCAGCTGTATGATAAACACATGAACTCTATAGATAAAGGTGATGGAAGCATCCTGAAGACAGAGTCTTTCTATTTCAGGGAAGATCAGTAACACACCATGTCAGGGTAATTCTGTTGGGACATGGAGGTCAAGCAGTCACCAGCAGTCAAGTTATAATTAACTGCTGATTAAGCAAAGACCAATTCAAGCAGCCTAAGGATCTATGACAATTAAACTATTCCAATAAAATAAACTACACTGAAGCACGAAAGAGGTACAGAGGTGAAGAAGGTAACTATCATTTAAAATTGTGAAGGAAGGTACATTCTGCACTTTCAGCATTTCCAAAGCTTTCAAGGTACAAAAAACCTTTCTTCTTTGAAGAAAGTTCTACAGCATTCTAGTTGCAGTAAGATGAAGAAGGATAGACTAGACACTAGGAAAAAAATTTTCACGGAAAGAGTGGTGAGATATTGGAATAGGCTGCCCAGGGAGGTGATTGATTCGCCATCCCTGGATGTGTTTAAGCATCGCTTAGATGTGGTATTGGGGGATTTGGTCTAGAGGTGAACTTGTAGAGTAGGGCTAATGGTTGGACACAATGATCCCAAGGGTCTTTTCCAACCTAAATGATTCTGTGATATTAGCCCCTCATGTCTACAAATAAGCTTCTCAGAAGAGACATTTAACTCAAGCCAGTTTGATACAGTATAGAAATTACTTTCTTTTTCTTTGCAGTACCACCCTCTTCTTCACACCATCTTAAAATAGCAAAGACATTCTTTCTTCCCCTAGAGCTTAATATGTACATCCATGCTTGGTCTATCTACTCACCTAGCCAACATTTTCCTTTTGCATTTTGTTTCTATGATCCATTGTGTTCTCTAATGGATGCGGCATGCAGCAACTTAAATAATTTTCTTCACCAGCCTCCTCAACAATGTGATTTCCCTAGCTGATACCTTCTTTGGTATTCTTCCACTTCAAATTTTTTTTTTTTTTTAAAAACAAAAACAAAGGTCTCCATAAATCCTTTAAATTGCCATTAGTTCTTACAGCATCATTTACAGAAATCTCATCTTTCATATAATTTATTTCTCTCTCTTTGCTTCAGACTGCTATCCCTATGCTCTCAAATGGCTGGCTCATCACACAGTATCAAGCAGCTAAGACTCTCAGCTTTGAAATCTGTTTTGAAATTACCTTTCCCTGAAGCTCATAAATACATAGAAACTATGCTATTTATTGATTCAATAAAAATCTCTTTTTCCAAAGTCATCTGGTGTTCTTACATACAGTTTGCAAATTCAGGTTAGATTCTTTGAGAGAAAACTTATTTTTCATCTACAGGTCCTAACTACATAGTTGAATTTGATTAAAATGTTGATCATCTCTAGTGAAAAAAAAATCAAAACACAAAAACACAAACCTGTAGATGCAGACTTTGCAATTTGGTTAAGACTAATTCTGACTATCATTTAAAGGTTAATACCGCCCACAGAAACTGCACAGTAGTGCCCGGATCCAGTGGCTAACTGATGTTGGAGCAGGTTGTCAATACACACTTAATTCCTCTGATTCCGCCAAACCTCAAAAGAACTTGTAACACATCACAAGCTCCTTTTTTTTTTTTTCCCCAGTTGCCACTGATCTGAAGAACCTAGCATTAACATTAGAGCATTACATAAATGCTGCCACCTCTGATAATGTGTTCTGCTCTCTTCAGCTTTCAGAGAAAATATTCATACTAAGAACTTTAAAGCAGATAAGAAACCTAACTTTTATCACGCTAGAATAAAAAAAATATACAATTTAAAACTGTACAGCATGCCACAAAGCATTTAAAAAAATACTATAAAAAATTAGCAGCCCTATTAAATATATAGAAAATAGGGTTCTTCAACAGGACAGAATTTGATATTTTTAAACATAGGGAGAGAGAGACAAACAGTTACATTTGCCTTAGATCACTGAATACAGTAATTTATGATCTCTTGAAGAAAGACCACTCGCCCACACCACAGTGTCCCAACAATAGGTTCTTTTTTTTTTTTTTTTTAAAGAAGCCAGTATCAATAACTGGTCATATTTAGGACAAAGGTAACAGTTTTCTATGTCTGCAAGTGTTCACCAATACTATATTTGCTCACAGCTTTTCCTGGCTCTGTCCAGTGTTTATTGTCTTTTGGTTTCATAATCACTAAAAATAACCATCCTCTGAAGAAGAACCTCCTCTCGAGAAAACAAACAAAAATCCAAACATAAATTCAAGACAAGCATTATTTCCTTCTGATGTTTTTGTCATGATTTCAAGTTCTTCATGAAAACAACGTATGGGTGGAGTACCACGCAGACTGGAAAAGGCAGCTATGACCTCACTTACAATTCTTGTTAAAGCAGGAGAGGGGTCAGTGCCTTTTCCACAGTTAAGTGTTTATGATCTGTGAGGATTTTTAATGGGGTGTCACTTCCCAGTATTTTTTGTATTTTTTTTTTAAATGAAATGTCACTGCATATTACTATACAACAGATACGCAGGATGAATATAGAAATGTGTTTATCCTGTTTATTTATCACTCATAATTATTACACAATAATGACAGAACAGCACAGAAATCTGCAGCTACATGTACCTAGCTTCTGTCTACATCTCTTGTCTTTGATATACTCCTAAGTAGGTGTTTACTGAGTTTACCACACAAATGTAAGAAAGGGTGGTTTGCCTTCCAAGCAGGGATGTTGTAAAGATAAATGCCTTAAAAACTTGGAGAAACTTAATTAACACAGTAGTGATCATACAATTGCAAGAAAATGACATGAATTTGCTATGAATATATCGCTGTTTCTTGTCAGCAGAGCTCTACTTCATAAAAAGGAGTAAAAAGATGTTTCACTTGGTGTTAGCACTGAATTTAAACATAGTATCACAGCACTTCTACATTTGCTGTGTTCAGGCTTTGCCAATTAGATAATGTCCTCGATTAAGTACTCATTTTATATTTGGGACATAGCAAACATTTTTGATTTATATAATAATTTGATCAACTAGACTTGAAACATCTGTTGCTTTATTATGCATGTATATGCATATGCACATGCCCACATACAGATTTATAAATGAATTTGTTAGATCAAATCTCTGATTTTACACTGCTTAAGATTTTAATTTCAGACTGAAGATCTAAAAGTGGCCACCGGGAACCCAAGGCTTGCTGAAAGACATGCACAGAAGCACAGTATTCATATTAACAAAACCCAGTACAAAAATTAAGATGAGTGTATCATACTGCATATGATATCCGAGCTTCAATATTCAATCTGTCCAAAACCTGACTGGAAGAGAATATCAAGCAAAGAGATAGCTTCCTGATTCCCATCCACACAAACTCTTACCACCAAGCAGGAGTGCAGGCAGCCCCTCAAACACTGAACTTTCACAACATGAAGTTATACTTTCACTTTCCCTTCCAGAGTGGTTCCATTGTATCTGAGCTCCACTAAGTCAAAAAAAAAAAAAAAAAAAAAAATCAGCGAAATGCACTGCTTGCTGCTTAGTTGAGAGTTTGAAGTCTGTCCCTTAAAGACATCTAGCCTTTCACATCTGCAAACACACTTCAGTGTGTTTTAATGGAAACCCTATGGAAATGTGTTTTAATGCAAACCGTACTTCAGTGTGAAGTTAACCAACTTGATAATATTTGCCAAATGGAGAAGAGATTCCTTGTGCCCTTTTCTACTCCACTTTTCACTTTCCATGTGCTCACAAGAGAAACACCATCATTCAGGACTGAATCCTGAAATTATGTAGGTGATCAGGACAAGGTGATCACATACTCTTCTGGCTTCACAATTATGAATTCTTTCGGTTTAGGTCACAGTCTTACCTGGTGCACCTTGTGCTAGCTTCCCCAAAACATGTGTCTTGACCTTCACCAAATACCTAGGTTCTTCCTCAAGGACAGCACATCGGCTGCAAGACTGCATGTTTTCTACACAGAAGGGGTTTATACTATTATATTGACTATGTTTTTAGTCTGTATTTCAGTCTCAGTTGCGGGGAAAGGTTTAGATGTATACATTCTCTTGATGTTTTGATGGGTGGGAAAAGGGAAATTAAAGAAATTATATTATTAGACTATACATTATATTGCTAGCCAACAACATAATCTGATTTTGTCTGTACTGGTGAACACCAAAGTATAGTCAGCTCTCGCTGTAGTTACAGAGACCTACTAAACTTAAAAATCTTAAGCCTGGGATTCATTTACCACAGTGACTTTTACTCTTTAGCATTAGGTTTATCTCAGTCTCAGTCTGAAGGTTTTTTTTCTTTGATTTTTGTCTTGGGGGGAGGGGTGGGGAGGAGACAATTTTCCCTCCAAATAAAGCACAGCTTTTCAAGGTTAAGTCTGCCAAAGCAGCTTATGTCCAGCATTGCTGGCAATCAGCCACAAATTCTGTCCAGTCACTGAGAAAAAAAGATTTCTGGAGAACAGATGATCACCATCCTGTAGCACTGGCTTGAGACAGAATGAAAGAGGTCATATAAATGCAGCATATGGCTTTCAGTGACAAGCTATTGAGTTATATCTTTAGATCTCATCATCTCAGGTTAAATATTTCTATGCCAGAATATAAATCTAGATGACAATGCCTAAAAATAAATTTGAACCAATAACCACTGCACACTGTTAATTATATGTAAATATCATCAATTAACAAACTTTTAATTCTTTCTGGTTCTATTTCTGCAGTAAACAGATTAGAAGTGTTGAAATTTAGATAGTAGTACAATAAATTCTCTCATCCAACCGAATTATTAGTAAAACATGAAATGAAATCGTAAGTTTAAAAACTACACAAAAGCATAAAGTTATCCAGGCAATAGGTTTTCATATAATAGGCCAGAGAAAACCAGAAGGTAACAATTGACTAGTCTGAAACTAGTCTAATTATGTGGACACAGAGCTTCAAATTATTTGGAAACTGAAGTAATGACCTAGAAGACAAGGCCCCTTTATCAGGAAGAGAGAAGAAATAGATGTACTTACTTCTTTATTATTGACTAATGAACAGCTCTTGCTGTATAATTCATAACTCATGGCCAAAGCAAGTGTAAGAGAATGCTGCAGGATCAGGGACCCAGCCCAGCATCCACCCAGCATCCAGTAGTTGGCAGACAGTCAAATTCTGCTAGGGAGCAATCAAGTAATGATGGTATAGACATCTTGATTGTACTCAGAAATAAAATTACTAATTCAGATGAAAGACTTCTTTTTAAGTGTTAGGGTTTTGAAACAGAATACCGAGACCTAGGCGGAAATCTAGGTTTGATTTCTCACTGGTCCTCAGAGAATGCAGATACAACTTTTGCTAGCAGATATTATACATTGCCTCCACAATAAACTACTACAATAAAAACCAAATTTTAGCAAAAATATGCTCTTAGATGTTGACTGTAGACTGAGGACAGTTCACAACCAATAACACAGTCAAAACTCTTGCTGTCTTATTTTTTATGATTAGAGATTACAGAATCATAGAATCATTAAGGTTGGAAAAGACCTCTAAGTTTATCAACTCCAACAGTCTCCTCAACACTACCACGACCACTAAACCATGTCCCAAAGTGCCACATCTACTCTTTTTTTTAACACCTCCAGGGATGGTGAGTCCACCACTTCCCTGGGCAGCCTGCTTCAATGCCTCATCACACTTTCAGTACAGAAATTTTGCATAGTATCCAATCTAAACCTCCCCTGGAGCAACATAAGCCCATTTTATCTCATCCTACCGCTAGTTACTTGGGAGAAGAGACCAACACCCACCTTACTACAACCTCCTTTCAGGTACCTGTAGAGAGCGATAAGGCCTCGCAAGTCATGCTCTCCAGACCCCTCACCATCTTTCTTGCCCTTCTCTGGACCTGTTCTAGCACCTTGATGTCTTTCTTGTACTGCAACACCTAAAACTGAACACAGTACTCAAGCTGCAGCCTCATGAGTGCTGAGTACAGGAGCACAATCATTTTCCTACTCCTGCTGGACACACTATTTCTGATACAGGCCAGGATGCTGTTGGCCTTCTTGGCCACCTCAGCACACTGCTAGCTCACATTCAGACAGCTGTCAACCAACACCCCCAGATCCTTTTCTTCCAGGCAGCTTTACAGCCACTCTTCCTCAAGCCTGTAGCATTGCCTGGTGCAGAAACTATCAATTTACCTTGTTAAACCTCATACAAATGACCTCAGCCCATTGATCAAACCTGTCCAGATCCCTCTGCAGAGCCTTCCTACTCTCGAGCAGATCAACACCGACTCAATTTGGTGTCATCTGCAAACTTACTGAGGGTACACTCGATCCCCTCATCCAGATCATTGATAAAGGTATTAAACAAGACTGTCCGCAAAACTGAGCCCTAGGGATCATCGCCTGTGACCATCCACCAACTGAATTTAACTCTGTTCACCACAGTTCTCTGGCCTTGGCCAGCCAGACAGATAAAAAACCCATTCAAGCGTACACTTGCCTATGCCATGAGCCCACAGCTTCTCTACCAGAATGCTGAGAGGGATGGTGTCAAAGGCTTTACTAAAGTCCAGGTAGACAACATCTGCAGCCTTTCCCTCATCCATTAGGCAGGTCACCTGGTCACAGAAAGAGATCAGGTTGCTGCTGCAGGACCTGCCCTTCAGGAACGCATGCTGCCTGGGCCTCAGCCCCTGGTTGTCCTGTACATGCCGTGTGAGTGCACTCAAGATGAACTGCTCCATAATCTTCCTCAGTACCAAGGTCAGGCTGACAGGCCTGTAATTCCCTGCAACCTCTTTCCAGCCCGTCTTGTAGACGAGTGTCATTGGCAAGACTCCAGCTGTCTGGGACCTCCCCTGGTAACCAGGACTGCTGATAAGTGATGGAGAGTGGCTTGGCAAGCTCCTCCACCAGCTCCCTGTAAAGTAAATGTAACCCCATTTTCATTTTTCAAGGCAATGTTATTTCTATCCTCAATACCCAGTCTCAGCAATTTTTTTTTTTTTTTTTTTCCCCCCCCCCCCCCCCCCCATTTCTACCTATCAGAAATCTATATGGGTTTCTTTTGCTTTCATTTCACTTCTTTAATTTCTATATGTATTCATATGCATTACTTTGTTCTGTTTCCTTCAAAACATTATTCATATCTTTTTACCTAACTTTTAATTACAAGTCTGTCTTGCTGATAGATACAAACAAAGCACTAAAAGCCTCAGATCTGACTTCTGTGCACTTTGGCAACAAGATGTAGCTAAGTGTCCAGAATTTTGATCTATTGATTCCAATCTTTGCCTTCCCTACAAAGAAAGTCTATTGAACATTTTCATGTAAGTCTGTTTATATCTTTCCTTTGTATTACCTGTAACATTCCCATAATTCAGCTTGATACTTTGAAACTTCATCATAAGCCTGTCAGAATAATCTGAGCTCCATAATCACTGGCACTAAGGTTACGTTAATTAACTATGTCACTGCAATCTGTAAGAGAAATGGCATAGATTCAAGATTTGGTCTTGGTCAAAATACAAATCTGCTGGCAGTTTGCATTTCAGTTGGAGAACAATCATTGTACTGACACGCCTGTTGTTTTAAATAGCTGCGTATTTGCAGCTATGGGGTTTGCCTTTTACCTATGCCAGGAATAAATTAATTTTTTTTTAAAAAAAGCACTGCAACCTATACAATTTCCAAAACATTTGGTGACTAACATATATAATAATGTAGAAAACTTGAAGAACAGATACTGTTGAAATTTACAGCGTGACTCTTCAAACATGCTGCAGAATGTATACATTTGCAATTTTTACGCAAAATTTCAAGCTACTTCCTATACCTGATGACACAGCTGCGCCTGTTTTGGGTCTTCAATAGGAACAACCATCTATTAACAATAAACATAAATAGCTATTCGTAGCTACTGGTACATACCTTTGCACCTTCTTTCTATTGGTAGACAAATGCACACCTGATTTGCAGATCCAAGCTGGTACTTCACCAGCTCAGTAGTTTTAGGAACTGAATTATTCTTCCTGACTGCAGTAAAGGCCATGTGTCCTACACTTTCATAGTAGTGGGTAAGAATGAGACCTCCCTCTTGTTCCAATTCCCATCTGGAATGTGATATGAACTATCCTTACCATTCTCACAGGTCAAAATGTGCCACTTCATTACATGTTTGCATACCTCTTTTAAAATCTTACCAAAGAAACACATTAGAAAAATACTTTGACTACTTAAGAATTAGTAAAATGTAATCTAATCTCATTCATAAATGTATGTATGCAAACCTAAAAACTTCTTATTGATAAATATAAATGCAAAGTGTAATTTCTTTTGCGTAGACACAAGCTTCCCCAGGGAACCGAGAACTTAAATGTGCCTAAGATCTCGAATACAAACACACAGATACAATAAGCATGAACTATTAGTCTCTTAGAAACTAGTTGTAAACACAACAATTAACTGTTCATGATTCCTTCTATTTATTCAAATCACTTCTAGCAGTTGGTCCCACCTCCAGCTTTTAGTAACTACACAAAAGAAAAGGCAGGCTCAGGATTATGAAAGAAGAATTATGCAACAAGGCTGTGTACAAGCTCGCCAAAGTGTCCAAACACAAAGCAGTTCTGGAAAGCAAGACGAAGAAAGCAGATTAAACAACTAAAGTCTTCTCTCATCCACAATACATTGCAAGAGAGAAGCAGCAGATTTTCTGCTCCTGAGACAGTCAGACAGGCAGGAAAAAGAACCACAAAATTACCTTCTGTCCTTTTGGGAAGCAGAAAGCACAAGCTTCACAGTGGCATTCAGAGCTTTGCATTCAGAAAAGATCTCATATGAATGAAAAAGCAGCAATCCAATCTTTCAGTATTGTTTTTTGATAGGATGGATATGTATTTTAGAAATGCAAACAAGGTTTTCACACAGCTTCAATTTTATGTAACAGACATGGCACTAAAGAACAAAGTTAGTAGTTCCAGGGTAGCCCACTGACTTTAGCTCACAACCGTTGATATAAAGACTTACTTAGGTTTTAGAAATATTAAGTATGTTGAGGGTACTAAATACAAATAATAGATTTCTACTTTCTAAATGATAGTACCATTGAAGATTTTTTAGTTCACTTTCTTTGTGTGTCTATAGATCAGATTGTAAAGTACTTAAGTCTTTGAAGTTGAAGAAAGTCATCTAAAGAGGTATAAAAAAATGCACATCATGCCTTTTTATGGCAATATTTATCTCTAGCTGCTCAAATGAGTTTACAAGTCTTATTCTTCCTGCGTTGCACAACTTTGGTAATGCAAAGCAGCCAGAAATCCAGGTTAATTAGTCTTATGTCCTGTCTAATCAGTCTCTAACTAGGGTATGATCATCCATGTTTTATTACTGCAACTCACATCTGCTAACAAAGCTTTATGTCCAGAAGATCTCACAAACTGGACCACAGGAGGTTTTGGGTAAACGTAAGGAAAAACTTTGATGGTGAGGGTGACAGAGCACTGGAAAGGCTTCCCAGAGAGGTTGCAGAGTCTCCTTCTCTGGAGGCATTCAAAACCCACCTGGATGCGTTCCTGTGTGACCTGACCTAGGTGATCCTGCTCTGGCAGGGGGGTTGGACTACATCATCTTTTGAGGTCCCTTCCAAACCCTAATGTTCTGTGATTCTGCTCTGATAACATGGTGGCTTGATCACATTTCCTTTTTCACCGATTTGCAATTGATCATTGGATGGTCTCACCTCTGCTTCTCCTGTCCACAAGATTGGCTTTCGGCTTCCTTAAGCATCACCTCACCTCAACACGGCCTAAGTTTCTGACTTCCCTGGGGGAAAGATGCTAGCTGGGCTGCAAATCTCAGCACAGGGTGAGATTTTGTTCATTGCTGAACATTTTTCTGCTCATTTGGATGGAAGCTTTGTGACTTCCATTAAAAGGCATCTCTTGTTCTTCTCATTGTAACAAGGCACATCAGCTTCACCCATGTGTGAATGGAATAGCAACATCCAGGCTGCAAAACAGCACTTCAGTACGTAGCTATTTTGACTAGTAACAGACAGTGATTGGGTTGGTACAATGTCCGGCTTAGTAGCTCGTAACTGTTGTAACTGGTGGTGTTGATACTCAATTCTCTTCTGAAAAACCATGTAGAGTTTCTGGACTACCCAGTGGACCTAAATGAACAGGGGTTTTTGTTGTTATTAACAGGAGACAAGTAAGAGAAGAATTTGGCATATCTGCAGCTGTCTACTAAGCAATCATCAGTTTGCAGTCTCAGTTCTGACGCCATACTCAGAATGTTTGCACCACTTGAACTTGGAAAAGTCCAAGGACAGCTTGGCAAATGAGACAACAAAATAGAAACCTTGGCCACAACAAACAGAATTAAGAGATGGGCCTTTACATGAGCTCAACAGTAATAATCATTTACTTTAATTTCCTTGGCAGAATGAAAGCACAGTCCAATTACCATCATTTCTTATCAACAGTCAAGTCTGTAGACTACATTCTCCATTCCTAAGTGAGCTTTTTTTCTTTTTTCATGTTTTAGTCACTGTAAGCAAGTATTTTATTTGCTACACTGGCTTGGCCTCATATCTTCTTGAATACTGTGATCTTGTACGTAAGGTTGGAGGGTTTTTTCCCTTCAAGACCGGAAAGCTAGCAGTAATACTCTTCAACTACTATTGCTGTTATAGTTCATTCCCTTCACCTTATGGAAAGAAGATTTTTTCCTTTGTTTTAATGAGCTTATGATAAAGCCTTTACAGAACAGCTGCTGCATTCACAAGGTCTGGAAGTGAGCGGCTTTCTCGCAATAGCACCTTGAGTAAAGTCGCACAGAAATCCCACACCAACACACAGTCCTTGTGCTATATGGTGAAGAAGCTGTACCTCTCCAGGTACGCCCATGATAACCTCCAAGCAAGCTGGTGGAAGCGTGACAGCAGTTATGACAAGCTTCACCATCTGGCCTGTGTGAGTAAGGAGCAGAAAGCATAGGAACAGTATACTCTATCGGTACAGGCCTTTGGCGTCTGGGAGGGGACGATGAAATTTCCCTGGGAATTATACTGGAATAGCTGAAAAGAAACTTGGCAATTTGGGTATACTAAATTGTAATTCTCATTCTTCACCAATACCTATGGAGATACAAGATGTTATTAAATGTTCCAGATGTATCCCGTATCAGGGAGAATACAATGACAGTCTACAGCTTGAAGATTCATAGGTTTTGCAGGTTTGTGTCACAAGCTTAACTGTTATAAAGAGATTACACACATTCTCCATAGACACTTAGACTCACGTGCATCAGTGAGGGCATAATCCTCTTCAAAGTACTAAAGACTGTGTAACAAATACTGAAATGTAATTACATAAAATCTAGTGAAATTACAGTAAAAGAAGCTTTACAAATTATCACATTATGTTAATGTTTATGTTCCGTGTAATGAAACTCCAATATTTCACAATGCTGTACGTTAACAATGATGACTCCTCAGCAAGGAAAGCATGAGACACAGATAAACAGAAAAGAGGGGGGAGATCAGGCTGAGGTGTGGGCAGCCTGTGCCAGGGCTGGGCTGGAGGCCAAGAGGAACCATCCTCTCCACCTAATAACTCTTCATTACTCCTTCCATGCTTAGTTGGATGTTACTTATCCTGAAGCATCAGGAGGCTTTTCTGCTAGTTCCCCAACAGTTCTGATACTGAATTGCAACAATTACCAAGAACCCAAAATAATCCAGCATCTGTTTCAACAGACAGGATGGAGGCTAGCTTTTACAATTTTTACAACATACCTTTTGAAAACAACACTATGTATGGACTGGCCCCAAATTAAAGTCTACTAAGAAATGAAAAAAAATAAAACATACATCCCCAAAACCACACAACCTGAATTTGAATATAAACATTAGCTGTGCAATTAAGTAATCACTTATATGTTTCTATAAAAATTAATACATTTCAAACATCTCTTCTCAGTTTATTGTGGAGAAATAAATTCCAAAAAGCTAGGGTTTTGTGTTTGTTTTTCAGGGTTATTTTTGTGTGTGTGGTTTGGGGGGTTCTTCTTTTTTTTTTTATTTTTTTTCCCTTCTTTCTTCTTTTTTAAATAGACTACTGGATTCTTAATAGGCTGTTGACACTTCCCTCAAAAGGCTCTCTCTCATCTCAGATGAAAGACAGAACAACTAGCCTGTTTTCTTGCACAGAGTAATAGATGATTCACTTGGATACATACAACTGCCATCTAAAAAACTCCAGTGTGAGTCTAAAATTAGAATTCTGTGATATGACTCACAAGGAGAAGCTTTGTGACAGAAACTAGGGTATTTTTAAGCAAATGAAGTCCAAAAGTGTAAAATAAAAACTACATTCTAGAAATAGTCTTGTTGAATACATTGCTAATAACTGTTACATAATAAGTGTTATTTTTTATCCATGTGTTTTATCTATCTGCAAGTATACTCTCTGAAGTATATTTTCATCCTGATAATTAAAGGTGGTGAAGCTCCTGATTTCTGCAAAAGGGCAAAACAGGATTGCAGGAAAGCAATAGAACCTTCTTGCTGAAATATTTTGCCTTTACACTACAGAATTCTCTACATCAGTGTACAAGCACAACCAGCAATGTTCCTCTACAGAACTATTTTAATGCTTATTAATTAGTAACTAGGGACAAGAGACCTGTCCTCCTGTAATTTTGAGTTCCTCTAGTATTAAAAAAAAACAGATGTGTCATTCCAAAAGGGAGGGTTATTTATGATTGTGACAATTTGCTATGTTCAAACATAATAATACACCAAAGTGTACAACACTCATTGTAGGAAGATACCGCAGCACAGCTGTGAGAAGACAAAGTTTAATTTTTCAAGCTTGCAGTATACTCTAGTATAAACAGGGAATTAATTAGGTGTCACAAAACAGAAAAATGTCAAATGTTATAACATGCATAGACAAACCTGACATCATAATACTTTGAAGATACTCTGCTTCCTGATACCCTCAGCCCATTCCTATTATTAGAATAACTGTCTAGCTGCTTGTCAGAATAGAGAGTGCTCACAAAAATACTCATCACAGTAAAATTTTCCTTCTTAAAATCTTTATCTTCACTAAATCATCAAAATTGACACATAATTGTGCCTATTTAGACTTCCTGAAATATCACCCCTTTCACACCAGTAACAAATATGGCAGATGTTATTTTAAGATAAAGTCCTAAATTAAAACAGGTTTTGTGGATTTAACAGCTGCAATGTGGATGCCTACGTCTGAACTTGTCAAACTAGACTGAGCAAAGTGGAGCTGATGAAGAGAGGTTCATATAAAAATCACAATTTGCCTGACATATTTTGGATATCCACTGTAACTCAGAAGCACCATTTTTAACCATATAAACCATATAACCATATAAACCATATAAAATAAATTTTAACCATATAACCATATAAAATCATTCAAGGAAGACTTTCCTCTTGAATTTTGACTCATGAATTTTTTTATAATGAATCCTATCCTCAGTGTTAATAGTAGTATATGAGAAGAATCTCAGTTTTTGACTTGTGTTCCTCTGGAACCAAATGAAAGCAATGTCAATGTGAGATACTACCATGTCAACCATTTTCTACTCTAAATATATACTTTATCCCACATGTAAATGTAGAAAAAAAAAAAAGCAAACACATGGATTTTTCTAAAATACTGAAATGCAAATGCAGGTTTGTCATTTGTACCACCTGCGTGATCTTTAGTGCTTTGTAACTTTACTATCAACCAAGTGGAAAGAGTGACACAGGTTAGTTTACCAACATATAAGTACTGTGCTGTTACCACAAAATGTACAAGCAAGAAAAAAAAAATAAGTAGGGAGTATGCTAATTTACACTACATTACAATATTAATTTTGGGAGAAAAAGCAGCAGAAAAGTGTAAGAAATTATAATATTAACAAATTTTTTAACATGTATTTTAAACCACTAACTTGGAATTTGTTAACGAAGGAAAAACTCTAAAAGTAAAACAAAAACAGGACCATGCTTCACTGAAATAAATGCTGCTTTGCACAGACTGCCTCAGGACTGCATTCTTATTAAGGAAAACACAAAATGAAAGCTAACTGCTGTCAAAAAAAAAAAAATCATATAGCTCTTTTCACTGAGTTAGTTATTGCTCTACTTGACAAAACGTTCTAATACATGGTATTTAGAATTCAGTGGATACTGTAGTCATTTGTGGTACTAGTGAAAGAAATGTTTTGACTGTATCCATTTCCCTATGTTTTTCCAGTGCCTACAGATAGCTCAGAACTTATCTTTGCCAGCAATATACCACATGATTATTATCAGATTGCTGGCTCAGAAGAAACCTGAAGTGGATTCTTACAGGACTTGTTTCCATATGCATAAACCAGAATTAAAATACTTCTAGCAGTGGTGATTTTACAGCTAGCCTAAGCAACTTTCCTTACCCAATGTTAACTAATATTTAACCTGAATACCCCTGGCTGCAGCCTAACTCTTTCACATGTTTTTGTTGCAGTAAATGAAAACACTTCAACTCTTTTATCTTTCATTTTTACCCTTTAATGATTTTCTTTTCAGCTATAATGTTTTTTCCAGCTGTCTTAACCTTCACACATAAACCTTGTATTTCAATATTCTGTTCTGAAATAAAATTAACTGAAACTTTCTCACACTGAAAAAAAAAAATAAAAAAAATCCTGCTTGAATTCCTCCTGTTAAGTAACATGGCAGCTGCAATGTTATTCAGATTTCCAATTCATCATTTTGATTTAATTGGCCTTCAGGTCATATAGTCTACACAGTCAATAGAGTCAAAAGAGTCTATTTTCCCTCAACCCACTGCCAGTGAGTAACAAATTGTCTTAGTTACAAGACTTGTTTATCTGAGAGATTAATAATTTACACTGGGATCTTTTGTAACTCAAGAATCTTCTAAATCCAAGAAAGATGCGGGAATCCAGATGGGACGTTTCAAAGAAAAGGCAGCAGCAGCAGGACTATGGGGAACCAGTATACACCAGCAAACTGAAGAGAACAAAAACATAACTGGGGCAGTATTTGTGATGTAAGACTAAAACTCAACTGTGCAAGGTATGCAGCATGCCCCTCCTGACCAAGTACACCTTTTCAATTTTGCTCAGATTTACAAACATGATCTTGGGGTTTGATTTTGAGAAAACCTCAAATGGCACTGAAAGGGCAGACCCTGCTGTCTGTCTTTTTGCCAGGAGCTCACCTGATTTCTACAAACAAATTTTAAACTGGCTCAGGTCTAGGGTAAGAGGAGGAAGAGCACTGGTAGAAAAAAAGTTGGGAACATCCATGCAGAGAAGCAAGGTAGCTTTCAGCAGCTAGTATCTGTTAAATCAGCTTAGTCTAATGTTAAACGGTGGCTCTTGGCACTGTTGACTTAGAGAGAAAACAACCAAAGGAAAATGCCAGTGAAGGTACATATTAACAAAGTGCCTATCAGCTAAATAGACAAAAAAACCCAAACTACTGTTTGCTTAATGTCTACTGCTACCGTGGTATGGAAATGTTAGGATGTAAAAGGAAAGAAAGGAGACAAAACTTAAGGGGGAGAAGAGGAGGGGAAGGAAGGACAATCCAGAAGAAAACCAACCCACAGAACTGTGTGAATAGTGTTAATATATGGAAGTATTGAAATTACAGATGATACAAAGTTGTAGGTAACTTTACATAAAACAAGGACTCGACTTTGAGCTAATTTGACCTCTGTGTATTGAAGTTTTACAGGAGTGCATGAAGATTACTTGAACTATGGCTCCTTTCCATCATACTAGGTCTTCACAAATGACAATGTTTCTTGCTTTCTCACCATAGCTTTTTCTACACAATGAAGTGTCTCTACAGGGAGTTTACAAAAGTCCAAAACACCCATAAGCCAAAATGAGTTTAACGGCCTGATGAGACCAATAGTGCATCTCAGAACTAAATAGAAGATTGAGAAGAAATTTTTTAGGCTTTCATATCACTTGTATAATTTTAAGACAACAAAATGATTGTCTTGTAACATTATACTGTTTAAATTGCTGTAATTTGTACACCCTAAAACTGTTTTTACTGAGTAGGTTTAAAATAGGTAACAGTTTCAAAATACCAGTGATACCAGAGCAATCTAATTGGGGTGGCATATATGTTAGGATTGTAGTGCAGACTGAATTTTTGAGATCCACTATAGGTAAAGACAAAAATATCCTGCTCGACTAAATGGACCACCCAGTAACGAACTCCATGCCACTAAGAAAAATCTCTACCCAGCACAGACTACTAAACGAGAAATTGGCTGAAACAAATAGAGGGAGGGGAAAGTGGGAATGAGAAAAGCCTGCAGTACTCATATGATACAGTGACTGTTCAACATCATTTTACAAGCCAGTAAGAGCAAGTCAGCAGACAAGAGTAACAAGGTCCAGAAGAATTGGATACACTACTTTGTTTTTACCTTCCCCTGTGCCCACCCCCCAAGCAGTTTGTCTGTAACAATGTAGGATTTACAGAAAAGACTGAATGTCATGATGGCAGAGATTATCGAGGTAAGAGTTTTACTGGCTTGTTTTCCAGCACTCTGCAGTCCTTGCTTTGATTTGTGCAGCTATTAAAAATGCTTTAAGAATCTTTTGTGCATGACGAGCTATAAAGCTAGCAAAACTTGCACCTTCTATAGGCTGAGAAGATCTTTTGTACCAACTGGCATTTAATCCCCTGAGTAATCCCAAAGACAGTCCCAGGAACATAACTCAAAATCAGTGGTGTACCCCAGCTCTGCTTGCATTTTGTGAGTGTTTTTATAATACGAGCAAGTAATCTAGGAAGCATACGAAAAGAAGCATACTGTAGCAAACCTTGAACTGTGCTAGCAAGGAATAAATTATGCAAAGACAATTACATGAAAGGATGTCACCAGTTCATTCTGTAGTACCACAAGGGTGGGTTCCTCACGCTTAAATTCAGCAATGAAATAATCAGGTATTGTGTCTCGCTTCTCTCTGCGGCCAAAGAGGAGAGCTAAGCAAATGAAGAAAATTAATTTCTTAAACACCTGACTTCAGTTGCATTAGCTCCTGTAGTAGTCATGCTGCTGTTTAAGTCCCTGAAAGCTTGACTTGCCTGACGCAGGTGGGAGAGACCTGGCAGCCCCTGAGCACTGAACAGGGTAGCACCGTTTGAGTGAGCACTGAGGGAAGGATAAGTAGTAATCAGAAGCCAGTGGAAGATGACACATGCAGCTAAGCGTATGTGTCTGGCAAAAGAGTGAGATAGAGGACAACTATGACTATGGTGCATTTTTATCTGTCTTTCCAACTATGATCAACCTTTCCTCACAGACACCTCCCCTCTCTCCATTTAAAGTGGTAAGGCCTCTCTTTCTGCAACCCTTGGCTATTAATACGTTATAAAACTGCCCAAATTAAAACATAATAGGAAGGATTTTTATTTGAAAAACCTAAAATTCAAGTGACAAAGGATCATACTCCTTCTGGAGAGGCCCATCTCCCTCGAGTGCAGACTGAGCTATAATGAATAGCCCTATGTCTCAGCTTTTATTAGGATGACAGGGATAATGGAGACTGTAAATCTTATTTTCAGTGCCCACCTCTCCTGTGCCCTGCCCAGCCCAGACTAAAGGAGTAGATGCTCCATTCTTCTGCGCAGAGAGCACAATACTGCAACAAGCCTTTGCCTGGGCACCACAGGATAATACAGGTTGTACATACACCTTCACACAAACCCACAGCCCAGTACGCTGCAGATCTTTATGACTTTTTGTCCCAGGTGGACTCTTGAGGTGGTAATACGCAATCTTATTCAAAAAGTCTGTAACGTTCACAGAGTGTATTTCAAGTGTCAGAATCACCAAAAGGAAATGGCTGAACATTTTTTTTATTAAAGAAAAAAACAAAGAAACAAACACCAGAAACAACTTTGTTTTTCTCTGACAGATTTTAGGAGAGTTTAAATTACTGCATCCACTTACAGTATGTACAGCAGAGATATCAAAACTGGTTCTGAGAATCCTAGTGAGGAGTAGCATTCCGGTCCTTCCTACACTCTCCCACCACAAACACTTACTAGAAACCTGTGAGGTGAATATGAGACAACAATGTGGAGGAGAGAGCACAGCTTGCTGTACCTCTCTCCCTCAATGCTGACAAATTCCCAATAATGACAACCTGTAGCACTTTCTGACAGTGTCACATAGGAAGAACCTCCTGCCTCAGCTTACAGCCAGGTACAAAAGCAGGTGTTGTAAGGAACAACTGCTGCTCAGCCCTGATAGAGGATCCCCAAACCACCTCCATTCCCATTACACCATGAATACTTTAAATTCTAGTCTCACCTTGAGCTACACACCCAGCTCCAGCTGCATTGATTCCAGGCTGGCATGCAAATATGCCAAGAAATATCTCTGTGTTCCTGGGTTTGTACTTGCTCCTATTTCAGCTGACAATAATTTCTGAAAGGTAGAGCAACCTCAATTCAAAAGGTCTAAGGTAGTCGCAGTGCAGATTGTCTGTTCATCCATAATGCAGAAGTATAGACTAAAAAAAGACTTGGGCTCCAAGCACTCCAGTCTTGGCACAGGTGATTTATTGAAGTAGTGCTTCTGCAGCAAAACTCAGATCCCAGAAATACCAAGCTAAACTGATTTCATCTGAGAAGCAAATACCAGTTATAGGTATGACTAACTAACACGTGATGACAAATTTGCATTTAGTTCATACATTTTCTTCTAAAATGTCTTAATTATTTTTGCTTAATTTCCAAAAAGAAAAAATCCACAACATATATAGGAGACTGAACTGTAGATCACATTTCAACAGAGAAAAATGCATAAAAATAAGAAACAATTTTGGAAAAGAAAAATCAAAGTGCAAATAAACAGAACAGCCATTTTGTCAGCGACAGCTTTACAGATGTATAGAAAGTTAGTACATAACAGTCTTATAATTAGTACTTCACATGCTCTGTAAATACATCCTGTAGCATCCTCCTTACTCACTCCTTCAGAGTACTAGCCTGGATAATCCTCCCTGAATGCAGCTCAGTTCCCTCTGATCCTTTCCTTTACAATATGTCTCCATAACCTTTGAGCACTTTTGCCATTTTCACATGAATTTCTTCATATTCCACAGACGGTCTCACAGCTCTGTAATTATTTCATTTTTTTTCTTCCAATCTCTCTCTTTTTCTTTTTTTTTTTCTCTGAAATAGTTATTAAGAACAGGACTTCTTTTAAATATATGGTATACTGATATATATGTGTGTGTGTATAGAAATATATTTTTATCTATATATACACACACATTTATATATATACATTGTACTAAGACCCCTGCCTGTTCTGTGAGCAAGGTTGCCTCACTGTACCCTTACACACTCTAATAAATTTGTGTCTACCTGGAGAGTCTCACCCTAATATTTAAACCACAAATTCTCTCAATGGGGAGTATTTCCTCACTCTGTGTTTGTGGCACTTTGAACAACCCTTGTCCAAGATTGTGGCCTAAGAATTAGCAAACACATATAAAAATAGCAAGGAAAAAGATAGTAACTGTACAAAAGGCTGAGGAACATCAAACAGAAGAATTCTGGAACTGGGTTAAGTGCTGTAGCAGGTCAAAATAGGAGAGACTACGCACCTTAATTTATTCTTATATTTACATACAGAGCCTACATGGAAATCATGCATGCTAGTTGTAGCTGCTGGCTGGGAAGTTCAGTTCAGATATCCTGAACTGAAAAACAATAAATGTAAGGAAAAGACATAGGAAGATAAAGCTTCCAGATTTAGAAGAAGCAGAAGGGGGCAGCAAGGGTTCTGTGCATATAAGCTTTTGCTGAAGTCAGTGGAAGCTGGGGTGTAAAGAACGTAAGAGGTCAGGGACTTAGGGTCAAGTTTAAAAGTTAACAGGAGTGAAATCTATAGCAGCACTGACAATTTGTTTCCAGTCAGTATCATTATTTGAACAACAATACACATTCTGAATGCAAGCTTTTTGCTTGCATTTATTATTCAAGTGTATGACTTCTAAAAAAATAAGACAATGACTATATTTAATAGTGCTTTGTTACAAGCACTTAAAATCATAATGAATATTCAATAAATACTGCAAAGACATCCTGTGATATGTTATCTAAAAGATCACTAACTTCAGCACTAAAATTAGTTTACTGGGCTATGAATTCTTCAATGCTTCACAGTGTAATGAGGTACAGCTCTTGTTTGGAGACAGCAAGTATTGCTAAACTAATAAATACTATTTTATTATCAGCACATCTACCTGTAGACATCATAGATGAGGATATATATAATTTCTAGTCTCTTTTCTATGAGAAACTGATGCACCATCAGGTCACGTGACAGAAAAAGAACCAAAGTCTCAGAATCTTCATTGTCCTGTCCCATGGATCCCCCTTCATAGTACAAGCTGCTTTTAAACACAACTATTAATGCTATACCAAAGGACTTATATAATCAGAGACCTTCAGATATACTACAGATATTTTCCAGCAGTTAAGTTTAGAACAGCTATTAAACTTCAGAAATATTGTCCTGACTGTGCACTGTAGTAAAAAATAGAAATGTCCATTTATGAATGAATGGCAAAGCGCCAGCCCAAGTCAGTTTCTTACCTTGAAGTCGTTGCATGACATTGGCAATATCTCTAGATCTTGCCACTAGTCGGGATGAAGCCATGATCTTTTAGTAGTGAGAACACCTCCCGGGACAGAAGTATCCCTCCAAGCCGCTGACCTCAGTGAGATAAGGATCTCAGATGGCTTCCTTTCAGCGTTCAACCCTCAGCCCTGGCACAGCATGCCTGGGGCAGCCAGACACTTCTGGTCACCAGCCCTCGCTGGGGAACAGCGCTGGCAAGCAACCTCAGCACCTGAGAAAGAAAGCACCAAGGCTTAGAGGAAAGTTTTACCAGCTCTGCAAAACTAAGAAGTCTGAGTCGTAATAGCTATTTTAACATGTAAAGAGTGGTGCTTTTTGCCCATAGTGTACACCCTAGCCAGAGACACAATTAATGCTGAAAGCTTGCTTGGCAACCATCAGTGGAATGAAGCTGCAAAAATAAATCATTAGAAACAATTATCAATGCACCAAACATCAATGCTTTTCTGAGGATACTTGTAGATCTTGTTTTACAAATAACAATAATGTTATGCATATTAAAAGTAACACTGTAGTAGTTCTTAATGTAAATAATATTAGGCATAAAGGAGGAAAAATGAAATCACTCAAAATCCAAAAGTTGTACAACTCTCACTCTATTTTACCATGCTAGAAAGGAGCACGTGGTAGTAGCTGATTGAGACAATTGATGGTAATTGATAAAGATAATCCCTAATTTCACTAGACTATGTGCTCTAATCTGAAATTTTGAGATTCATATACTTCATAATTAAATAAAATTGTATTTACATTCATTTTTGTAGTGGATGATGATGATGTATTTAACATCAAAAGCTCTGAACTAGAACTGCTACATGAACTTAACACTTGTAACCATAGTAAAATCTACATGACTATAAATCTGGTCAAAACAATTAGGTTATTCAGGTAACGTTATCAATAACATCTTATCTTCTGTTTCCCTGTTAAGAAAAAACTGAGAGCATAGACACCAAGAATAATTGGATTCATACTACACCCACTGGGTGCATCCCAAATTCAAGACGATACGCAGTTGAACAATACCACGAATACAAGTAAGTTTATTGGCACTGTGCACTTTCCTCTTTTCCTGGCCCCAAGGTCTGTCCAGTATTAGAGTCCTCCAACATCAGGCGGACAAGCCTTTAGGCTGAACAGCTTCAGGCACACTGAACTGTCCCAAATGAGCTCTGTCAACATGTAAGGGCTGCCAGAGGAAATCACATTTCAACATTTCCTTTTCTGTCCCTTCAAATGCTGCTTGACCCAAGGAACTCGCTGCTTTCCCTCTTACTGCTGTTTTTATAGTATGTTTAGCTTTTATTTTGGATACATAAGCGCTGCTTAGGTCAACAGACTGAAGCTGGCTTTACACTAATGGAGTTCAGGGAAGCACACTTCTGATGGACCAACAATGCAGAACAGACTGTAAAGTCCACACGTTTCATGGGCTGTGCTCTTTCATACCATAGCCAGGCTGGTACCAATACCTACTCCAGCCACATTACTTCTATTTTTGTATACATCTACACTTTGTACAAGACATCTGGATGCTCATATCCCTGCTCTTTTCCCATGCATGCTTGATCTCTCCTTCAGGGGCCTCCTCCCTTCTGTCCTGCTTCCCACATTCCAGACTTTGACTTGCACCCTTCTTGGGATGCACAGGGACTGTGCGTATCAGCCACCCTTTCTCAAACATGGAAAGGGACCCTGGCAGCTAGGAAGCCTCATCTTGCAACAGCTAGGCACAAGAAAATGCCACCATCACACTGCTCAGCTGCAACACTGGCTGGGGCTGATGGCAACGTGGTGTTTCTGAATTGCAGCGCAGAGCACTGGCAACCAGAGCTCTCTTCCACAGCCAACACCCAGTGCCTGACTTGGTGGATGGAGAGCAGGAGGAGGTTTTCTGTTTCTCTGCCCACTTATTTCAGCAAGGTGAACTCTGCTTCTGCTACAATATTTAAATGAAACATCAAGCTGTCTAACACCATCCAAAACAGAAGTATTTGTAACAAAAAGAGTTAAATGAAGCCTAGTTTCTGACACTGCTAATACTTCCAGCAGTACTGTGAGGTACAGTGGCTTTTAATAGCAAGCTGCTAGACTAATTGTTGGGCAGAGACAAGGGGTATTAAAAGTGCCTTGTCTGACTGGTTTTTTGCTAACAGCAGTAACAATATCAGAATACCACCCCACTCACACCTTGATGGAGCTGGTGTAAATCAGCTGTACATGAGCAGATTTAGAGGAGTTGTGGAAGATGTTGATCCAACTCTAAGTTAAGAGTATCTGGAAAATTGTAATGAAGAGATATGTTCAATCTACTGATACAACAGGCTGAGTCACTGGGCACTGATAAATTGCAGACTTACAATTAATATTTTATCTACCTGATATTAAATTATATGCTGCAGAAGAAGAATCTGTAGTTCTACACATGGTTCCTCATTCAAAAGCTCCTTTGCAAGCAGTGGGAATTAACTCATTTAAAGAAGACATTAAGTCAGTCCAGGTGGGAAGGAAAAATCCTTGTGTGCATGGTCACCTCCACAGGCAGAAAACCACAGCTCAGAGCACAGTGAAAACGTCAGTGGAATAGATGAAACAAAGATTTACACACCCTTCTCACCTGTCTTCAGCCAACATCTAAAGCTCCACAGAACAAGAAAACCTATGTGCACAGTCAGCTATTCAATGTAATACAGAGGGGAATTTTTTCCTGACTTCTACAAATAGTTAAAGCCTCCAACAAAAGTTCTTAAATATCAGAAAGATTGTATTTTTCAGTTTTGTAGACATTAAAATCTTAATTAAATATTCTCATAGCTGTTACATAAAATAATTTGTAATAAATGGAGTGACTTTTTCCCTTTCAGTACCAGACACAAAGATGTATCTTCAGATGGGCATGTGTTCAAAATGAAGAGATTTTTTTTAAAAGTGTATGGCTTAAATCTCATAAATCTTAGCTTGAAATAAACCTGAAGGACTGCAGGATCTGTTCCCTGCTTTAGCATTCAACAAGTGATTATTCGTTGTTATTATTAATTATTAATTTTTTGGTCTGAACATACAGGGAATAAATAGACAAGAGTGAAACGGAATGGTTTTGCATATAAACTAGATATATTTGTAATTACATTTGCCATTTATCTGGATTTAATGGATAATGTTATGTTGACACCATTTTCTTAAATTAATATGCCAGTTCTCCATTTTTAGTTGAGAAGAGGAAACGTGAACAACATTTTTTCATACAAAAACCATTAAGCCTAGCAATCTGCATTGTATTGCTTCTCTCTTTAAATGCCAGAAAGGAGGATGCCTGTTCTCTGGAAGGGATAAGAAAAAACACTAGATCTATTATGGGTTAACTTTTCCTCAGACCTCAGTGAAATTCTCCTTTTTTTTTCATTGTGCTCAGGAGTGCTTTGAACTATCTGCATTTTAAAAAGAGAATATATTTTCATTTTATTAGTAAACCTAGAGTTCCATTGGCAAGACCAGGTTGTATTTTATCTTTTAGTTCTTAAAGTTTATAAAACACATTAAAGGAAAACAGACAGGCCTGTCAGCAGCATGGTTCCAGAAAACCAAACAGACATCTGCTAGGTGCAGACAACATATAAGATGTGCAACGACGGCTGAAGATAAACCTGACCAAAAAAAGGGTAAAAAAATTCTCTGACTGTCCTTCGTGTTGGCACAAATTGCAGATTCCTACTACGCTGAGTTGATGCCACATATAGCAGCCCGGGGAAGATTGCTACTGATGTGAAAGTATGTTTGTACCTGAAAATAGAGTTTTAGACTTCTATCATCTCCCATTATAGCAGCAATGGATAAAGAAACTCCAGATGATCAAGGATAAACACAGATAAGCAAGTACAGATATTGATGAGAGCAAGAAATAGACAGATGTCTGGCAGTGAAAGGACTGTTTCTAATCTGGGACATATCAAAAAGTATTATATAGAGAGGAGAAAAAACAGAGTAATAAACTCAAGGAACTCCTGCAGCTAGAAGTCATTTTCAAATATTACATAGATATAAGGAATACAGTAGAGTAACTAAAATAAATGTAGGACATGAACTGAAGAGCATCTCAGGAATGACAGAAATAAATTCAAGTGCTTGAAAGTCATTGTATTTTATCAAAGAGGCAGACTTCCCTGGTAAGAAACAGTGGTACAGAACTGATCAAGACAAAAAACATTTCCGGGAAAAAAATCCTAAGCACGGTTTACTGCTGCAGTGCTAGAGGCCCACTTTGATCTACAGGTTCTGGTTTTGAAACATAAGAGGTCTTGGAAATGCTGCTAGAATGATAGATGTTGCTGGAACAGATGCGATTTTATGAGACAATGGTGATCATCATGTCAATTAGGAATAAATACTTCACATAAAGTTAGGAACCAGAATTTTCTGGAGGTCATAACTGCATTCTTAAACATTTAATAATCACAGAATCAGCTATTTTAGGTTGGGTTTTAGTTAGCAGTGGAAAAGCCCAAGCTAATCATAGAAAATAGCTCTGACTAAGGAAGTGATTGATGTAGTCTGAACTATTAGAAGAATAACCCAAAGCATGTAAGCAAGTCGGAAGATGATCTAAAGAGAAACAGTGCTTAAAAAAAAGAAGGGAAATCAATTACAGCAGTCAACAAGACTGAAGAGCACAGTGTCTACCTCTGTGAAGGAGGAAGAGGATTTCTTTAAGTCCAGGGTCCAGTAACTGTACACCTATGCAAGGCAGAACAAAACTGCTCCAGGCATAACTGGAAAAGCCATCACTCAGTGGGCAGAAATAAACGGTGAGAAGTGAAGAGCTCTGCTACAGTGTGCGCTGTCTACTGGGACAAAGAAAGACTTGCTGAAACACCAGCTGAGTTAGACTAAGGAAATAGACGGCAAGCAAATGGTTCTTAGCCAGATAAGTAAAAAGAAAGTAGAAAATAAGATCAAGTAGAGATTAATTTGCCTCAGTATTATACTGATTCCTCCACTGAAGTAAATTCTGATACACAAAGGCACAACAGAAATGGAAACAGCACCATTTCAAATAAAATAAAAGTGGAAAAAAATTGATAAAATTAATCTCAGAATATGGAAAACTTGTAACTGATGAATTGAGAATCCATTTGTAAATTTCTTTTAATAAATTTGTCAAACTGCAGGTAATTCCTACTGGATATAGTAAAATTAGGAGCTAGGATGAAGAACTGGAGTAGAATGATCCAAAACAATTCTTACACTATCTTCAAAGAAAATGTTGTACTCCTCAGTGGTTCTCCAAAATCCAGGACAACAGAAGAGTCCCTTTGGTAATTGTAACAGATGGCAGAATTGCAAATCTGTAGTTGTTAGCTTAATCCCAACATAGCACAAGTCAGTGCATACTGGAATTTACCCAAGTCCAATGGGACATAATTGTGCACCACATAAGATCATGGAAAATGCAATTTTGGCACTGAAAGGTGTTTTTGATAGTTGAATCCAAACACTGTCACTTTGTGCTTCCTTTCTCTACTGCATAGATTGCTTTTGAATAGAAAAAGGTGGAAGAAGAAACAGATTACAACCTTCCACAAAGAACAGGAACAGTGAAACAGTTATGTTCTTACTGACCATCCAACTCCAAACTGACCTGATGTACAGTAGTCATCTGTAGGTATCTGATTTTTTTTTTTCTTAGGGAGCATGGAGAAGAGAGGGATTTCAGACCCTTTCTAGAGCTCCAGATTATTTTCATTCCTCTATGCTTCAGCATTGTTTGGAGCTGAACAAAAGTTCTTCATTTTGCAGAAGGTTGAGGGTCTGCAACAGCGATTTGTAAGAATTAAGGTATTTTGCACTTCTGACATTTAAATCTGTGACATATGTGGCATACAATTTTTCTTTGCATTACCTGTAACTACTCTAAAGTATTTAAAAATTATTTGTAGGACCCTAGTCATTCACATGCTTATGTATGTATTTATATTTCAGCAAGTGAGTAATTTATTTTCATAGAATCATAGAATGGTAGGGGTTGGAAGGGATGTCTGGAGATCATCAAGACCAACCCCTCTACCAGAGCAGGATCACCTAGGGCAAGCAGCACAGAAACAGATCCAGATGGCTTTTGAAAGTCTCTAGAGAAGGAGACTCCAGAGCCTCCCTGGGCAGCCTGTTCCAGTGCTGTCACCCTCACGGTAAAGAAGTTTTTTCCTCATGTTGAAGTGGAACTTCCTGTGTTCCCCTTTGTTATCATTGTCCCTCATCCTATCACAGCACACAACTGAAATGAGACTGGCCCCTTCTACTTGACACCCACACTTTAGATATTTGTAAACATTAATAAGATCAACTGTCAATCTTCTGTACTCTAGATGTCTCAGACTTTTGAGGTTTTTTTCTGTTAGTTGGGGTGGGCAAAAATACAGTGGTACAAAACTTGTCTTGAAAGCTGTAGTTCTATTTAAACAAAATGCAAAGTGTTCTAGGAGAAAATAGAAGGCAAAGACTTGTTATTTTTTAGAAAAATTGTCAGAATATACTTTGTTGGATATATTCAAAGAAAGGTCATTCATTGTCTGATATGAAAAGTTAAATACAGTGCATACTACAATCTAGTAATCCTGCTATGGAAATTCTGCAGGAATATACTGTAGCTTATATAGATGTTTGTAACAGCGGGGGACTGGGATCAGTAGCTCATTACCTTCTACAAACACAGGATATAATCCTTGCCTCAAAGAGCTTACTATCTGCGCAGACAAAGACAGGCCAAGATTAAGATCAGAGGTCACAATACACAAGCAAATAGGACAGTGAAGTTTGGATACAATGTGTAAACTGGTTAATGGTGGAAAAGTCTTTCTGAATTTTTGTTTCAATATTAATATAGCATCGATGATTTCTGTGTCATAATATGACCTACAGCAGAAGGCTCTTGCAGAGGTACATCTGGGGGGGGGAGGGGGAGGGAAAAGGACCACTAAAATAGAAAACACTGAAGCATCTCAGGAAAGGGTGGGTCAAACCAAGTTTGAGATAAGCAAGTAAGCATCAATTCTTTGGTATTTCTGCAATCTCCCAAGCAAGAAAGCTTAGCTGAAGTATAACTTGTGAGAAAGGCGCAGCTGCCATACGAATGAAAAAGCAGAAACATCTCGATTTTCCCCATTAAATCAGTGCCTTTGAGAAAAACAAAGGCAAAAATTCAGTTGCTTCAGAGGTACGCCACTGCTGTTATCTTTGTGACCTCTAAGGAGACAGGAGCTTCAACGTTTTGTCACTAGCCATGGTAATGAGGAAGTATACAAATATTTGTTTATATTTGTTGCTTGTACTTTCCCAATAACTACAGCCATTACTTGAAAATAAATAATTTTTTTTAAAAGAGCCTTTAAGAAAGCATAACTGAGATGGATTAATGTGGTGTCTGTCCAAAGGGTGAATGTATATGTCTATGTCTGTCTATCTGGTCCTCTGAAGCGCCATAGACCCGCAGTGAGTACTCTTGCTGTGCTGACCTTGGAAGTTCTCCAGGGATTCATGCCTTTTTCAGTGCCTCACCCAGCAAGATACTCCTCGAGGAAAGGCACTCAACTTCTGCCCAAATGCATTTAAATACTAACAGAGTGCCTCTCCTCCTTCTCTGTGCACCTCTGCTCTCTCTGACCCAGTATCAAAGTGTTAGTTTCTTTGAGCAGTGTACTCACTGGCAGGATGTGTAACTCAGAGTGGTTCTAGTGAAGTTCCCAGGTAGATGCTCCTAAGGCCACAAAGTATCAAGAAAAATCCTTTGAGGATTCTAATATTTAATATGAGAAAGTCATATTGCATGAAGGTGTACTGTCATGATGAGATTCTTGTGTCAGTATTAAGTGAAGCAGTCCAAATCACTACTGGAACATATCACAAGTATCCAATTGAAAGTAATAATAAAATACAAAGAAAAAAAATATCCCAAATATATTTTGGGTTCACTAGTTATTAATACCTATCCATTGCTTTTTTTTTTTATACTCAGCAACACAGAATCACCACTGATATATATAATCTCTGAATGTAAAATTAAGCAAAGAAACAAATGAACACAGATGCTATGAACAGGAATTAAAAGAATAGGAGGGAAGCGGAGAGATTATTACTTATTTCACAGAAGTAATTCTTCCAGATTACTACAACACTCACATCTAGCAGAGTCTGCAAAAATGAGAACTGAATCACTCCAACATGCAGCACCATGCTCATTCTGGAGAGCTCCTTTTTCCAGGAAAAACTTTGAGGCTTTAAGGAATATGTTAAGCATAGATATGGACGCCCCAAAAAAAAAAAAAAAAAAAAAAAAAAATGTAACTCTACAAATTTTGACACTGTACTTCATAAACCAGTTTTGTCATGTCATTCAGCACATGAACCTTAGTACAACAAACCAAAAAGCATTTCTAAACAGAAACCTACAGAATCTATAATAAAATAAAATAGCATCCAGACCTTCTCTGTCCAGAGGCATTATTTTAATACAGCTCATCGGCGTTTATAGCTTAGGATCTGCTTAAGTGTTAAAGCATGCACAAGAATCAGGAAAATAATTATCAGAGGTCATAGAAAGCAGACAGTCCATCTTACTACTACAGGAAAGTGTGTGCATGCTAAAGAGTCTTTCAACAGGCTCGACACTTGCAAAGTGCTGGCAAGCAGCCAGAAACACCACATACTATTTCCCTACAAGCCACACAGGTATAAATCCCTCACAGTGATAAGCACTGGAGTTTCCCTCATTGTAATGTAGATGATTAACATAAGTAATTCTCACGAATTTGCAACAATCTGGTCTATTATAGTAGATTACTAATCGTCCTTACAAGCACTTTTCCCCAGCATGAATACTGTTGAAAATATGGTTGTCAAAATCCTAGTAACAACCTTGTCTTGTATTTCAGGAGGTCTTACCTCTGGGGAGTTACCACACAAACCAGGGAACATATGGAGGCTGTGTACCTTTGTCGAGGTGCACTTGTCCTTTTTGCATCATCACGGCACGCAACCCAGCCTAAAACTGGCTTCTTGGGAGTGCGTACGAATAGTCCCATCTTCCCTGACTAACTACGTTTGGCCTGCAGTGTGTGACTGAGCATAACGGGTACCTCTGCAACACACACATGTGCGCTTCAGGAGGCGAACCACCAGCCCCCCTCCGGGATTTTCTACCCCCGAACTCAGAAACGGCAAACCCTCAAATCCACCCAGGAAAACGGACAAGCTCCTCGATCAGGGGAGTGAGTTTCGGATTAACCTCAAGACAGTTTGGGAGAAGGGGGGGCAGACAGCCAGGAGAGGCTGCCCCATAGGGGTCTCTCACTCCTAGCCTTGGCCCAGCGAACCCGCGAGCCTGCCCTGTGCCCACCAAGGCGGCGAACGCCCGCAGCCCGGGGGAACACCGCGCCCCCGCCCCGGCCCCGCCACCGGCGCTGCGCCCTACCTCCGCCCGCTGCGCTGCGCTGCACCGCGACGCGCCTCCGTGCGCCCAGCGTGGCTCCGTGGTTACCGAGCATAACACGCCACGCCGCCCCGCCCCGCCGGCCCGCGGCGAGGAAGCAGGTGCGGGGGTGGGGAGAGGGCGGGGAGAAGGGGTGCGTGTGCGGGGGGTGCGTGTGCCGTGCCCCTCACAGCGCTTCCCAGGCCGCGGCCGCCTCCTCCGAGCTGCAGCCCGCACCTCCCCCCGCCCTCTTCGCCATGCCCCGGAGCCCGGTGTCCTTGCGCGCATCGCGGGGGGGGCCGCGCCCCGCCCCGCCCTTCCCTTCCCCAGCTTCAGCAAGGCCGAGGCAGCTTGTCCGGAGGCGGATGCTTTGGCCGCTGTGCCGGGGAACTGGGGGGCGAGGCCCCGGCCTCAGCCCCGAGCTTAAACACCCCCAAGTGCGCTCTGGCGAGTAGCCACGATACTTCCGAGAAAGACCGCATCTAGCTGTCGGTGCTAATTACTATCACTAGTCGTATTACTGTTATTATTGTTGCATTACATGGCGCTCTGTAGGGTATTACCGTTGATGTAGGCTCCAGAGCATCATCGTGTGTATAGGCAGGGAGCCGCACGAGCAAACTGGGACACCGGGACTTACATAACAGCAGCAGGACGGAAAGATTTGAAGGAGCTAGCAAGACCGTCTGCCGCTTTTGAGCTGAAAACACACCAGCCATGCAACAGTGCTTATGGCACCAGTGTAAAATGTGATTCTGCCTCTTTAAAAGACATTGCACAAACGCTGAGATTTGGTTATACTTTTTCCCTCTTTCATTTTTATTGTTAGAGTTAAGGCTTGCTTACTGCATGAGGCAGAAGGGTATTTTATCTATGCTTAAGAGACTAATCATCTCTGATCTGTATCATTGGGAAAGAAAAACATTCATTTAGAGCTGAAATGGAGAACTTGGGAGAAACAGTGCCAACGTACCTCTTAGTTTTCATCATTTCTGGCAGTGCTGCAGTAATTCTACAACATTAGCATGCAGGGTGTTTACTGAGTGGATGGATGAAATCTGAGCAAGGCAGCAAAGATTACTCAGCATCATCCCTTCCTTTAGTGCTAGTCATGTTAGCACTGGTGCTACTCTTGTGAAATGAACACATACATTTGTGGCACCTATCCCGACATGATATGCAGTTATTGAACACACTCTTGGAGCCTGGAGACTGCATGGAAGAAGTAGACATACCAGGAGCTACAGGAAGGATTCTTGTTCAACTGGGGTGTATGTATCTAGGTCACCTCTAGCCATCCACAAAAAATTCCTCCTTCCTGACAATGAGTGTAGCCAGGCACATTGGACCTGAAATTTTCCTCCATTGTGGGGCTGCGGGCTTTTTGGTTTGGTATGGTATGGTTTGGTTTTTGTGCAGGAGGAAAACCTCAGAACCTTTTTCATCTAATATTTTTTTACCTTTATTGTTTGTCCCACTTCTTTGTCTTGCTCCATGACAGTTGCAGAATCAAAGATAGCAAAGGAGGCAGATGCTGACATGTTTCTGAGTTTCCCCTTTCCACAAACATCTTTTTTTTTGGTAAATAAATTCCTCACTTTGCTGTCTCTTTCAGAAAATGCCATTTTATTTTATTTTATTTTATTTTATTTTATTTTATTTTATTTTATCTTCCTAGATTAAGAGTGTATTAACACAAGAGAGAACATATTCACTACAATAGCTTAGACTTTATATAATACTACTATCATTTGAAGCAGTTCAGGAAAGTACCTGCTAGTGAAAGCTTCCTTCAGTCTCTAAGTTGCAGCATTATATACTGTACTGTATGTTTTAAATGTTCATCTAAAATGATTGAGGTATATCCTACCTATTAGTTATTGCAGGAAACAGTTGCACAAAAACCTTACTGATTTCTATATAGGTATTTTGAGTTTAATATTCAGAAAAAATGTGGCTTATTTAAATGTCTTCCTCTCTGTATATTACATGAGAATATAATGTCACTCCAGTTCATCCTACATCCAGACATCCAACACAGGAAAAACATAGACCTGCTCAAGGTTCAGAAGAGGGCCACAAAGATGATCAGGGGGTGGATCACCTCCCCTATGAGGACAGGCTGAGAGAGCTGGGGTTGTTCATCTTGGAGAAGGCTTTGGGGAGACCTGATAGCAGCCTTACAGAACTTAAAGGGAGCCTACAGGAAAGATAGGGAGAGACTTTTGCCAGGAAGTGTGGTGATAGGATGAGGGGTAACAGTCTGTCACGGTTTAGGGTCAGGGCAGCCCCTTAGACCTATAACAAACGCTCTCTGTTAACCCCTCCTCCCTGCCCAAAGGGAATAAGGGAGAGAGACTTAGCAATTAGAAAGGGAAACTAGAACATCTTTAATGAAAATGAAATTAATAATTATAAATATATACATGGAATAAATACGAATATATACAAAACCAGTATCAAACCCAACCCCTCTGATGGTAATTACATCACTGGCACCATTGATCCTGTGGAGCAGGCACCAGGGGGAGTCCCAAACTGGGCCCCACAGCAGATGGGAGCTGTGTTCAGGAGCTGGAGTCTGGTACCAGGTTCAGGAACACACAGACCAGGATCAAAGGCAGATCGGACAGAGTCCTCTTTGGGTGCTCTGAGGAAGGAATTGAAAGAAGATGCGAGCCAAGCCAGGCAAAGCTGGCAAAGCAGTCCCAAGAGGGGAGAAGAACCCAGAGACCCTTCAGATCCCTTAGCTCTATGCCAAATATGGGATGGAATACCTCGCTGGTCAGTTTGGGGTCACCCACCCTGGCACTCCTCCCTGCAGGTGCAGCCTTTCACTTTCTGCACCCCCAAGCATGGTACACAAGATCCAGCAGTGGCCTTGGTCTGCACACCAATCCTTGGTAGTAACTCTAACCATGAGGTGTTACCACTGCTAGAAGCAGACACTGTCTGTGAGAACAGGCTGCTGACTTCAGACAGTGCAGTTAGTTAAAAGAACTGAGCTGAAAAGTAAAATCACTGAACAGAATTAGTTCTGTTCTCACTCAAACCAGGACAAGTTTTAAATGAGAAGAGGGTAGGTTTCAATTAGATATTAGGAAATTTTTTTTTACTGTGAGGGTGGTGAGACACTGGCACAGGTTGTCCAAAGAAGTTCCAGATGTCCCCTTCCTGGAAGTGTTCAAGGCCAGGTTGGATGGGCCTTTGAGCAACCTGCTTTAGTGAAAGGTGTCCCTGACAATGTCAGAGTGGTGGGAGCTAGATGATCTTAGGGTCCCTTAAAACCCAAAGCATTCTATGATTCTATGATTCTATGATTCTATGATTCTATGATTCTATGATTCTTGTATCAAATAATCAACTCCAGCTGTGGAGAGATCTGGAGTGCACCTTATACAAAAAAATATATTCCAAACTAAGATGGTAGCCATTGCAAGCTTCACTGTGCTTACCGACTTTTTGTTAGGAAAAAAGTTATCTTCACTAAGGGACAAAGCACTACAATTTATTACTATTACTTTTCTTATTTTGCTTTCAGCCATTAAAAAACCCCCAAACTGTTGTCTCTGGGGTGTTTGTAGATAGTCCTTCTGGAAGGAAAGGGGATTATATTTGCTAATGTACCACCGTCTGTCAAAGCGTCACCTGACTTCCCATGCATACTCTATCATCATGACTAGGGAAGGCTAAAAACATACATCAGATATTTTAAATAATTTTAAATTAATGACATCCTTACTTTAACCATATGCTTGTTTTCACTATGATTTTAAACATGCCTAACAGTAAATGGCCATATTAAATGAGAGTTCTTTACTAGTTATTAGCATTGATTAAAGCAAGAAGTAAATAGTACTTCCATTTTAGAGACAAGAAAGACAAGAAAAAGAAGTGCAGCAACATAGGTAATTAGATGCCTCTTCTTGTGTCCAAAGCAAATTATTTAGCATGTAACACACTTCCAAGATCACTTAGATAAGGAGACCTCAGCTGAGGACAGGTGGGAACCAGGTGAACTGCCCTGGTAGACAAGTCTAGCCAGGTACTGAAGGATAATAGGAGAGTGTCCCTCCTCTAACAAGCCTATCACCTGTGTAGTCTGGTAAAGTATTACAAACCACAAGGAAGTATGGCCAGTATCACCAACGCTGGTGCTGGGTAATGGACAACACAGCATCACTGAGGTCTGCTGCTTTTAGCTGAGACGTGAGTGAGGTCTTTGGCACTGAAGAATTCAGGACACTCTTTCTCAGAAGATAAATACTGCCTTCAAAGGAGGTAAAGTAATGTTTTGGTTTGTCTTGCTGTTGTATCACCCTCTGCTTGGTCCAATCCTGTTTGTCAGAAAAATCTAAACCAAGTAGAGACAATACAGAGTTTATCCATGAGTATGGTGGGAGCTCTAGTAGGCATGATCCAAAGGAAAAGACTGAAATAGACGTTTAATCCATAGATTAGAAAGTTATGGGTTGTATAAAAGCATTCAAAACCATAAAGGAATGATACAAAAGGAAGGGAATAATCTTTTCGCAGTGTCCACAGTGCATAGGACAAGAAGTAATGTGCCAACCTAGCAGATTGTCAAATCAGAACCAAAACTTTTAGGAGACAATGAAGTTTTTCACCACATACTGTAAGGAGGAAGTGAAATTTGCATCATGAGTACAAACTACACAAGCATCTTCTCAGAAAGCTTTTGTTTGTTTGTGTTTTTTTCATACTTTGTCAGAGTGCAGAACAGGATATGTCTTTAGGTGTCTTCATCTCTTCCGAGTACATTTGCTACAACACTGAATGTTGAGACTGGTTTGAGCAATAGGGCTTACTCTTCCTTCTGCAGGTTTTGCAGCAAGCATTAGTTGCCACTTCCTTCCTGTCCTAAACTGCCACACAGTATAGATGTGCAATGTAAAAACATTGCCACAGGCCTCCTGAGAGACGTGTGCAGTTCTACATCTTTTCACGTACTGCATCAAGTATAAATGTCTAAGCTGTATAATTTTATGATTTTTTTCTACAGAAAGGTTTTGGATATTGTATATAAACATATTTGTATGAGTTTATGGTTTATATTTAAATGTAACAAGACTTGGGTGACCAAATATTGACAATAAGTAAGATACAATTAGAAGCCAGAAAATATATCCCCCTCTAACAGGAATTATACTGAATTACATGAATAATAACTGACAATTTAACTTTCCTTGCATTGTGCTGAAATGAGTGAAAGTAATGAGATGAGATTACACAAAAGTGAAGTGGAAGTAGAAAAAAAATGCAGGAAAAAAGAATAATCTGATAAACTAATACATAATACAATGGTATACAATATGTTATTGTAAGTGAAGTCAACTAACTTCTAAGAGCTTAGAGATGCCAAATTTCAGTTTACAAGAATGAGCTCATTCTAGCATATGGCAGGAGTTGAGCTAAAACAAATGGCATTTATTTCTGTTAGTCACCTTATTATTGTCAAGAAACTCATCATATCTATTTGAAATTTATTGTTGAGCCAATTTTCCCTCATTTATGCATTATAAGTTACTTTAAATTTGAAAAAAAATTCTGAACATTCAAACTCCTAATCAGGGATGTGAAGTGAACACCCCAGTATTATTTAACATAGTACTAAAAGGTTATTACTTAAAAGTCATGGGCAAGCAGAAATACTACCAGTCTAAAAATTATGTTCATTCTGTTAGCACGTACTCCCAATGGGTGCACATACTTACTCTGTGCATACACATACACATACACATGCACATGCCCATGGCTGCATGCACAGTTCAACAGGGAGCAAAACCACAGCACTCATGCAGACACAAATGGTGTAATGCAGACAGGCCTTGCTTTATCCTGTTTCTCTCCTGGCTGATCAGGGTGTAAGCCTGTTAGCAGAAAATATATACAAATCCATATAAATCCATAAAGTGTCAAACTCTGTTTGCTGAGTTTAGACACTTGAATTGGGCCAGTGCCTGGCCCCTGAATCCCAGTCTCCACAGCTGCCAGCGCCTGGGTATGAGGGATACATGGCCAAAGCCCCACTCCACCTGCTTGAACAGACCCACTAGCACACACCAACACACACACAGGCACGGGTACACATATGGAGACATCATACTCCCCTCAAAGGGCTGTCATTAGCCATCTGGTTGCTCTGGCAATGCTCCTCTCAGTCTCCCTCTCTCTTCTCCCTTCTTCCCTTCTCCCTCTCTTCTCCCATCTCTCCCCTCTCCCATCTCCTCTCCTCCTTGCCCCTCACACAAACACTTGCATGCAAAAATGTCTCTCCTGCAGCTGTTTCAGATCTATGGCCTTACTAGATCCTAAGTTCACCCCAGTAGCTGGCCTGGACCTCCTGGTCCCTTCAGTAGCAAACTCTCAGACCCCTGGTCTTTCCAGTATTATAGGCACTCCAGTATTTGGCTCCTCAGTGTCTTATCCTGCTTTCTGTCTGGTATAGTTTGATACTTGTTGGTGATTACACACACTGACATTTATACCCACACACACTGTGCACATTCTGTGGTTTCTCCAGGTGCTGGTAGCAGAGTTAGGTGGGCCTCTGAGGTCCCTAGTCATTGCTGGAATCTCTGCACACAGAATAGGGAATGCCTCAGCTAGGAAAACAGCTAGAAATGGAGTTTAAGGAGACTCCAGGGCTGCATTAATCAGGTGCAAGGAATGGCCAGACAAGTGTATTGACCTCCTTAGAGGACACATGTTAGGTCCTTAGCCCTTTATTTTCCCACACTCCTCTACCCACCCATGTGTATTTTGGAGATGAGTCTTTAAACACCTAAGCTGATATTACAAAATAGTCCTTCATTGGAGAGAGAGAGAGAGAGAGAGAGA
>JANVCC010000018.1:67764037-67783146 GCA_025345505.1 Todiramphus chloris collaris | reverse complement strand
AAGGAAGAATCTGTTTAAAAATTCAGATCAAACATGATAAACGTAACTACTTTGACTTCAGCTAGTAATACAGAGCAAAAATGATCGCACAGTCCCACCATGTGGACTGTATCAAAAAGTGCATTCCTTTAGTGGTGGGCTAAATAGGTGCTGCATAACAGTCCGAGAAACTCTCTGCTACCAAAATGGAAGGAATTTTGAACTTCTTTACATTTTATTAGAGACAAGATGTCTTTGTCAGCTGTGCCTTTGAGTAGCACTGGTCAGACTTTCAGCTGGCACCCATCTCAAGCAAATATAAGCAAATATCAGGAAATGTCTAAAAGCTTGGTTAATTATTTTATTGTTATGTAAAATGAGGAGGAATTATTGCATTTCTTTACTTGTTCAAATTACACATGTGAACAGAAAAATAATTTAGTTTAAAATATAAAGAAATTAAAATCGTTACTTCTCTGAAGTACAATACTGCCATCAAACAGCAATTCCTTGTGGTAAAATTAATAAAGAAGACTAAAACCAGAGTGTGTCAGTGGCCATAGTGAAATGATGAAGTGGAGACTAAAGTAAAACAATAATCTGGTAGGAAAAAGAAGGCTCACAGGGATACTGGGGACATTAGATGTGGAGGTGCCTTCTATGGTATGATCTAAAAGGATATCTAAACAGAAATGGACAAGGGGTGTTTAATAAGGGGTGATAAGCTTGGTGTGCCACCTGAGGCAGCTATAGCACCTGACAAGACCAAACCTGACATTGCCAAGACATGAGAAGGAAGAAGCCACTGTACACTATGTGTGAGTGAAAGAATTTATCCAAAGACTTTCCTGACCTCATTTTGAATATATCTTAAATTCATTAGGTAAGTGAAGCATCTTGATATTCATGAGAACTTCCACAGGCAGAAATCTGTCATCTCTTTGCAATTAATCCCACCAGATATTATTTTCTACCTTTTGATGTTGACAGGTGGCACCAGAAGTTCTTCTGAACAATGTCAGGATTCTACTATGAGACATTCATGTTTTTCATCATGACCATTTTCATTCAGGAGCATGAACCTTTATGTCTTGCCAAATAACACGTAATGAATAGAAAGCTTGGTGTTTTCTTTAACAAGATGAAGCATACAGAGACTTTTTTTTCCCAGATGGTGTTGTTTAAAATAATATTACAACTTGTGTAAAAAAAATGCTTATGTAACAGAATTTTAAGAAGGAAGAGTATAACAGACTACAAAGACAGTGAAAAATAATGGTATGCAAATCTCACATATACAGAAATAGACAGGAATTTGACTAAGAACAAACACTTTTTTAATTGACAGATCAAATTTAAGAATGAAGTTATAAGCTTTCTAATTGGCCTGTAGAAAGGCCAAGTAATACTGAAAGAATAAATTAGCATGCCTTTCTTCGCTTTCCAAAATTATGTTACTGATCTCTTGGCTTTAACTGTCTCCGTCTGCTGTTTCACAGTGCTGTGCTTTATCCTGAAGGTGGCTGCATTTCATGTGAGTCATTCATCCCTACACTGTCTGAATATTTTTTTACTGGATGTGTCCTGTGTTCATCTGTGACTAGGAGGAAATTAGGCAGTTTCAAAACTATAGTTCTTCTACAATGCAACATTTATTTCATAAAAATACTGTGTTGTGATACAGAATGTAGTTAAAATTCATCACAATAATTATTCAGTAAATATGCTCCTCCACTAGGACAAAAAGTCGCCACGGGAACCCTTTCTTGCTATGCCACTGTTTTTGGTGAATATCTTTTCTGGTCTAGAGCAAATCATTGCTGCATGACATACTTAGGAGGACAAAAAGGCTTTTGGAAGCCCCTTGACAAAAACTTCTCTTGGCAAAGAGCCTCGCCTAACTGTATCTCTCTGCCTTCCAAAAATTAAGAATTATAGCTGAAAGAGAAGCTCAGACAGCCCATGGGTGATTTAGATCCTTACAGTGTTTTTCTTTAAGTTGCCAATAACACCTTTTCTAAAACCGGTCCTTCGTATTATGGGGAGCACTGTGCCTTTTGATTTTGGTAGCACTTTAGCAAATGACTCTCAAGAGTTAATCAAATTATAGGATTAAACCCCAGATGCATTTAGCTCCTTAGTGTTTATCTATGGAGATTCCATAAATTGTGAGTTCTCTAGTTATATTTTTTTTTTTTCACTGTTGTTTTCACAAAAATAGTTCAGGGCAGGTATAAAATACTACCAGAACAGAAGAGCCTGATTTTGTTTTCTGGTTGCACTGATGGGAATGATTGTACCAGCCACTGCTTTGACTAGCATCTCTAACTTTGATGTGCAGCACCCCAGAAATCAAACTGCAATCTGTTACAGATTTACCTGATCCAGTTGGTAAGTCTGCAAGCGCAGACTTGCTACAGAGTGATTTCCTCTGATCACAGAAGACAGCAATATGGTCAGTAGTGCTTTACACAGGTGGGAGCATAAGAGTTATGTAGAGCTGACCATATCTGCCTTTTTCACTTAATTCTTTCTGATCATTTTGTTTCTACACAGGATTTGACAACTCCAGGCCAGTCTGTGATGTTCCATTCTTTAGTGTTTCAATTTTATAAGCCTCAGGGTCTCAGGTGTAATCATGAAGAAATAAATAACACTGAGGAATTTTTAATTATTATTTTGGTCTATATTTTGATTCAGAAGTTTCTCCTGCCTATCTCCAAAGCACTTTTGTTTTGCCAGTTTCTGATGGAACATGGGGCTAAGTACAAGGCTCTGAAACTATGCTACATTTTTAACCACAAACCAGATAATGTCTTCAGTGGTCCAACAATCTTGAACCATCTGTAGTCCCACAAATACCTCTGTTGACCCAGCTGAACATGAACTCTGAGTCCTGAATGTAAGGCAGAGCCTACCAGGTTCTTCTGCCCTCCAATCTATGCCTTAATTTGCAGCTTTAAATATGAATCACCTGGCAATTTCCAGAGTAGTTGAAGGAGGACCCAGAGTTGATCCTCATAATTCTTGTGATTTTTCTGGTTTCTATTGTCTTCCTATGAAAATCTTATTAGATTCTTTGCATCCCTCTTCTCTCATCTCAAAATTCCCAGCCAAACTCCAGTCAGCTCAATCTTTCCCAAGAAAAATCCAATCAGATTTCTTACTGTCACTAAGGAGCAGGAATGTAAAGTCTGCCTGCTTAGTTTATTAACTGTTCTTCAGATCAAAGTAACAGTGATTAATAAGCCAGACATCTGAAGATCAGATGTAGATTGTCAACACCAAACAAGAGCCGTTCATAATATATTCCTGAGAGCTGGCAACACTCATTGTTTCAAAAGACATGTCACTGTCTTCAATGGAAAGTGGAAAACATTCTCTGCTGACATTAATTCCCCTATTACTTCTTCCCCTTACCATTTCTGATTGTTGTCTAGGTAATGAAATCTACACAGTGTTGCCTATTTTTTAAATCTTAATCCATGCCCTGTCATGAGACTTTTACTTATGCCTTAGGATTGTTCCCTTGTCTGTCCAGAGCAATTTGGTTAAGATTAAGTGATCTTAACAGAAAGAGTCAGCAGTCATTTCTGGTATATACCCTTCAATTCCATGTTTTAGTCTTACTGAATACTTGCTTGCTTAAGTTTGACTGGCTTGCGTCAAGCATTCATCTTGTTGACTGCTTTACTTTTGTAAGCTATATGCCTCACTTTTGTAAACTCTTTGTTCCATTACATTTTCATCACCTCTCATAATTTTATTTCCTGATAATTTTGATTCTTTGGGTCATCACTGTAAGACAATGTAGTTCAATTTACTAATGTGGATTTCTGTGTGCTAGAAATCTATTTCAGAAATCTTACATCTTAGAAGTGCTCATCACCCAAGTCTTTTCCAAAATGAATCAGGAGTTATTCTGATAGAAGTTTCATTAGTGTAAAACTGAAAGTTTACATGACACCAGTATCAATCTCTTTATCCTTACCAGTAAATGATTTTCTACATCTGGAGTTTCTGCAGTCACCCTATGGTTGGATGTCTGTGTCCACAACTCCTGGCCCTTACAGCTCAAGATTTATTAACTTTAATTTCCATAACAGCAAGCCAGCTGAGAGCAGTAAAAATTAATGACCTGCAATAGAAAATGGTTAAATTAATTATTCACCATTTTCCAAAGGACCATAATTGCATTTCCATTCTCTGTTGTCTCTGATTAGCTTGCTAAGGGACTGGGATGCTCAGTGGTGTGGAGGTTACAAGTATAGATGTTTGTGAGGAAGCTTGTAAGCTTGGGAGTAGTGGGGATTGTCAGGGTGGCTGGGATAACTAAATGGATGAGAGAAAGCGTTTGAAGGTTCTGTGGCTCTAAAGACTGCTGGGATGTCTAGATTTGATGCAATAAGAAAGAATGGGTATGTGGAAGGAACAACTGTCGTCTCTCATCAGAGCAAAATTTCTTTAGTTATAGTATGGGAGATAAATTCTCTGGGTCTCGTGGGTATGCTGAGGGAAATACAGCTTCCTTGACAAGGCACTTTTATCTTTTTTTCCCACTAAGAACTGATCAAATATCTGCTTTTGCTTTTGGCTACTTCTCTGCTTATGTTGAGGTGAGACAAACAGCTTACTGCCAGCATCTTGTCTTCACAGCAGTCAGTAATGGGCCTGCTCTAATAAACCGCAGCTTGACATGCCATGCAAGGATGACAAACCTGCCAAATACACACCTTGTGAAATGCCTGTAAACCTCCCCTCTCAGGGAAAGAGCAAAGAAAATAATAATTAAAAAAAAAACATAATCAATTATTAGAGGCTTGGACTTTTGCTTTTCAATATGATATTTTCCTGCAGAGTACAGGAAACAATAATTTGCATAACAAAGAAAAAATGAAAATCATCTGTAATTTATTTGTACACTACTTAAGTACAACAGGGTTGTGATTTCCATATGGGATCCCATGGGGAAACTATATCAAGAATAGTACATAATAACAAAACCAAGCAAGATATGTTGACATATGGGGCATTGCCCATGGACTTTATAGTCTTCAATACCTTTACTTAGAGTGTTATGAGGTACTGTAGCACTTTTTGTACTTTTCCAGGTGATTAATCTTGAATTCACATACTTCAGAATATTCTGACATCATGTACATTTTAATTTTGCTTCAGCAAATCATAAGTACAATAACAGAAAAATATAAGTCTGGCTAATATCCTCATAAATTGCATTCCAAGCTTTTGGATTTATAGGAATAAAAGGATATTCTGTGCCTGTGATGTGATCCTGTCAGTCAGAGGAAGAGAAGATTAAACATTCATGACTACTGAAAGGCAATTTCCTTCTATTGTTCATCATGCCTCCATTCTTAACCTTCCCCATAGGATTTCCTCTTTCTCTGAACTTCAGAAAAGATTTTGTTGTTCTAGACTCTTTTCTTTTATGGTACTAGTAAACTTATGAAGTAGGCTATCACATTCAAATAAATATGTGTTGCTGTTTTGCTTCACATTATTCATTTACCTATGATGTGCTTCAGAAAACTTTCATAAGCCATTTGCCTAGAAAAATGAAAGAAGAATTTTCAATCTGTTTGTCTATCAAACAAATGCAGTCATGAAAATTAAGGAGCATACACACAGTAAACCTAACTAACTAAGTCAAACCAGAATGGTATCTGTGGTGGCTTGCGATTCCACAAAGACTATTTTTCGTGACTAGCTTGGAAGTCCAGATATAGGTCTGGAAAAAATAATAAAGTAATCCAGGTGTTATTCATTAGATTGGGAAAAATCCCATTATAAAGTGTCTCTGAATTGTTTTTTTTTTCAACATTGGAATTTATAGAGGAATTGGCTTTGGAAACATCCTTACTAAAAACATATGGACAGTAAAGATTTTGTTCATACCATCCTTCTGTTCTAATATTTGGAAGATTATACAGAGATATAGGGGAGATCTAAATGAACCTTAAGTGCTTATATGTCTATGCTGCACCTTTTATGATATGTCAGTATGTGCAGGAATATTTTAATTAGCAGCAGTGTGTTTGGATTAGACTCTTATCTAACACATGTAATGAAATGTCAGCACAGAACTGTTTCTGCTAAAACAAATATAAAAACGGGTCCCAGAAATATACCTTGAATCCAATATGTCAGTTTCTCAGTACGCCTGTGTGATCAAATGAAGACCATGTCAATGGCAAGTCTTCGTTTATGTCTCAGCAAAAGGATTACAGATGAGTCTCTGCCTACCTAGAGATAGCAACACTGCAGAGGTACTGAACAACCACACGCATCCACAGATGCACAAGTCCACATGCAAATGCTAGTATGCAGGAATATTTTCTCCTGTTCTGAGGCAGTGCCGCATGATGAGTGAAGTCCACCAAATTCTATGTGACAACTTGGGACAAATACAATTCTGCTCCTAAGCAGTTAATGCACTGTGAGGACATATGAGACACATGCAGCTCAAACCAGCAAACTGATGTCTCTGAAAGAGAAGCATCTCTCAGGATGAACAAATATAGATATATCTGTGAACATTATCTGTCAACAAAATTAAAAAATTCAGACCACCCTAACAAGTGGGAAAAAATAATCCCATTTCATTCCATCTTTTTAACAACTGGTAGGACACAATGCAACAGCAAGAGTGATTTTTTTTTTATCCAGTGCTTGTAGTTAGATGCAAAATTCACAGCTCAACTGTAGAGCTCTATCAGTTACTACAAAAGTATTAAAATACAACTTTGTTGTCATACTGAATTGTGTTTGGGTATTGTTTCTTTTTCCTTACTTGTCCCTTTCTTAATGGGAAGTAGAAAGAATAGAATGACAATCTGAATTAAGATAATAAGTGTACTAAATGTAATGTTACTGCACTGCAGGTCTCAGAATGTTCAGGGGAGGAGAACTGGATAGAAAAATTATGAGATCTATTCCCCTGTTCATAGCTGAAGACAAGGAAAGGCCATGCTCTGAGGACACGATGGCAAATCTCTTTCCTAGATTGTAAATATAAGCAAAACTTCTAAATCTGGACACTGAGTAAAAATGCCATCTTTTGAAAAACATATTGTTGTATTTAAGTTTCATCTGTTGAACAAGAAGCAGTTCACAGGATACATTTGTAGGGAACAGAGAACCAAGAGCAATTTTTTGGCTTGCTGACTTCAGTTCTCTGCTGCTATGAGCAATCATGTCATAACCCTCTTTAGTAATTTATCAAGCTTCAACTTGAAGGTTGAACCTAGGTGAGTTTTTGCCTCCAGTTTACCTAACTTATTCCCCATGAGGAAAGAAATCTTAGATAACAACAGTACCCTCTTTTCTTCTGTCCTGTAATGATTACTCACAATTTAATCTCCTGATAAAATAGAGTTTGAGTTTGGGGTTTTCAAGTTAGAGCCTGCACTGCTAGCTCCACATGGACCACCACAAAATATCATGCAAGCTGTTAGATACAAAACAGTGAGAGAGGAAGTTCCTGACTTTCTGTGAGCCCCAAAGAGCTCATCTTTGACCCCTCCCTCTTTCACCTCCTTCTCTCCCCAAGGATGACCTCCATTACCCTAGTGTACAGATGGACCCGTAAAGACCCATAATGCCAACTCTCAGCACCATACTCTCTAGCTGTTACTTGGTTGTGGGGATACAGCGCAGAAATACTAAAACTGGCTTTTGCCCACATAAGTTGACATTAGTGCTTCCAGCATGACACACTACCTCTTTTAACATTAAGCACTTGAAATATATAAACCTGGCTCAAACATTTTTTTTTCCCTATAGCCTTAAGTTTAAGCAGTGCTGAAATTCATTAGCATAAAGTATATATTTCTGTGTTCTCTTTTTTAAATTGCCTTCCTCTTACTTTCCCACGCACATAAAAATATGCAAACAGTCTTCAGTATGACAAATATAATGAAAAACATCAGTAACCTGAAAGTGTCTGCCTGGCAGAGGGGAGGGGTGTCCTCTGTCTCTTTTTATGTCTCTCAGTTACCTTTCACTAGACTACTGTAAGACTTCCATGTTAAGGAAAAAAAAAATGGTTTCAGAGTTTTTGGTTGAATACTGGATCTAAAAATTTTGCGCATCTTCCAGTATATACATGTTCTGCAGCATGGCATTATTTTCCCAATCATGTAATGGTACATAATTAGCAATGAGTGGCCTTCTTTTTATGTTTTGTACTTAGGATTTCACACTTCCTAAAAATATTGAAAGTCTGAAATTCTCATGCATTTCCTACCCATGATTCTGAAAAATCTGAAGATATATTAGTAATTTGTAACAAACTCCTAGAAAACAAGATCTTTACTGAGATGAAGGTGTTACTGCAGCCATATTTGTTTTCCTTCCTAATAGATACATCATATTGAAAAGGGTATCCTAGTAGAACCAGTACGTGGAGGCAGCTATGCAACCTCCAGCAGGTAAACTGAAGAAATGTTTTTGATCTTGAAGAAGATTGAAGTGAGCTGTTAAAGGTAGTAAATTCAAGATGTAATTTCTCTGTCTTTTGTCACATCATGAGCAGCATTTGAAATGGATAGGTTGATGGGAGACAGGAAAATTTTTCATCACTGGTGAAAGAACAAAAATTCCTGAGTTTTTCTTCATGCATCCGGAGAGCTGTAAAACTAACCAAGGACAAATCTGAGGCTGCTGAAATATGAAACAATCAAAGGAAATCCCAGCCTAAATCATAATCTCCAGCTGGAAAGTGTAAAAAAAAAAGAAGAAAAAATTTCACTGGATGCTTATTCTACACTTTTTCTTTTTTTTCTTTCTTTTTCTTTTTTTCTTTTTTTTTTTCCCCCTAGTGAACTCAGTTTACATTTTAAATAAAAAGATTTTGTGGGTTTGTGTCCCAGAACAATTCATCATATATACCTGTTTCATCAAGAAGTGCCAATAACAATAAGCAACTGAAAAACTGAAAAGCAGTTTTCAGCAAGTTGCTTTAAAATTCTGATCGTGTTCTTTTTTTTCTTCTCGTGACAGTCCTATTACCCTTTTGTCTGACAGTGACTGACAGGAGCTAAGATCTGGGTTCAATGTTTAGGGCTCAGTGATCATACTCAAACATCATCACCATGAGACTTAGCCAGCTGAGAAAATTTTTTCAACTAAATTAACCTCTATGTACCCAGTAAAGTATCTCTCCACTGTAAGTGTTTTGATAAACAGAAAACATCTAGCCAATCAGGGATTTACTGGAGGGCAAAGAGAAAAAGAAAAATCATTATATATTGACAGGGAAAGCATAAATGCCTCTGAGAAAGCAACTGCCACCCCCAGAGCATGCTGGCAATGGTGCTGAGCCCTCCCACCTTGACTGCACATGGCCAAGGAAGCAGGCAACTCTTTACCTGCCAGCTCTACCTTGTGTACCTACAGTTTGGTTGCCCACGATTTTTCTAATACATGATGATACCCATAACATTTATTTCTCCTGAAAATTCTCTTTCTTCAGGTTTAGAGCTTGTGATGTTGTAAGTTCAAAGCAACTTCCCTTATTTAAGCAATACATTCAAAACTTTTAAGGTCAGAATTCAGTTCCTCTTTTCACGGAGGAAAAGACTGTTCAGTTCATTGGAATTGAACTCACTTACTTCAGCAATGTATTTGACAGCTTGTTCTCTACACACCTCTGTCCCTATCAGTTAGAAGTGACAGTGTGTTATACTTGTCAGTATAATGAGTGGTGATGAGCATTTTTGTCCATGAGGGTATCTCAATTAACAACATTTTTTTTTTTTCAGGAAATATTTTTTTATTTTCAGGAAATTTATTTTTTTTATTTTCAGCAAAACATACTCCCAGTAGAGAAAAATTAAAACACTAATGGAGTTATCAAGAAAATAAATTATTGCAGTACTCGGACAAAATGAACAGAAACAAAATTAGTCTAATATTTGAAATAATAAATTAAGACAAGGTTTATGATGTATCAACCTGATTCTGCTTTCTGGTGAAGAAGATTCCATTTTAACTATGATATTTTAGGATCTGATACATTGTACCTATTTTAGATAAGTTCTGTTGCACAAACTTGCACTTCTTTCTTTTTCTTACAAATGGAAATAGAGGAGAGTTTGAAACTGATCTGGGAGAGCCTCCTGCTTAGCAAGTCATTGTAAGCCCACATCACTGTGAATCATTTAAAACTTTGTTTGCTGAAACTTGCTGATAAGTATTACAGATGTATGTCCCAGGTAACACTGTTGGTGGTCCAGCTTCTCTATCTTCTGCTTCTGGCTGTTGCCCATATCAGCAGTTTCTGAGGAAAGTGAGAGAACTCTCATCTTAGAATAACCTGTCCAGAGAGAAACTGTCATGCTTCTTCTCATTGCTGTTGTCTTTCCCACAAAGAATTAAGGTTTATATTTCATACACTTGATAATATGGGAGGTTTTATTAGGTGTACAAGTGTCCATGTCTGAAATCAACCCCTTTTTGAACTAAAGTAAATTTTTAATTCTGTTTTACAATTATCATCTCAATAGATGCATTCAGTAAACCAAACTCACCAAGTTTCCTCAGTTTATAGTTCCCAATAATTCAGTTTTATTGTACTTCTATCTACTCTTAAAGCATAAAACTAACCCTAGTCAAAGAATTCTTTAATTTGTATATTTTTATGGTCTGATTTGATATCTGTATCCTGACCAAAGTAAATCGAACCCAGAATTTCTTATCAAGTTGTATCTTGTTCACAGACATCTGAAAATCAGATCTTTTCCATTCCGGTACCTACCTCAGTATTTGGATATGTCATTTTAAGCACTAGCTTTGAGAGCTGTTGGTCTTCCATTAACCATCAGAGTATCTTTACTCAGTATTTTTTAAAATCTGTTTCATGCAAATAAGTTAAAACAAAGCAAAAGAAGATTCCACATTAAAATTATGACAGACCCAAATCTTAAGATTGGGATATTCCTAAATTTGGGGGATTCCTCATCTTCATTTCAAAAAAATAGGTGTAGCTGATTCTGTTTCTTTTAACAATGGGCAAAACAAAACCTTATACAACTCTTCAGAGAACAGAGGCTTGACATTTACAGCAGAATGCTTATGAACATCTATTATCTGCAATATATTTAATAGGAAAATAGATCCTACAGGTCCTACAGAACTTACCATGAAATCATATACTTTATACAAAATCATTTATTTTATTGATCCCCATACATTCTCCATTAAGTCTGGGTCTGTGTCATTAAATATCTTGGCTTTTTTTCTTTTGTAGGGGTGTTATTATTGCTTTTTGTTATATTTAGCAGCAGTACCTATGAATTCCAACATGGAATTAACACTGCATTATATGACTGTCCAAACAATTAGCTCAAAGCCTGTTTATGTTCCAGAGAACTCATATTTTAGAATGGGGTGTGGAAAGGAAAAGAATTGGCAAAGGAAATCTGAAGTATACTCATTAAATTATGAATGCCTACAGTTACACTGTAGCTAGTTCCTCAAACTAGCCAAGGAACAATGGTGAATACTTAACAATCCTCATACCCTAAATTAGCATACTAATGAAATGGTGTTTATTAAAAGCCTCTTGACACTCTTCTCCCTTCTTGAAGAATCCCACCGAAGAGAAGTGCTTTGAATGTTTAAGGGAGGTCTTCAACATAGAAAATCATTTAAGGGAAGAGAAAGGAATTTTCATCTCTCGATCTCTGCACATTTTGGGGTTCAAAAAGTTTCAGAGAAGGAGATCTGGTATTGTTCTGAGTCAATTTGCTCTGTCTGAGGAAATTACAAGAAGGAAACTATTTCCCCATCTCGGGAACCATGTGGTGTTCCAAGATAAGGCTAGCACTTGCTAATTTGAGTTCACAAGCAGGAAATGTGATACATCCACTTCCTTTCAGGCAAACAACACAGTTCCCTGGCAGCACAAAAGCATTGCTTCTACTGCTAAATCTCAAACTTTCAGAAACCCATTTCTCCTCTGTGGACATACCATTCTGTATTCGTTATTTGGATGTTATGGATAGAAACAGTACTTACTCTCCAATCACATGGCCACCAAAATTTTGGGGTAAGGATTTTGTTTCCTTTTCTGGAGTATTTTTAAAGTAGATGCTGAGATTCACTGGTGATTGCCTTAAAAAATACATCTAGATACTTTCAAGCCTCATGTTGGAAGAAAAGATTAATGATTTTGTATTTCTTGCAGTGCAAAAGATTGTTTTCCAAATGTTTCCTTGTAAAAGTTTTATCATGTTTTTAAACTAATCAAGACAGCAGGAACTAACAGGGTAGAATTGATTGTTTGACAAAGTTCATTACTGAAGTCAGTTGAAAAGGTGTCTATTGACTCCAGTATGTTTCAGATCAGGTAGACATTCTCAATTCTTTAATGGATGTACCTACACAGCAGACATGATCTGCTTCATCTTCTGATGAAAAAGGGATAGCAAAAACTAAATGTGTTGCAATCTTTGGAATAAAGTCTTGTTCCTCCAGAATGAACAATTTTCTGTAATTTGTTGTTGTGGCTCATGATAAGATTTTCTGTACTTTTCCCTCAATGTATATTGTGATGACTGTTTTCTTTCACCCAAATCTGGAAATGGTCCATAAACTGAACCATATAGAATATGAGGTGGCAGTATATGTTATATTGAAATTCATTCAAGATAATTAGATTCAGTCACTTGATCCTAAAGGATTCTTTGCAACAGCTGTGGAGAGGTTTTCTCTCCAAAAAGCCCTATTTCTTGCTATGCTTAACATTAACATGTATTAGCATTTAGCAATAGAGTGAATCATATGATCTGGTTTTGTCTATTGTTGCCATTGAGCAATGACCCCTCCGAGAATCTGTGCACTACCTAAAAGCAAAAAATAAGATGTATTAGCTAAACAGGACTTTTGTTGCATACATGTGCCCTGGGAGAAGAGTGGAAAATAACTACACAAGTAGACTTAAAGAAGTTCCTTCATTTCCTTAGCATAAGAAACATGAATCTGTTGAATGTTGTCCACCAGTTTCATTCAATGACACATATATTTTCCTACTGGGAGATGATGAGCCACTCACTTCATTTTTGTGTCTTGGGCAAAAGAGTAGGATAATGATACTGGACATCTTTGAGAAATACTAACAGATTAACTGAGAAAAACATACTGTTATTACTGTTTCATAATATATTGTTGTCTGGAGGTTGTCTGCTGTACTAAAGAATAACATTTTTGTAGAGTGGAACTACATGTAATTCTGAAGTGGCTCAGAACAAAAATGAAAGTGCCGTCAACAACATGTACTTTAGGAATTGCTGTGTTAAAGGTGCTGTCCCTTGTTACTGCAGATCTGCTTTTATTCTGAGATAATTATTGCTTCATTGTCATAGAAACATACACAAGACAAAGCGAAGTTAGTTGTAACTCTAAGGATTGATTAACCATAGTGCTCACACTGTGGGCAAAGTGTTCTTTATATTCATGAAGAGTCAAAAATAAGTACCTAAGAAGTGAAGGTTTAAATTTCACAGCATGTTGCATGTGGTTAGTGCCACTGGTATTGCTATTACCCTGTTGTTCCATTAAAGGTACTTCTTCAGAGGCACCAAGCCCTGATCCTTCAAATATCAAGAGCTGCATTTGACAACACAGAGCAGGACACACATAAGCTTTCTTATTGCTGAAAGGCCCAGCATCTCCTTTCACCAGCATTGCTCACCTGGCTTGTCAGGGACTGATACTGTACCCTGCCCTTATCACCTCCCTTTTTCTTACATTCTGATGGCAGATGAACCTCACAGCTTGTTTTTTTTCTGAGGCACTTTTATACTCTTGGAAAGGGAAGATGGCTTTTTGGCTTTCCTTATTTTTCTAACAGCTTTTAGAAGAGTTAGTAGCATTTTCTCTTCCTTTCATATAGATATATCTTTTGTGGTAGACTAGGAAGGACACTATACAGTCTGTGTCACAAGACAATGACTGGCACAAGCTCACTGTGAGGAAACTTCACTTAAACTGATAGAATTGTATTTTCTGAAATCTTTGGAGATACATGAACTGAGGTAAAACTGCACATAATAGATATAATTAGAATGGAGTTATTTATTAAATGAGAATGCAGTACTTAAAACTGTGATTTCTCAGGATATAGCTTACAGGCTGGTTCACTGTTTTTCTAAGCCACCCACCACATAGTGCTGTGAGTATGAATATGTTACCAAGATGCAGATCCTTTTCTATGCATGTGTGATGTCTCAGCAGCTCCCATGGTCAAAGTGCTTGGAAAGGTTTGCTGAGAGGAACTAACATTGTGAGAAAAAAAAAAAAAAGAAATGCTGTAAAAAATTGTTAAAGTGACTATGAATAATGATATTTAGTCTCTTACAACTTTATAAACCATCTATTGTCTAACAGTGGGTTCCCTACTCTGGAAAATATACAGACATCCTGTTTTCAGAAGTTATCCTGTTTTCAATAGTAACTTCACACAATAGCATCTTAAAAGTGACTCTAAGAATTTTAAAACAATGAACAAACTAAACTGTCCTCCACGTATGTATGTGTGAGCCCATATAAACCTTTTCACAACTGCTCCAAGCTAGTGGAAATGTGCATGAATAAAGCTGTGTAGATAAAAACACAGATACACATGTTGATATAAGTCATACTGTGTTGTTTTCCTATGTAGTATAAATATTCTCTCTATGTTCATGCAAAGATTTTAACAAATAATAATGTGAAAAATAAGTGCACTTTTTGCAAACTCATTGTAGAGTTTGTGACAGCCTGGAAAGTTGATAACACACTTAGCTGTAGATCTCCCAGAAATTCTTCTTTTGAATTCAATCTTCAGCATCACCACAAGCAGAAAATTTGGATTATGATTCTCATTTTGCTGGAGCTGTTCCCTACTACAAATGTTGCACAGTCTTTGTCGACATGTGCCTTTTTCAGACAAGTTGTCTGAGCTACTGCAAGGATGCAGGAGCTTATCTCCTTCAGGTTCCAGCTGCTATGGGGCTATGTAATCTCCAGTCACTCTACTTTGCAGTGAAAATCCATAGTGTGGTACTTTAGCAGACATAGGAAGAGAAGCACTTAAAGCCAGTCTCTGTTGAAGTTCAGCACCGTTGGTATTACATGTGACTGTAGACAGTTTCAAAAGGAGGTCTGGCAAGAGCTGAGTGAGAAATTCAGGATTTGGTATCCATCCATCAACTACTAATTTCAGTTTTTATTGTTTTAATATAGTCCTTATTGAGTTAATTTTGATTTTTAAGTTATCAGTAGGAGCAAAGATGTTTCCATTTTAACCAGGAGTGCATTTCTTGTAATTCCTAAATGCATTTTCAGTCTCACACAATTAAATACAATAAATGGATTTGAGACAATCCAATAGTAATATACTTTCAGATCAGGAAATTTAATTTAAATAGTACATTTGATCAATATGACAGCAGCAGAGAGAAAAAGTGTAAGCAGATATTAATCAACATAAACTTAGATCCCTAGACTATCCTTCAGTCTAATTTTACTCAAGTGTCTATTTTAAAATGCAACATTACAATTTAATACCTTAAAAACATTAAGGACATTTTTTTCTTTTCGGGAATCGGAATCCAGGAAGTTATTTCTCCATCATGTGAAACAATGACAAATGTGTGCTTGAAAGAAGTCAGATTACATACTCTGCTGGAAAAGACAGTCATTAGGGATGAGCATATTCTAACATCTGACACTGTATTGTGGTATCATGATACTGGTGTAGCAACAATGATAGTTAAGGACTTTGTGTCATTCTCTTTATGAACTGAAATAATACTTGTGAAGATCAGCACTGACATGAACACTAGCACAGCTGTGCTACAGGAAGGTCTGACTTAGCCATGGGACCTAATTTCTCTTTCAGGGTCCTTCATGAGTGGTAGCCACGGCAAAGCAGAAGGAACAGCAGCAAATCCAGTCCAGTTCTTTGCAAGTGAGAAAAGAAGCATTTGTCTGCCTGAGTGGTGATCAGGCAAAGCCTGTTGGCTTCCACTCTGATGACTGTGTCAGCACATTTCCAGCGTACCCACTGGGTGGTATCTTCTCTTCTCTGGAGACTTTCAAGACCTGTCTCATTGCATTTCTGAGTGATCTCTAGTTCTGTCCTGCTCTGGCAGGGAGGTTGGACTCAATGATCTGTGGAGGTCCCTTCCAACACCTAACATTCTGTGATTCTGTGATTCCCTTTGCTTCTCTTCACCCACTTTGTACCTTTCCAGTGTAGCTTTAGCAGCAGCATGCAAGAACTCCAGGAACTTCCTCAGCTGTGCTTCTGGAGATGTGGACACACAGAAGCTACAATCTGGAGCCAGCTGTAGAGCACTTGACAGCAGATGTGGCAGTGGTAGCTTCTACCAGGCTACTATTCCTCCTAGTTAGAATGGACATTGTTTTCTTAGTAAAGAAAACCTTTGGGGTTGAAATGGAACAAAGTAGGAGGAAAACATGACAAAATTACAGCTTGGATTCAGGCACAGTATCAACATCAAGAATACATATCCTGAATTGCTATTTTTCTTCTTCTCTTCCATTCCCTTTTCTCCCTTTTCAAAATTTCACCCCACCATGCATATTCTTCCTTGTATTTTCATATGTGACAGTCAGACAAAATAGAGCAAGATGATTGAAGACACTGCATCAACTGTAATTTTTCTTGCAGTTGGTATCTTTTTTGTCTCGTGTGTAGGAAAATCCCAGTGATTTTAAAAGTTAAATACTTGGCAGCATAATGTACATCATAAGAGCTCATAACACAAGAAATAAATGACTTCACAGGAGATATATTCTATTTCCGCTGAGTCTTTGGTTTAGATCATTGATGCCTGCAAAAGTTTGGAAATGGAATGTGAACAAGTGAGCTTCTTTCTTTTGAAGTCACTCTGGAGTGATTTTTAATTTTTTTTTTAATTTTTAAGTTCTTTAACATAATTTCTTTGTTTTTATTTTTCAATATAAAAACAATAGATCTAATTACCCTATAATAATAAATACTAAAAGCAAGTTGAATTCATCAGTACATGGTGAGTGAGAGGGAAAGGAACAGAATAGTCCCAGCAACTGTTATCAGAGCAAGAGATGTTATTTTGATGTGGTGAAGGCAAACATATCTACAAGAATATATCTGAGTTCGTTGCTCAGACACCTATACTAATACATCTCCCATGTCACAGTTAAATATATATGAAATCTAGTCTTCATAGTGAAACTGCATTTCCCCAGCTGGCATACACTAACTGTGTCCACAGCAACAACTTTCCTGCTCAGAGTTCTCAGATTGCTTTATCATGCACTACCTTACCAGTCTGTTTGCTTAGCACTTGAATTTCAGAGTCTGTCTTCTGGCTTATCAGGAATACTGATCCATCACTCAGGACTTGCAACTCAGGCCTTTACCTCATGGTATGTGATATGGAGGGACTCAAATCATTAAGCAGATTTCTGTCCCCATCACAATGAAGTTAATAAGAGCGCCAACAGTAAGTGAACAATCCCTTCTTCCAGTTCCCCACCTTTTCCAATCAAATAAATGGCTCGTACTTCCAGGTGTGTTATTATAGATTTACAGAGCTCTGCTTGTTCTTTATTGCTTGTCTAATCTTCCATCTTTTGACTAATATTTTCTCCTTTACTTATTCGAACTGGAGCCTTTAAAAAATGCAAAAGTTGTACATCTCCAAAGCTACCTTTCCATACCCTTAAGACCTTTAATAACACAGAGCAGTTTGTCTTTCATTCTGTGAAGAGCATATAATCCAAATGTCCTCCTCATTGATTACTTCTAGTCTATGTCAGTAGCATGTGAATTTGGACCACCCAGTATAAAAGCAGTCTAACACATAAAATAATAAATAGGAAGGAGGCATATATTTCCAAGTTTAGTCAGAACATGAAATGGCTAGGAAAGCTGGTGTAAAAAATACATCCTTGGAGACTTCTTTCCCAGTTTCTTAGCTCAGAAGTTATTGATCAAATGGACTCATTAGAGCATTATTCCTCTAAAATATGTGCAAAATGTCTGCAGTAGAAATTTCTAGTTCTGTGAGTGGTGTGAGTTCATAATATAAGGTATAGTGCACAAAGCAGAGTATGCTTATACCCCTTTGTGTCAGACTGGTATGGACAGACCATGTACTTGGGCCTGAAGATTTCCACAATCCTGCAAATAATGCACCTGAAAACATACCTGGCTGAGTGGTTATGTAGCTATGTTGAGTAAAGGCAATGGTGACAAAGCCTCCTCTAACTCCTATAAGAAACCTGCCAATGCCACACAAAACTTTAATCAACTGCAAAATGTGTTCAGACTCCTGAGATAGGTATCCTGACATGGATTAAAATACATTGATTCTTCCACAATTCACTGAGAAACTAGAATTGTTTTAGTTTCCTATGGTCAACTTGAATTTAGAGCAGGCTGGATCCCCCAACAGATGTCTCTGGAAATAAGGATACCATGAGGCAGATTTTTAATTGGTTTTCTGGAGTATAAGACAGATGGTTTAGGGACACATTTCAGGTCCCTGTTTGATACACAGAGAAAACTTCCTTGTACTGCTTTGTAGGAATGTTGTCAAGAGAAAGACAGCAAGGTAAAATGTGATACAGAGTTAGATAGAAAGCGAGTTCTGATTTTGCTTCCTGTAAACACATTAAGTTGTTTTTCAAGTACATTTATCTTAGGAGTAGATGTACAACACAGATATAAAATATGATACATTTAAACAACACTGGGAAAGACAATGAGATCTTTACAGTAATGTTAAATCCTTGAACAGTTTCCCTTCTTATTACCAGTCTTAAATCTAGTCTACTTACAAGTTCTCCCTGCTGCTCCTCAGTAAAATATTGCATCATGCCACAAATTTAATAGTGAAGCCATATTTCCAGATTATTTAACCAAAGATTTCACTTGAATGACTAATTTTTTTTAGAACAGGGATCAGATTTGGTTTTGTCTGATACAAATACCACACAGTGGGACCTCAGACAGACCCCGAGCACACAGGAGACAGACAAAACTAAGTAGTCAACACCACTAAAACTCAGCTTCACCTGTATAGGAACTGAGACAGTCTCTTTTCTTTTCTTTT
>JANVCC010000018.1:67736713-67762051 GCA_025345505.1 Todiramphus chloris collaris | reverse complement strand
CCCCAGACATTGCTTTATCAAATGCTTAACCAGCTTTAACAGAAAGGACACATCTGATGTAGTAGAAGGCAGAGGCAAAGTTTCTTCCAAGTATTATTTAAATATTAATCAAATACACTGTGCATACGTGATTTGGCAATTATACCTACTGTATTGACCGAGTATATGGCACTGCTTGTTGCCAGAAGCATCATTCTTTATTAATCCACCAAATACAGAAATCTCATATTTAAGAAATCAAGTGTATTTCTTCTTTCAATAACCACACCAGTGAATGTATTGGTATGTGAATGTGTCACATAATAAAAGGAACTTGGTCTTGTTCTTTCTGCCCAAGACAAAGCCACTGTAGTTGTATGCTTAGTTGCTAGAGCCTAGCAGGATTCATATTCAGATGGGTTAGTCTCAGCACATTGTGAGTGCAGTGGTTCTGCCTCAGCTCTCCTAGAACCTGTTGAAGGAAAATGCTCTGTATTTATACACAACTTCCCATTTTACCATTGTAATTCATTTGACCAGGAGTCAATTTTTTTTGTGAGCCAAATGAGTGGCTGTGAGTGGTGCCGTCTCTCTTATGCAAAAGATTAATCTGAAGCATGGAGGTGGAATAAGACATACACAATCACAAAAGAAGAGCAGAAAATAAAATCAAGACTCAAGACTGACCCTTTTGTCTTTATAAGAGTATCTTTCTTTCATAACCCTCTCCTTTTTTTTCTGGGGGAAAAAAAAGAAAATTTAAAAATCCTATCAATAACAGTTAGTACAGACAACATATTTTTTTTTTTTTCCTGCTTTTTAAGGTAGAAGTTTTACTTTATATACAAACTTAATAAATGATATTTTGCTGTAGTAGTTAAGTTTGCATGAAGCAATCCTAAATTATTCTCCTAACATCATTTGATACTCTTCTACTTGAGGAGATGAAATAGAGACTTGTGCAAGTTTGAGTTCCATGTGTTGAAAACAGGACAATAGTAACTTCTGATTTATCTGTTAAATAACTTCAACCAAAACTACATCAGCAATACAAAATTATACAGCATTGTTATGAAATAATGTCTAGGAAATTTTCAGAAAAATGACTGGGGAAGAAAAAAATTGTCAATTTACTGCAATGCAAAAAATTCTTTGGGCTCTTGACACATGCTTGCTGAAGCAAACAGCCAGAACAGTTTCTGCTTCTCAGCAGAGGCCTCTGCCCTACTTCTCTGGTATCTTATTTGTAGAAGAAAATTAATTCCCTGTTTCGGACATTTGAATTCACAATGCAATATCTTAGCATACACATACGGCATATTTGACCATTTACTGACACCTGTAAGTTTTAAACCCTTTGCTTAAAAAATTGTTATATGGATACCATCTTTCAGCTATCCAAGGTAACGGACAGATTAGCTAACCAAGCAGATACATGACTTCTGTGGAAGGTGCTTAAGTTACTCAGGTGGAGTATAAATGAAGGAGGAGACCACTGATGGCTCTGTTGTTTGAGAAGTGCAAAAATCTCTAAGCAAGTAGGGTCTGGACAAGCCTGGTGCAAACACAGCCTCCCAGACACCACTGGTTTATGTAGCAAAGCATCAACATCTCACTTCACACCAAGTCCCCAGCCTGGATCATATGGCCTGGATCATAAGACTTAACTAATACTCCAGATCAGTAATCATCTCATTTAAAAATTATACCAGCATTTATCAACTTGTGGTTGCACATATTCTTGTGAGTACTACTTAATTAGGTCTCCTAGCCCACACTGAAATAGATATTCATAGACATAATTGGTACAAGAGAAATCTCTGAACCTGATTGATGGTCACATAGGAAGTACTGGGAGAGAGAAAGCTCAATTTCTGAACTGCAGATAACTAATTGAAAAGTACAGTATTACCACATATGAACATACTTCTGTATTCTCCAAATGTTCACTATTATAGCTGTTCCCTGAGGAAGATAAATATAGCAGATTTTTTTTTTGCATTACTGGAGGTAGCTCAGGTATGTGAAAAAAGTAAGAAAATCTGACTTAAATACAGATCCCTCTTCCTACTCCTTGAATACTTGTTTACTGAATTATTTGGATCAGTATTCGGTGAAGTTCACCAACAGCTCCTCTTCCTCCCATTCTTCAACTTTCACAATTTGATTAATTTTCACCTGAAGAAGGTCCTAGTTTTAGCAATTTCAAAAAATAATGATACTAAATAGATGACTAACCCGTATTTTCATTGACGCCTAGTTTTGAACAAGCAATTCCTGTGTTAGACCTGCCTACAGAATACTCTGGTAGTATTTCAAAAGCAGTATATTTCTGAGGGAGAAGAGACTACTTCCAAGAAACTTCACAGTTTTGGGGTCTGGTGTATTTCATTCAGCTTCTGCCAAGACACCATGTTGTATGTATCTGTTTCATTCATATTGTCTATGTTAATACATGATGTTCATTTTAAATGAAGAGTAAGAGAGATGGAACTGGGAAAGGGAGATTGCTTATCTCTTGGGATGCAGCTTAGCAGGTTGCAGAGGGAGAGAGGTTGCACAGATAAGGGCAAGGAGCAGAACTAAGGTCCTGCCTCTCGTGTGATGGAAGAAGACACTTGAGACCCAGAAGCAAGTATGTAGAGGTTGCAGCACTTCCAGAAAGCACTGAATTGAGAACCACTGTTTATAGGATGCACTGGGCAGGCTGAAATGCAGTTTTTATTTCTAGTATACCTAGTATCTCATAGTAATCAGAGTGTGCCTGTCTCATTCTGAGTTTTCTCTCTTAAAATATTCTACTTCATGTTCTGCTAAAACTTGGACTTTCGGTATAAATACTTCTTGACCTTTCATGGATCCTCACAAAGACAAGCTCCACCTGAAGCAGTGTCTGTGTCAGACAGGCTGTTCTCAGAGCACAGAACACAGAATTGCTGTGGTGGGACTGAGGATTAATTTCATTTCTTACCCTACAGTCTTCCCAGTAACTGGAAATCTCTGTGCTTTGTTCTAAACTTTGATGTCTTCTCTCATTTTCTTAAAGGTAGGATATTTACTTTGGTATTTCCAACTTATTTTTAAGATTTCATTCTTGTCACTCATGTTCAATTCAGATAGGAAATGGCTTTATTCTCAGGCTCTGTAAAATAATCTTATCATTTTATTAATAGCTATAATGCTATATTGCACTGTGGCAAATTATGATTTACTGTTTGATTTAAGTTCATGGAGAAGCCATATAACTTAGGCCTATGCCTTGGGCTTACGAGGTTGGTAAGAATGCCTTGCCAGAGGATTGTTTGCTGTACATGAGGAAAAGATCAAAATTATATTACTGTTTTTGTAATGCATTAGGAATTGTAACAAAACCATGTGGTAATAAAGTTCTTATCTCTGTCTGCATAACGGAGTCTTTGATTTGTTTTATATAGTTATGTCAAAGGCATTAAATTAAACATGCTGACATCCCTGTCTTAGATGTTTCCTTCTTATTATTACAGTTAATCTTTATTTATCATTCCAGTAAAAATCAACTGCCGGTAATATCGAGGGAACATCATTAACTCTGAGGTGGTTTGTGGGATACTGAGATGGCATATTCCACTCTTAACGGCTTTTTGTCACAAAGAATTATGGCATTAGTAAGAAAAACAAATATACTCTGATGAATGGCGAACATTCTGGACATCACTGTGGATGGTGAAAATACGAATTTAAGAATAGACTTAGCCTTGTGCTTCTCCATCAGCACAGATAACTTGCACAAAATCACAAAACTGTACAAGTTTTACTTCACTAAGCTTCTGAATACTCAGTGTCTCATTCTACCTTACTTTCAGTCTCTCTGTGAAATGATAGTCCTATGTGTTTATGGCAATGTAGTTCAGAGGTTTTCTGAGTTTTGAGGTACTGTTAATGCGTCTGTAATCTTTCATTGGAATATTTCTTGTTAGCTTTTTCTTACACACAATGTTAGTTATTAAATTTAAGGTGTTTTATGTATTGTTTAGATTTTCAGCATAAATTTCCAGCAGAGGGCAATCTTGTTCCTAGGAAGATTGCTCTTTTGTGACGTTAACCCTCTAACAACTGTCACCTCTGCATTTAAAATGAAGAACTAATCCAAGGGCACAGACTGTATTTCTTTTTTTCTTGTCATTTATTCAATAATGTTTCAGGAACTTCTAGAGCCTATTTGCTTACCTGATCGGAGAAATCCTTAGAAACTTCACAAAATAACGTCAGCATGGACCTTAAGATGTCATCTGTTCTACCTTCCTTTTTCAAGACAGAATTAACTATGTTACAACTTCTGACTGATAGTGTTTTTTAAAGTCTTTAATGGGGGCAGATGCACCACCTACCAGGACTATCTATTTACTTCTAACCTGTGTTCACAGATAGGAACATATTTTTTTAATTTGATTTGCTCTATTTAAAAAGCAGTACTTTTTAATTTTATCTGCAGTGGACACAAACCAACTGTTTAGTTATTAGGGGAAATGTGAAAGTTACTCTCTGTTGCTGCAGAAAAGAATCTTGCACTAGCACAGGACGAATAAGACATCCCTCTGTCAAGCTGTGGTTGAATGCAGAGCACTGACATTTCTGACAGCCTAACTATCTTACTTATTTTGTTTGTTAGTTCTCATGTCCTGCACAGTCTGCTTTTCTCTCAGCTTTTTTTTTTTCCCCCACAGATTTTGTTTTCCAGATGCCACCATCCTTGTCCTTTTGTTTTCTAGACATCACAGCTACCTGAATTAGCTTATGCTGTAGCTTGTCACTTTCTTTTCACAAGAGCTATGTGACCTTTCTTAAAATTTTGCCATGAATAAGATCACAGCTGGTTGATATTACACAGCAACAGATTCGCCCACCCAACTGAATCATGAACTGCCTACAAATGATTAATGAGAGACTGTTTTGCTAACACAATTAGTGGCAATGATTGGGAAGATAGTAATGTCAACACTCATCAGACACAGAGAAATTGCTTTTTTGAACTCAGTATGCCAATAGCAGCACAGTAGTTGGTTACTGATAACAGCCCTAGCTTTGAACTAAGTTTTCTTGGATCTGGTATAACAAGCATAAAATCTCAAGTAGTTCAGATCTCTTCAAACCTTCTGTGGTGGGGAAAAGTAGTGCCTCTTTGGGCCCAGGGAATTCTTCCTTTCCAAACTCGCTGCCTGGGATGCATGAGGAGGAGTAGCTGCAGCCTGTCCAGCTTAGAGATGCACATTTGCTACAGCTGCAGGAAGAGGCTAGCAGTTTGGTCAAACTTTGATGGATCTTGGCTGCTCCTGTCTGGTTTTGCACAAATGAGGCTGTGTTATGAACATCCTCTGATGACTTACCTGAATCTCACTTGAAAACTGAGACACTGAGACTCCTGTAAAACAGTATCTGAATCATTCAGATGCTAGTCGGCTTACTAGGTTTGTCATTTGTAAAATGCAATTCATGTTTTAATACACTAGCTGGTGCTCTATGCTAAGCTGTGCAATGTTCAGGTATGAATTCCCACACTGGTGTGTATGGGGTTTATATCAGCTTTTGCCACAAAGCTTTTATTTGGGGAAAAAATATAGGGTGAGACAATGGCCGAGATGGATTTATCCATGTCTGAGATCGAAGCCTTTACCAGTTGCCAAGGCTTTTCAGCTTTGAGTAAAGACAACGTGTGTGTAAACAAGCCTGTGTGCATGTAGGGGGAGGAATGCTTACTAACTTTAAGTTTTCATCCACTGGCATATGACATCGCATAAAGGAAAGGGAGCTCACAAAAATGTGAGAAGGAAAGAATTAAAATGGAAATAAATTTAGAATTCTAAAATTTTGATTGGAATTACAAAAATATCCCTTTTCCACTATACAACATGGTGGTATGTTCCGATACTCCTCATTGCTAATACAACTGAAATCAATGAGCTTGTATGTTCTGCATATAAGTTTGCTGGAGCCCATATGGAATAGTTTGCATGTCAGATGTGCAATGCCTCATCCTAGTTTTGGGCAGGTGTAAGAGAAGAAAAATGGGGAAATTACTCTCAGTTGCTGAAGTAAATTAATAGAATTTTTAATGTAATGTGAGTAAATTTTGTCTATAGCAAGCTGAGTTTGAATGCTGAACAGTGCCATTCTTGACTGACAAGCTACCTTACCCCTTCTAATAACTTTAGATAAAACTACTTATTTATTTCTCTTTTAATAAAAGAACAATAAAAAATCAACAACTCCAAAACATAAAGTATATTGTAATATTTGAAAGTCACTCACCAGAAATCAAATCAAATGTGTAGGCATCATCTCACCCTATGGGTATTTTCTGCCTCCTTGTGCTCAGCAGTAGCATGAGCAGAACAGATGCTTTAAAAGCAAGCTGCATCTTTATTAGTTTTATTAGCTATTATTGGCAAAGATGCATTTCAAATTCAAGTCATGTGTAGACAGCCTGGCTAAAAGATGCTTTTCCATTTCTTTTTTTTTTTTTTTTGCATTCAGTACTTTGTCCCATTTTTCCTGCACCTTCATTCTTGCTCTGATATGTTCTCATCGAAGCTACCCCTTACATGATTTTGAAAGGTACTGCTACCCATTTTTATACCAGGATAGCTGAAAAGTTTACAAATGTATGTGTTTGTGAGCATGGAGTAAGGAAGATTTTGTGCCTGCCTTAATTTTACACCTTGGAGAATCTATCATAAGGCTATGAGAAAGATGCAGATCCCAAGGATTTTGTGAGTTCTGGAGGTAAAATGCTGTTACAGCCCATCACATTCAGAGCTGAGGGCAAGAGGGAAATTCCTCAGGAAAATTAATCCTCAATGCAAAGCTGTTTTGAATTCAAAGGTGTATATTGCTATCTGATGTAGTCCATACACTTGAAAGAAAAATGAAACCCTCACAGAAATAAGAGACTGACCTGAGGATGTCTGGAAGATTCATGCTAAGCTCCATGATCGAGGCAGGATCCTCCATCACAAAAAGCAAATCTATTTAATGAAGATTCTGGTTGGTCCAGGGACTGACAAGTATAGACAGGGACTGTGTTGCTGATTTTTGGTGAGGTATACTCCAAGGCAAGAAAGGAGAGAATGTAGTTTACCTCTCAGAAGACTTACAGGTTGGTATGAACCCCCATTTGGTTGTCCTTGCTACTGATGTCCAGGCTGGATGGGAAGAAGTTGTTTCAGGGCCATAACTAGGAAAAACATCTTATCAACCAGTCTGTCATCTTTACTAATAACATGTCCAAGTTTCTCCTGTGTGGATTCTATAGAGTGTTAAGGACTTGATAGAGGCTATCAACTATATAGGATATATATTAACGCTTCATATATGCAGTTCATGGAAAGTTAAGAAAACCTTAAGGAAAGCTTTGCATAGCAGAGGAAATAGTCCCCTGAACAAACTAGTAGCACTGCATTTGCTTAACACTGCATGCAGAAATCAGAGAGAAGGAACAGAAAGACTCAATATGAATTGCTTGATCTGGGTAGATGTTGAGCTGACAGACATGTCCTGGCTTGGTGTTTAGATGTGGATGTAACTTCCAGAAGTCATGGGTGTTACTGTGGGTTCTGAACCTCCAACATTTTTTGCATGGACACATTGGAAGTACCATAGATAAGAAAGATAATGTAGGTAAAAGATCGAGTTGCTTTGTTTCCTTATCCTTTTGTTTCTGGCTTTGTACCTCAAAGTCTGTCCTAAATTGTTAAAAAACACCTCTTGTCCTTCACCTCATCTGGTGTTAGAGGTGAGAGTGGAAATATTGGCTGAGCTCTGGTACCAAACCTTTTTGCTTATAGCATAATCAAATAAAGCAGGCAATTTGAGCAGCCTAACAAACATACAGTTCAAAACATATTTAGGGGACCAGCACACAGGGAATTATGTTATTTTGCAACATCACTACCTTACCCCAAAGTTTATTTATTTTTTTCCTTAAAAGCAGAGGACAGGATGACATGCACAGATATCAGGAAACTGTAAGATATTGTAATGTTTCCTTAGGAAACACCTTGTGTCAGTATTGCTCTGACTCTCCTGAAAGGCTAGTTCTGCCCTGGCACTTCTCATATTAAGGAAGAGAAACACAGTTCTATGAAATCCATCTGTTCCCCTCAAAATTCCAGGTGCAGCAAGTCCCACTTCCTTTGGTAGTATTTTCTCCAATGTACCTTAGGGCTGTGATCACTGGGCTTCCTAAAGAGGAAATCAATTGGCATAGATTTACAATTCTTCAGTGTAAGTTTTTAGAACTGAATTACATTTCAGTGAAATTCATTCTCTGCAGAGAGTGAACAAAAAACAAGTTCAGCTTATTAGCGTGACCCACAGTTCCCATTTAAGTCAGCGAGAGGCTGGGAATAGAAAGAATAAAGTGTCCATAACCGATGGGTCTAATGATATTTCTATAATAGGAACCAAAACGAGTAAATATAGGTCCAAATGGAAATAAGAGTATTTGGGGTACAACATGGCAACTGCAATAGTTAGTGTAAAGCAAGCTGTGTTTCTCCAGTGAATAATTTGACCCTTTGTTTTTGCATTCATATATAGAGGTAGAAAAATAAAAGAATCAAAGAAATTAAAGAAAACGAAGACATCATCCAAAGGGATAATTGTTTGTGCTGTTCCTCCAGCACAGGGGAACAGCACGTGGGAAGTACTGAAGAGCTGCACTTGATACTTTTGTCAATTCCCTCATCTGCTTTTAACAGTGCGAAATGCTGATTTGATTATGCAGGTGGTGAAAATTATGGCTAGAGGGAAGCAGGTACAAATCCTCACCACAGTACATGGCAACCCCAGAGCCAAGTACACTTGGCAGCTTGCTGTGCTTTTGCTTATACATGAGGCTGCTGAGCCCTGCAGAGATCCCCTTCACCTTCTCCCTGCTGGAGCTGGGGACCCAAACCAGAGCAGGGATACTGGGTAGCAGCACAGAGCCCTGTGCCTGGGGAATCTCTTGGCAGTCTTAAAATATAATAACATAACTAACATTCCAGCTGAGGTGCAAGAGCCTAAGAAAGGATTAGTTGTTGCTCCACTTTCCCATAGCCACACAAGGGACAGCAGAAGGGGTACTCAGAATGCAGCCCTAGTGCTTGGGGAAGTGCTGTCTTTAGGACACTCCTTGGGATTTACTCAGCTGGAGGTAGCCAAGTCCTACCTCCCTAAGTAGCCAAGTCCTTAAGGTGGAACCTTAGGGAGTATAAGTAGGAACTTGCACTAACAGAATGTATTAAATCCATTAAAATGGCATAATAGACTATTCCTGATAAAAAGGAGCATGATAAAGCCTGCTGTGTCTCTGGAGATGTTTTATAAAGGGCACAGTCACGATGACTTTGTCAGAAGGCTGTTTACAGTGACAGAACTCTGATCTGCATCCAGGAGTAGTGGTGCAGGATGCTGCCTGTGGATTCTCTCAAAAAGATGATCAGAAAATCACCCTTTGACTTTAGCACATTCAGTCAAGAGTTTCTTAGTTGTAAAAATGAGGGCTTAAATTAAAAAAGTATTTTAGTGTCAAGTATAGTCCACCTCTGAACAAAGTGACAACAAAGCATTCCCAAAAGGAAGCAGTGCTCTTCAACAATATCCCATTCTTTATCCTCTCCAGTCTTTGCTTTGTTTTCCCATTTGAAAAGGATAATCATTAGAAGCCTGTCTGGAAGTGGAGTTTAAAAACAAGCAACGGTATGATTGTGTAGCCATCCAAAATATCAGTGGTTTAACTGAAGCTTAAATTTTCTGGGCCTTATGGAACTTAGAGTGTATCCTCAAAAATGTAAGGTGAATAAACCTGGGTAGGACACTCATGGTGATGTCAGTAATTCATGACAATGCTGGTCCTGACTAGAACTGCAATTGCAAAGGCATGTAGGGTGGATTACTGACCCTCTGACAGGATTTAATAGGCAGCAAGCAAGGTCTGGATTCAAATTTAATGCTGCTTGGAGACCTCACCCAGAAATACGTGAAAATTTTGTACTACACTTTCTGGTGCTCAGGGAGTGAATTTTCCTCAACTGCAAGTATGAATCACATAGCTAACAATTTTGCACTGAAGGGATACAGTCAGAATGTAGATACAGAATTTAATAGTAACTAATTGTAAAAATGCAATTATACCAATAATCATTTACATCTTCCTTGCTGGAAGGAAAGAAAATGTTTGCTTACTCCCTCCTGCAGTGACCTGCCCTAAGTTTAAGCCTTGCTAGGCACTGAGACCTGACTTAAGCAAAGGTATCTGTTGGTACATACTGGGTTGCATCTGCTTATAAACTGGTCCCACTGGCTGTACCTGGCAGCTCTCCTCTCCCTCCACTGTGCTCCTTAGTCATCCCTTGGGATACTCATTCTCTTTGCCCCTCCAGCACCTGCTTTAGCTAATTCCCCCATCTCAAACTCAGTGTCATTATTTTGGGTTCTAGAAACAACTGTTTGTGTAACACCATAAATTCACAGGAAACTTCAACAGTTGTTACCTTTCAAGAAAATTTTGAACCTGGTCTCATCTTGCCCTGTTTGGGCTCTAATGTCTGCATTCCAGTCCTGGATGGTGATCAGCCAGTCACAGTGTTAGCTGTCCTGTGCTTCTGTGTGTTCTAGAAGTTACTCACCTTTCTCTATCTAATGAATATAACTTCCTTTTTAACAGAAATGCTTCACAACATGATAACACAGCACAGAGAGAAGAAATATCTTCCAAACTGTCCCATAGATCTTTTTCACTTGTTTCCTCTTTGCTCCACCTGTAGCCAACATAATGTTCATTCTTGTTTGAGATACAATCCCTTCTTGAATTTTGGGGGGGGAATCTATAAAGATTTTGAATTCATTTCAAGCCTTATCTAGATTACAAATGTACCTTTGAACTTTTTAGAACAGCAGTAAAGCTGATGCTCAGTTGCAAAAGTAAATGGAGTTTTCAGAATTAACTGTCTTATTCTTAGAAATATACAAGGAAGAAATCTTATTCCTCCACCTTGTGGAACCATGTGGGGGAGAAAACTATCCTAGTCATGCTCGTTTTTGTTTTCAGATCCCTTAATACTTGAAAGGATTTATAAAAGAGATAGAAATTTACTTTTCTTAATGGTAGATTAATGCATCTTTAAATTGGGCATTGGGGATGGGAAATATCCAAGAGACTTAGTATTACTAATGGTTATCTCTGACCATAATCATTTAGGATACAGTAATCTACATTAATTACTATGAGGATTTAAAGTTTCTGTTACTCAGCAGTGAAAGGCTGGGATGAGGTCTCGTGTCATTATAAATACAAAGCATGCTCCCTTAAGAACATGGCAGAAGTTACATCACTGTTGTAATAGGTGAGTTTGCAAACACATACACACAGAACATAAATGTCTATAAACAGAATGACAAGTCTGCATAAATCCACACCTCCTGTTCCCCACAGAAGCAAAAGCTTGGCTGTTTTATAAGATAACCTTGGACTCAGTGGGTGACGGATTCTGGGAGAGACTAAATATTTTTCCCTTACATTGGTATGGAAACTGATATTAAATGCAAGCAACTTTCTCAGTGTTGCTGAATTATACAAATTAAAGAAAAAACACCACGTAGTGAGAGTCATCTGAACTGATGTGTTTGTGTTGTAAAGTTCATGGATTGCATATAAAGATCTTGGTCTTTATTCATCCTGTAAGGAGGCTATGATCTTCAGTTCATTTTCTTGTAGGAAAATCAGTCAGAGTTAATGAAGTAATTTTGTTGTGTATTTTTACTGTTTTTCAGAGCAGATAACAATAGCCTTCACAGTGTCCATGGTGATTGGACTGGTGATTGGAGGGATCATCTGGGCATTGTTCACTTGCTTGTCCCGTCGCAGAGCTAGTGCCCACATTTCCCAGGGCAGCTCCTCAGCCTTCAGCCGACGATCCAGACCCTCTTCCCATGGCCACACTACTGGCAGGACAGGATTTTACCGCAACAGCAGCTGTGAACGTCGGAGCAACCTCAGCCTGGCCAGCCTCACATTCCAGCGGCAAGCCTCCTTGGAGCAAGCCAACTCTTTCCCCAGGAAGTCAAGCTTCCGTGCGTCCACCTTCCACCCTTTCCTTCAGTGTCCTCCCCTCCCTGTGGAGACGAACAGTCAGCTGATCACCCTCACTCCCACAAATACCACCACAACCCTTGTGGGAAGCACCACTAACAGCTTAAGTCGACCTGAATTCCACTGGTCTAACAACAACCTCCGAATCTGCCACTCCACACAAACCCCTCCTCCTGCCTATGAAACCATCATAAAAGCTTTCCCAGACTCCTGAACTAAGTCCTTGCTGCAAGCGTGCTCGTGCATTTTAGGAGGAACCTCAGTCATCTCCACAATTTTTTCTGCCTGATGAAGATCTCTGGCAATTCTCTATCTGCCATTGCAGAGGGGACATACATTGCCAAGAGGCCGGTAGCGCCAATTTTTTAGAGCGCAAAATCCCACTGTCTAAAAGATCACTTGTCTTTGCACTGCTGGCTCTAATTTACTGCTCTGCTATATGCTTTCGTATTTATAGTGTTGTATCTTTAATTGTAACCACCGTATCTTTACTTTAGAGGAAAGTAAATGCTGCCACATAAAAACCAGATCATTTCTTGAAGAAACAGATCATGTTACGGATTACTTATATATATATATTTCTGCAAATTTCACTATTCTATTTGTTTGTTGTTGGTTTGGGGTATTTTTTGAAAAGATGTTCTGGTTTTATGTATTTTCCCAATTACGTTAAATTTTCAGACAACGCCTACTATTACCCACCTTTTTCCTATAGCCACAGAGTAGCTTCTGTCTGAGGAACCTTAGATGTAGACCTTGGAGAGGATTTAAAATCACAGTCCTGGCTGTGGACTCCTGTTTTGCTGATTGTAGAGGCTCTTATAAGAATCCAAGTTAGGACTGCTTGTATAAAATTCCCCACAGCGTGGGAAAAATGTTGACTAAGCTTCACTCAGAGAGGTTTTGAACAACGCACTAAATGCATGGCAACCATTATAAAAAAATTTCTGTCTGCAGCCAGCAGAACAGGTAGTTACATTTTATACATCCAATAAGGCTGTATGGGAGCCAAACTCTTCATTTTTCTAGTTCTGGTTATCAAGATAAGCAGCATGAATGACAAATATTTTTAAAATTAAGTTTCCTGTTTTGCTCTGACATTACCCATTTCCTTTTTCAAATTGTTTTTCTCAAATTCTACCAATGTTTAATTCTTCCGGGCAAATTATGCATTGAAATCTTGCCATTCACTAAAGCAAGATTTTAGACATCTATGGCTGAATACTGGGATTGCACAATTAGTTGGAATATGAAGATAAAGGTGGAATATTTAGATGAGGTTAACATATATTCTTGACTCTTATATGCGTATCATGTCAAGTTAACCCCTGGCTTAATAAAGACTAGTTGTACTGATGTGAGAGGAGTCCAGGATTTGGAAATAGCACAGACAAATAGGGCCTGATTTAAGGTCTTTATTGTGTCAGTTTCCTACTAAATACTTCATGTTCAAATAAAGGGTAAAGAATTTCCACAAGCGGAGGAACAGTCCTACTCTTCCCCTAAAATAAGCCTGTTGTTCCTAAAAGGGCTGGGCAACTACCAGCTGCAGGACTCCTGATCTTGAGGGGCTGGTCCTGTGCTTCTGTAGAAAGGACAAGTGCTCATCCGTCTTACAGGAGTTACAAAGATGCAGCAGATTTTGAGAATGGGCAAACTGCTTAATAACTTACTTTTCAGGCTTTTGGAAACTGGCAGCATGCATCCCTTTGCTGAGCTCATCATCCCTCAGGAGGCACTGACTGGTATTTGTCTCTGGACTGCAAGCTTCTAGGGCAATATCACCCCATTTGCAAATATTACTACAAACATTGAGCTTACAAACATTGCTTACTGTAAACCACAAGTATTCCTTATTGTAAAGGCAAATTATTTTGCATTTATTTACTGACTGACATTCATTGTTTTATTTTTAGTGTGCAACCTTTTCCCTTCTGCAGAGATATATATCACTGCTAGAGGAACAACCATTTACAGAGTTTACAGCACATTTCACTGCAGACACTATGGGTTCTAGTACACTGAGGACTTGTTGATAAGTCTGTAAAACTGCGTTTTACTGGTCACAGGCTATAGACTTAAAACAGTAGTCCTTTGGAGGAACAAAATTGTATTATTTCATTCATTAATTTTTTTTTCATTTAGAGTCTTACTGAGTCTAGTGAACTTCATTGCATGCACAAGTATGCTCACAGTGTCCTAGCTCTAGAATAGGTAATGTCACCTATTCTAACATGCCTACAAAAAAGCAGATTTTAAGCTTCATGAATTTGATGAACTGTTTGAAGAGGCAACTTGGCCTACACTGTGTACCCAGCTGGACAAAACTGCTTGTTCGTTGAGAGTGAAATAATTTTAGAAGAGTCAATTTTTACTCCTGGACTGTAAATGCTTATTACGTTACAAAAGAACTTTCTACAGCACACTATTACTTTTATTACACTATATTTAGTAGGCAATGTAGAAAGGGAAGCTTAAATGTACTGTATTTTTTCCTCATGAAATCCGTACTGGATATCAAAATGTTTTTTAATGTCTCCTTGATTAGGGAGATTAAAAACACAGATCATTTGGTGCATAACCAGTATGGCTGTCAGATACATAACTACTAGTTGAAACAATGTCTGAAATGAATGTTTTTCAAGCACTCTGGAAGCTTCAGAATGTGAAATAAAGTTAGATGTTTAAACTTTAAGCTCATGTTTTTCCTTAAAGAGAAATGTGCTGACTTGCACAAAAGATCCTTTAAAGTGAAGGGTATCATCTCTAATTATACAAGCTGATATGGCTGGAAGTGTGAATGAGGACTTGGTCCTTCCTCTGCTACTGTGGGGAAACACCCCAAAGGAGAAGATGTTGTATGAAGTCAGAGTCAGAATTTGCCATATGAGAAGCCCTTCCAAGGATTACAGGCGAGAATGTCTCTCAAATAACAATGCTTGCAGATTTTAAATCCACTGGTTTACAAGTACTTATATTTCAATCTACACAGTGTTTGATCAAATGTTTGCTTTAAGCAGATGGGCAATCACTGTAAGGTTCATGCTTATATGAACTCATGCACATTTTATTGCATTAGGATGAAAGCCCATCACACAGGATCAACTCCAAGAATAAACTGCAGGATTCAGGAGTCATTGAGTGTTTGATATGCAGAAGATTATACTTGCTCATTAAAATGGTCTTTTTCTAGTTTTTTATTTCAACTTAAAATACTGGAAAGAAGAACTGCATTTAAAAAAAGAAAAGAAAGAAAAATTTATTACTACAGATTTTAGGATTTCAAAAAAATCACAAGCAATGAATTAAGCTTAACAATAATTTTGCATGTAATACATTTTCACAGAGAGAGACAGTGAATAAAAGGATGCTTCAAGAATCACAGAATGAGTGACAGAAGGAGCTTTGGTTAACCTCCAGATATCCTGCCTTCTAGTCCTGAAGTGAGCAGGGATACTTCTCCTCTTCATGAAAAAAAACCCCAATATTCTATTATTGTCCATGTGCATAAAAATAATTCCTTCAGTTCTGTCTTCTTATAGAAGACAAAACTTGACAGTTTTTCATCCAAGAATAGTTATGGTCTAGCATATTTACAAAAGTAGCTGATGCTATCTATATTCCTTGACCTCCCCCTACTGAAGAACTGCTGATCACCTCTTCAGACAGCTACTGATTATCATACTGTAACACATTGAACATGCAGTTATCTTTGCCAAATCATTTTTTTAAAGTTCATTTGTAATTTACCATGAAGGTTTTGAGTCATCTCTACATCCATTCTTAAGTATAAACTGAAAACTACATTTACTGAAAATATCCTCTCAGAGGTGAAATGACATATGCCAGATCCCTGACCTATAGGCACTTGATAAAATTAGGTGATGTCTATGATGCAGTACAGCTTCTGGGAAAAAAAAAAAACAAAACAAAAAACCCCGAATTGGAAATTTACTTCTGCCAAGTCCAGAGCAGATTAAGGAAACCAGCATTGGTATAACTTCACAAAGCAGAGAACAGAATTCTAGAAACTAAGCCTTACAAAGCATTTCAAAACTCAGGTAAAATATCTCTATCTTCATTTGGGTCTCTTAATAAAAGTGATTCTTCAAAGGGGCTGAGTTTTTGGAGTTTCTGTATGACTTTGTGAGAAATTATTTATTTACCTTGTTGAATGCTGAAGAGGATGACAAGACCCTAATCTCTTTTTTCAGTGGAATATTAATAGGAACTGTAATTGCCTCAGTATTTTTCATTCAACTGGGCTACAGAATTTTGAGAAACCTACTGAAGCAGCCAACAGGTAAACTCCTGATGCCAGCAGCTTTTTATGAAGAACATAGGACAACAAAAAGGAGACTTTTCCAGCTTGATTTTCTGCCTCACACTGTAGCAGCAGCATCAGTGACTCCACTGGGGATGTCTGACCTCGCTGTGCTGGGTGGGTGGGGGGGCAACATGTTATTCCATGCTTTTGCCCTCAAACAGTTCGCAGACTGAGGAATCACTCTGAGACAGAAGCCCGAACTGTGTGTCTCATTTCTGCTTTTAACTTCTATGGAAGCTTTTGGCTCCCATCAGACTTCTGATGACATTACTGCATAAGCGTGGCAGTGTCTGATGGGCACGGACTGGATCACAGAGCTATTTCAGTAAACATGTTTCCTGTCTGCTTTCCCAATGACATTCTGCATCAGAGACATGTTTTCATCTATTTAGCAACAGAATCAAGTGATTGTGTGCTGAGGGCTGTGAAGGAGTTGTTGCACTATTTTAGAGCAAGGAGTTCTTTTAAACAAGAGTAGCTTAATCATGAAAGGAATTACGCACAGTGATGGGACTGAGTTAGCAGGAAATTGGATTTGCTGATTTAGGACATAACTATCTGATGTGCCTATGACTAGGGACAATATGGAAAGGCACTGGAATACAAAATTATTCCTGTCTAGTTCAGGGTGGACCTGCATCCATACGGATCCACTTTTATTTCTGGCAGCACACTGAGGGCTACACAGGAAACGTGATACTGCTCTCTTGTTCCAGTTTGACAACAGCATTAATCACAGATGGTAGTAATTTGCATTTCTTTGGAGATGTATGGAGAAGTTGCCAATTATTAGCTGTGCATGGACATAGGATAAATCTTCAGCCTCTAGACTGACCAGTTTAGGACTTGAGTTGAAGCATACTGTAGAGGCGAGGAGGAGACCCATTCTCTGCCCATGCTTTGTTCCTGTGCTGTATACCCTGATGATCTTTTATGGTTATTTCTGTAAGAGGGCAGAATTTCTTTTAAAACTTTTCTACAGGGAGTGTAGAATTTTTTTCTCATTAGTGCTTCTCTATTTATTTTCATAGTAAGTTCCACCTCTCTTTCTCGGCGGATAAGTATGATGATAAAAATGCACAGGTCTTCACTTTCATTCTTCCAGAAGAAAAGATGACTTTGTTATATAAAGAATCACTTTGAGGAATTGATTGAGATGCATGTGATAAGCTCTCCAGCACTAGTTTGCCAGCATCAAAGCACTGATTTTTTTTTTTTTTTTTATATTAATTTTTTTTCTGTAATCCCTTGGGCAATTGTCATGGAAAGATACAGACACCTTTTTGTCAATACTAAATGACAGATGGCATTTAGTAAAACTGAATTGCATTGCAAAATTCTTATAACTCTACCATGCACTAATTCATGATGCAGGTATTTTTGAACATAAAATTAATTCCTGTAAAAAGTCCCACATGCTCAAAATCTTATTTTTGGGTGCTTTTACATACACTAAATAAAATCTTTCAAAATGTCTGAATGCTTCTAGGCATTGAATCACTTCTGAAAGGGAAACTGAACATTAAATATGTTCCCACGTCATGTAACCATATTCAAAATGTATTAACTTAAAAGAAACTAAACTCTCTCTGAGACACCAAAGTTAAGCATTTGCAGATTTTCATCTCTTCCACCAATCCAGGAAATTTGCTCTAGGCCAGAGAAATCCCCAGTAAAACAAAAAATATGAAAGAGAGAAACAGGGACTGAGAAAGCTCAGTGTATGTTAAGACAGGCTTTCACTAATCCAGATAAACTGGAGAATGGCAGCTTTATCATGACTGCAAAGTAAGTGAAGTGTTACTGTGTTTAATGTCCTGATAGTGCTCCTGAAAGATACCTGAAAGGGTTTCTCCTGATTCAGTCATCCCTAATCAATAAAAAAGCATACGTACCTGCATGCCTTCTCAAAGACATTTTATGGGTACTGAAGGCTTGGTATCATCATGTACATTTAAATGCATTACCTCAGTTCACCTAGGTATAAATGGGTGCTCCTGCTTCTTTTAAAGCACTTGTAAGACATTGAATGGCTAGCTGATTTAAAAGCTGCTTCCAGTGCTGGGCATTACTAAGATGTATAAACAGACCAAAAATGTTTCAGACAATCTTGTTGAGCTTGACCTTGTGCTCAAAAATCTGAGTCATTAGTGGACAAAAAGTTTCAAGGCTAAGTATTTATTTATCAGCACAATATAAGTGAATCAAAAGAAAGTAAGAAATATACTGTATTATATACTGCTGTTCTTTAGGGGTAGATTTGCAAATGGGGTGTGCAAGACACATAATTGAGGGCCTTGCTACACAAGCCAAATCCAGAAAAACAGATTGTTCATATTAAACCCTTAACCCTCCAAATATTCTGGCTGACCACTGATGATTTAATCTATATTCCTCTATTATTGACTGCAGTGAGATTACTCATATACTTAACAACTCTTCTGAATCAGAAAATAATTCCATAAAACACAACATTTAAGAATTTGTTTAAGTCTAGTTTAAGAACAAAATTTGTGTCTACCAAGTGATTTCTTTTTGTTGAAAGTTTCTGAGTTTCTTTCTCTAAAACAGATGACTACTCTGCTCATCTCACCTTCCCTGTCACTCTTTGAGAATGTAAAATGTTCTGTGGAGATGTAAGGGCAATCCTGATGTCCTTATGCAGACACATGAGGGGCTGATAATGGAGGTCATGGTAAGTCATTGCTTGGACATTCCTTTCTATTATTTGATGTGATAGTAGGGTTAGGATCTCCTGATTCACAGCTTTCTTTGAGTTTCAGCCCTTCTGTAGTTTGACAAAGGTGGGTTTTGCATCATCTCATCTCTCTGGATGATGTGCGTATGAAATAGGATTATTTTTTCTAGAGCCTCTCTCTGCTAAAGATCACTTCTGTGTGCCATTTTAGAGGCAGCTTTGGAAAGCAAAGCTGAGCAAAGACAGACCTAGCATCAAATAACCAGTCTCTCTGTTGGCCTCTCGAGGCCAACATTACAGTGATCCTGCTTGTAATCAAGACTGCCTGAAGACAAACTGTCCCCAGTAGGACAATCTCTTATAAACTTATAAAAATAATGTCTCTAATCTCTACTGCCACTAGACAGCATGAGGAACTGACAAAAAGTGTTGTATTCCAATAAATCCTGAGAAATCTCTCTTTGGGTTCAGCTTCGTCTGGATCTGTCTGGAGGACAAGGCAGAAAGGAGCCTGGAATTGTTTTAGTGACTTCTGCTTATGGCTTATTTTCATATTCCTAAATTTGTGCATGACACATACCTTGTGACCTTTTCACTATTAGAAAAGTTTATTTGGATATCTTTTACTGTGTGCACAAACTCTGCAAGCAGAATTGTATGGAACCTTATGAGTACATACAGTTATTTAATGGGTAGTGTGCATAGTAGGTAGCTAGGACTAAAATATGACCACACTGAACCTTAATAAGCTTTTCAGCTTCCAAGATGACAATCACTAAGTTTTTCCTAGATGGACAATTTTCATTCAAGTTGGGAGATGCAGCCCTTGCCACTGCTTGGGAGAAGTTGATCCTTCACCTTGCTCATTCACAGACCTGGGGCACAACTTGCGCTGAAGATGAGCTTCCTGAGTGAGAAAAATCTGGATGGAGCATTGTGTGTAAGGGAATAGAGGCAATGACAGGGTTATGGATTCAGCTTCAGTTTATGCTACCCACTGTCCCCAAAAAGCATAGCTGTACTATTAATTACATTTATTCCAAGATCTGAGATAAGGGTGAACCTCTTTGGGCCAACTGTTCTGTTACTGCTTCACTCTGAAGGTCTTTGAACCCGGTGTTCAAAATGACAACAGTCATTGAGCGGTATCAGTACACAAAGAAGTCCCCTTTGGATATGAATTTCTAATCATTTTAGAAAACTCCATGTGGAAGTACTCCCATTTGTGCTAATGCTGCTAGAACCAACCAGAGAACATCACTCAAAACAAGAGCAAGGAAAGATACCTGCGCAGATTAATTTTGCTGACTTTTCCACACCCAGTGTTGTGTGACACAATTTTTTTGTTGTGACATTTTGTGATTCCACATCTATGGAATATTTTTCTATTAAACCAGAAAATGTCTCAGGTAAGTAAAAAATATTATCTGTCCCTTGGAGAGATGGAATTGAACTTAGAGCTTGTACAAAATAATTATCTGCTACCATGAAATAATAATAAAAAATCTAGTTGCATGCTGGAAAATTATTATACAGCTATTTTTACAGTGCAGCTATTGATGTAACTCCATGATTGACAGAGTCACCAAGACCAAGATTCAAATTTAGATCAATAATTTATAAATTCATGCTTTGTTACAATTTGAGCACAAAGTTTTGCAAATTTCAAGATGCTGAGGTCTATGGCTTAGGTTCAGCAATTTGCAATATTTTATTATTAACATTTGATAGAAATGAACATACTGCATTAGTTGTTTTAGTACCAGTAATGAATGTTTTGCTTGTTTCTGCAGAGAGCACTTTCATTTATCTGTCAAATTCAAAAACCCAAACAAATTGCATAATACAGTTATACAAATACGTAACAACAACATGTATGATGGCTATCAAAGGTGTTGCTGTGTCTATTAATCTCTTTTATTGTTGTGATGATCTTCACCTCCCAAAATTCCTTAGAATCCTGCTAGTATGGGATCTATTTATGTGCACTTAATAAAGTGTAATATATCGACTGTGGTGCTACCTTCATTGAAATGTTCTTGACACTTCATATAACACAAAAGGGATAATGAGCCATTAATGTATTGGCCAAGAAGACAATTAGACAAGACGTAGGAGTTTATTGTTCATTCTGGTGACCTGTGGAGTTGAACTAAATGATAAACTAGGTTGGAACTATTTCTCCTTTGTCTATGAACACTGCAAAAATTCTTCCATAACTAATACACAAAACGGTTAAGTCCAAATTGTATAACTTGTTTAATGTGGTAAACTAAAAAATTGATACTTTCCACTATATGGCCTCTTCATGAAAACTAAACATCAATATAGATTTTCACAGCCATAATAGCGTACATTAGACTTAGAGTAGTGCTAAGAGACAGCACGTTACACTATGCCCTTTATACACATGGACAGTTTTAGAAAACTTCTCTCAGCATTTTCTCCATGAAGACAATAGCGGTAATTGCTTGAGACTGAAGAATTTTTAGCTTGTTTCTGCCATAGCTTTTAGATGGTTGCTTTTTTCAGCTTGGTAAATAAAGAACTTGTGATGATTAGGTCAGTTCAAGGGATAAAGTTATCCTGGCATAATTAGCATCTTAAGATGTGCCATCCAGCCCAACTGACGTGGGTTTTTCTATATCCTGAGATGATACGTCTGCTCTCGTAAGCTTCCAGACAGTGCAATAGTAGCAATGTTCACTGGGAAACACAAAAAGAATTTGGCTACACAATCTACAAACAGCATCTTGCACTATACGCAGGGAAAAAGATCTATGCAGACTTGAAGAAGTATCCCAGTCCTTTCAGCACAGACGTACGTTATGGTATGCATCCCATGAAAGAATCCATTAATACAGTTACAAATGTATAAATGGACTAAATTGTCTCATACGTCTTGCTTTTTTTTTTTTTTTTTTTTCAGTCAGTATAGGAAGTGGGTAGGAAGGCAAAGGGACTTTTAACAACTCACCTGCATCTGAAGATGTGCTCCAAGCTGTTTGCATCATTAATTTCTTGGATTCCCCAAGATTCTGATAAATTTCCAACCAAACTCCATAAGGTGAGTGACAACGGGAAATCAGAGTAAGATGAGGTGCCCCAAGCATGTTTGCTCTCAGTCCTTCCCTCTAACTTTTGAGCTCCACCATGGCACTGCTGTATGGGTTTTACTTTTAACAGGTAATCTGAAGGCATTCTGGAGGTTTTTTCCATTTTGTATTTCTTTTGTACAGGTAGAGGCAAAAGGATGTCCACAAGGTATCGTATGCTGCAGGTGACAGGCCCAAAAGCATGGGTAAAATGTAGAGACACAGCTTTGAAAGATAGCTCTTAATATATATTTGGATAATTAGATATTACCTTAAAGAAGCTTATGTAGGTCATAATACAATGAAAAATGTAGTGATTTTTCAATGATTCACCACAGAAAATCCATAGAATAGAATAGGTAGAATAGTTTTGGCTAGAAGAGACCTTCAAGATCATCAAGTCCGACCTTATTCCTAATCATATCAAAAACCACCAAACCATGTCCCTAAGCACAACATCTAACCAGCTCTTAAACACTTACAGGGATGGTGACTCCACCACCTCCCTGGAGAGGCCATTCCATAATGCCTGACAACCCTTTCTGTAAAGAAATGCTTCCTAATATCCAGCCTGAACCTCCCCTGGTTCACCTTCAGGCCATTTCCTCTTGTTCTGTCACTTGTCACCAGGGAGAACAGACCAACTCCTGCCTTGCTACAACTTCCCTTCAGGTAGTCGTAGAGGGCAATAAGGTCTCCCCTCAGCTTCTTTTCTCAAGCCCCAGATCCCTCAGCCTCTCCTCATAAGACACATTCTCCTAACCCTTTACTAGCTTTGTAGCCCGCCTCTGTACCCTCTCCAGCACCTCAATGCCCTTCTCGTAGAGAGGGGTCCAAAACTGGACACACCATTTGAGGTGCGGCCTCACCAAAGCCGAGTACAGAGGAATGATCACCTCCCTGCTCCTGCTGACCACACTATTCCTGATGCAGGCCAGGATGCCATTGGCCTTCTTGGCCACCTGGGCACACTGCTGGCTCATGTTCAGGTGGCTGTTAACACCTCCAGGTCCTTCTCTGCCTGGCAGCTCTCCAGCCCCTCCTCGCCAAGCCTGTGGCACTGCTGGGGGTTGTTGTGGCCCAAGTGCAGGACCTGGCATTTGGCCTTATTGAAACTTCAGCTTTGTATGGACAAGTTGATTTATATAAAAAAACTAAGAACTCTATGAAGAAGAATAGGCTGAAAATGCATGGGAAGTTGTCTGAATACTATGGCATCTTAAAGAAATACATTCGTGCAATATAGCGAGCTTATTTCAAATTTCCAGACAAGAAGAAAAGGCTAGGTCAAAGGCAGGAACATATTTTTTTTTTAAAAGTGTCATCTCATTCTTTTTTGAAGGCTGAAGAATATAACAGTGCTGGTATGAATAGAACATAGTTCTGATAGTTTGTTAAAAACAAAGAATACCAAACATGGCAAAACCAGTAAGCCTCCTGACAAGTTTGTATTACTGTGTGATTTTCTAGGGTTTAAGGTGAATGAAATTATATAAACAACTTAGGTGAATTGTTAAAAGGAGATTGCTTTGAAAGAAAATCAGAAATAGTAAAGTGTCTGTTGAAGCTTGCATAGTCACAGATCTTCATGAGGAACAAGTGTAGAATACATTTGTCTGACATTGAGAGGGGCGTGGAAAAAACATCACATTCATGCTAAAGAATGAGAATTAATTTGGACTCACACTTCTAGAACAGCCACATACCATGAACTAGATGGACATGAAGGAGTAGCTCAAGCACATACCAAACAGCATATTCTCCAAACACCTGGAGAACAAAATGTCTATCACAAATTACTTTGGAGTCTGAGAGAAGCTGAGATTGCACTTTGGGGCAAGGGAGCAGGAGGTATGAAAACACAGAATTAAATTACAGGCAGTAGCAGTTTTCCTAGATGGCATCGCAGCCAAGGGGAAAAGACCCTTTGTAGTACCACTGGAGTAAGTTGCTCTCCTGCATGCCTTTTGTCCCTCATGGTATCCACTGGGAAGTTTTAATCTAGAATGTCTGTGTTAATGACATGTCAGGATGTATTAATGCAAGAGGTTGAAGAGTGGTTTGGAGTCATGGGCATTCAAATATTCCATTGATTTTGAAAACTGTTAACCCACACGGAGTCATAATGCAAAGGTACCACCTGAAACAGGAGGGACTTGTACAAGTGTTGTATATAGCAGGCATGTTAGTTAATATAATTTATATGTTGCAGGAGTTTACTCCGGTTAATGACTCTACTCTGAGAATTGACACTTGTGACCTGAAAGCATGGCTCAAGAAGGGTGAGAGAGGAAATGAAGTCTCCCCTGTTCCACCTGCATGACAGTCCCCAGACTGGGAACTGAGGACACAAGTACTCTTCTGATGAATGTTTCTGCCGTGGGAGGCAAGTTGTAAGTTTTCAATTGCAGAATATTTGTCTGTGTTTTATTCTCTTTACCATCACATTTCCGAATCTGCAGAACTGACTTGGCTAAAGGTCTGATGGAATGGGGACTGTGTTTTTGAAATAAATCAACTGATGGTTTTCTCCTTATTTCTCCTAAGTAGTATTCAGAGATGGCTGCAAAGAGAGTGAAGCTGGTACAAGTTTCAGCAAGTGTCCCCATCCTTTTTTCCCAACCAGGTGATATAGAGGACCATGGATGTTTACAGGAGAGTGGAATCCAGCAATGCAACAGGATACTGAGAGCAGAAATTGGAGATTATGCTAATCAGGCCATGAAAGGATTGGAGAAGAGTAGATTAGTTTATCACATTTTATTTGTACTTTTTACTCTTCATACACAATTTCGTGACATTTCTTTTGTTATCTCTTTTGTAGAAGTTGGAGATTCTGTTCTGCTAGCTGCTGAATGGTAGTGCTCCATCAAAATCTGCTCTATAAGCTCTAAAAACTCAATGTGATAGGACTATGGGATCAAAGGCAGAGTTTCTGAACTCATCTACAGGAACATGAGCTGTAATGCACAAGGGAGATCTTCAGACCAAATGATTCGTGAGGCAGAACTCGTGAGTCAGTAAAGTTTCCTTTTCTGATATAATACAAAAGTCCTAAACCATTTTTTTCTCTTTTTCTTTTCTCTTTTCTTTTCTTTTCTTTTCTTTTCTTTTCTTTTCTTTTCTTTTC
>JANVCC010000018.1:67696071-67736703 GCA_025345505.1 Todiramphus chloris collaris | reverse complement strand
TCTTTTCTTTTCTTTTCTTTTCTTTTCTTTTCTTTTCTTTTCTTTTCTTTTCTTTTTTCTTTTTTTTCTTTTCTTTTCTTTTTCTCTCTTCTCTTCTCTTCTCTTCTCTTCTCTTCTCTTCTCTTCTCTTCTCTTCTCTTCTCTTCTCTTCTCTTCTTTTTTTTTTTTTCCTGAAAATAAACCTATATTTCTATTGCTGATGTAATTTATTTTTTTTTAAATACAATTATGTGATGAATCCAGCAAATTCTAAGCAACTCCTCCATGGAACTAAGCAGATTTCTCTCATTTAAGGATTTAGCTTTAAGATATTTTTTTAGTCCATTAATTTCAACAGAGTTTTACATGCTAAAAATAATAATAAAATCTAACCAACAAGACTAAAAATTCCCAAATCTCTTTCCCCCCAGAGATATAGCTATTTTAGGTAATTCTTGATTTATATACATATCACACAAGTTTGTATACAAATGGTGAGATAAACTTTCAGACAAGCTTCTGCTCTTTGCTCAGTCTGGTCTAATTGGTTTTCTGTCATTCACAAATATTGCAATTTAATGATTCTAACTTTTTTTTTTGTTGTTGTTAAGTGGAACATTAAAGAAAATAAAGCATGAGTGTAGAGTAACCACAAGATATGTGTTAACATATATTAAAATGTTCAGTAAATGTGGAGTTGCTATGCATCAGGATTCCTGCAACAGCCATTGCAAAATACTTTAGTTCCCAAGAATTGCCTGTGTCTAATTACCATCTTGGAGAAGCTCCCAAGCACTATATTTTTCCAAGTGATATTTTTGTGAAAGGGTAGGGTTTCTGTTGGTAGAAGACAGTAGGAATTACCATCCAGAAACTGTCCCTCTGACAGTGAGAGGACTCACTGTGAGAGGACTTCAGAAAAGACGATTTTTTCCACCTGTCTATTAAAAAACAAACAAACAAACAAAAATCTAAATAGGTTTCTTTTATCAAGATATCTCCAAATTCTGTGGAAATAATGATGTATGTGAGCTTCGAGGGGGAAAAAAAAAAAAAAGTTGGAAAAGATTGAATTTGGATTGCCACACCAAATCCTTCTTAGTCATCACAAAACAACCTCCCTCAATGATAATTCTCATGAGAAATGAGGAAAGACTAAGAAGAAAGAGAGAGGTAGCATCTCTTCTTCAGTTTGTCTTGGTTTAAGAAAAGGACATGATGGGTGGAGCAGCATGTTGAAGGGAAATGCAGAAAATTGTGAGTGCAATTGAAGAGTGCTTATGACATCTGGGGTCAATTCAAAGCTCCACTGAAGGTTTCATGGGTAAACAAGGGGAATCCACTTGATCTCCCTATGACTCAGTTCCTTTTCTATAGAATAGGGAAAATAGATGATATTGTAACACTCGATGCAATAAAGATTGCTCAGATGATTAAAGGAGCTATAGAGAGGGTTTTTTTGTCAGTAATACTGCCACCCCTAGAGGTTCTGAGGTCGTTTTAGCCAGCCCTACAGCATATTACTTCCTTGTCCAATCCAGTGTACTACCTGTGAAAAGGGGAACAAAGTTACGTCAAACCAGATTTACCGGGTAAATAAGTATGATGTTCTATGGCAAAAAAAGAGTACTGATTTGCTAGTGATTCTCAAAATTTTTGGCAGTGCAGTCTATATACATTTCCTCACAGCATGCAGACACCCATATAGCACATACATAGCAACTGACGACAGACTTGTTTTTCACGTATCCCCTAGATAGAGTCGGCAGCTTCCCTCCTCCCTCCTAGGGACTTGCAGCCCACAGGACTCCTTCGAGACTCCTCTCTTCAGGCTGCGCTAGCCCAGGCACGCCAAAAGGAATTTTTCCTTTCTCCTCCGGTTCCTGCTGCCGGCAGCATTTGAGCTTTTCCCGCAGCGGTGCCCTCGACGGGAGAGGGGCTGATGAGCAGGGCTGAGAAGGGGAGCGGAGGAAGGGGGCTGAGAAAGAGGGCTGTGAAGGGGAGCTGAGGAAAGCCGCCTCCCCTCCGAGCCCGGCGCGGCGGTGGTCGCGGGGTGTCCGCTCCCCTCCGTCCCGAAAGCCGCCTTCCCTCCGCGCCAACCCCTCCCCCGCCCGCCGCTCGCCATTCCAGGCCAGGAGACCGGGCATCAGCAGCCTTCGCAGAGCCCCAGCGACGAGTCTTTACGCCACCTAGGAGATGAGTTTCTCCTCCTCTCTGTTCTTTCAAGCACTTAGGTGAAGTCCATTGAACTTTCCCAGGTCGTGCATACAGCACAACGCCTGTACGCCCTAACTGGAATATTTCTGAGGGGTGAGGGGAATACGGTGCTATTGATGCTCATCTTGCCATTCCAGAGCAGAACTGCTTCTTCGACCTCTAGTTATGTAGTAACAAGGGGAAAATTTCCTGAAATTAGACTACTGCAGGAACTCTGGTTTTAGTCACAGCTGTCATATGAGAAACAAATTTCCAGGCATTTTTAATCTAATTCACTTAATTTTTGTGTAACTGAATTAGAAAATGTGATTAAGCATCGCAGAATCGTAGGCATTGAGACTGCCTAACATTTAGTGAAACACGAAACAGAGAAACTTATTAGAAGTAAGAAGAAATGGTGCAATCGTCTGTATGGATTTGGTGCGATCGTTACATACTGAGTAGGAGGATTAGAGGCACAAAAGCTCAAGGAAAAAAAAAAAAAAAAAACCAAAAAAAAAAAAGAAGAAGAAGAAAAAAACCCAAAACCAAAAAAACAACCTCAAAAGAGGATAATGACCTTCTCATCTCAAATACTTGCCGCCATACTTTGGCAGGTATTTTCAGGGCAGACACTGAAAACACACCATGCGACACTGAGGAGGTAGCTGCAGAAACTGTCCTGCCCTGCTGGCCTATACGCGGGTCCCATGCCCGCTTGCCCCGTGTTTCTTTCCTTGCTGCCCTCAGATGTGTCTGAGACAGGGAAAAATCGAAGGAGAAAATCGAAGGTTTGAAACTATCTAATTCTCTCTTACTGTGGCAGCGACTCTAGCTCCGAGGTCTGGGCTTGAGACACGTTAGAAGGAAGAGTTGATTCCCTTCGCACTCACGGGGCTTTAACATGCGCTCCAGCCGACGCAGTGCCTGGATGTGGGGGCTGATCCATTTCCCACGAAAACACACAGTTTAAACGAAAAAGCAAAGACTGGTATGCACCCTACCGCCTGCTAAAATCAAGCTAAAACCAGTAGAAATATTTTGTAAAGACCAACTCTCTGCAGGGAGCCCAAGCGCTGCGGCTTGTACCAGCCGCCGACCCGGGGCTGCTTGTGCGAGCGGCGGCCCTTCCGACAGCATGCGCCGGGCAGGATCCCCAGGAAGGGACGACAGAGAGGGACTTGCTCGGCCTGAAAACACTGGCGAAAAGCTAGGGAAAGGAGCAATTCCGGGGCCGAGGACGGGGCTCCGCAGAGAAGCACTTGGGGGTGGTAGCGAAGTGCCCCGGGGAGAGCAACCACCTCCCCTCCCGGCTGCCCCGGTGCGGGCAGGGGTGCGCAGTGCAGCGTGTTGTCCCCCCTCCGTAGCCCCCGCCAGCCTCCTGCTCCCCCGCTTTGAGAGTCAGAATCACGGTGCCGACGGGGCCCTGCTCCCCGCAAAACTAACTCATTAATATAAATCAAATGGGGGGGGGGGGGGGGGGGGGAGAGAGTGTGCGCGGCTGCTCATGAGTTAAATATAAGTCTCTGACTGTCCTGAACAAAGCGACCGTCCCCTTGGGAAGGGTGACGTCTCCCCAGTAACGTGATTCTTCGGAAGCAGAAACGTGTAAACGCTATAAAACGCGGCGGCGCGGCAGACAGCTCAGAGCGTGCAGCGAGACGAAGCTCTCCTCTTCTTCCTCTTCCACCTCCTCCTCTGCCGCCGCCCCGGCAGCCCGCAGTCCGGCAGCCGCGCAGCGGGGCAGGGCGCAGGCCCCCAGCAGCGCAGAGCTCCGCTCCGCTCAGCTCCGCGCCCGCCCAGCCATCCTCACCGACGGACTCGCGGCTCCGTGAGTAACTTTCCCTCCGCCAGAGCGGCAACTTCCCAGAAGATAAGGGTGTCCCCGTGTCCCGTCCGTGTACCCCCCGTCCCTTGCAGGGAAGGCGCCCTGGCCGTCGGGTCGCGGAGAGCGGGTCTCCCCGCCCAGGGAAGCCGGGGAGGGACCCTTCCTTTTTACCGCTTAAAAACACACATGTATTTTTAAGGTTCCTAAGCCCCGGGCGCCGCTGCCAAGGGTCTCCTTCGGGGATGCCAGCTCTCCCTGACGTCGGACAGCAGCTCCTTCGCCGCAGCGACACCGCTGTCGGCGGCGTTTCTCGGGGCCAGGGCTGGGGTCGGGGCCGGCGTTGGGATCGGCGTCGGGGCCGGGACAGTGGCTCCGCGTTCCGAGGCGAAGCCCCGGTTCCCCGGCGAGGAGCCGGTCGTTGCGGGCGGATCGCTCGGTGTGTGACGGCTGCGCTCTTCCCTCCGCAGGTGGCGGCCATGGAGCACCGCGGCGCCTCCCCGCTCCTCCTCGCCCTCGCCCTCCTCAGCGCTCTCTGCTGGCGGGCGCGGGCGCTGCCCCCCCGGGGCGCCGCCTTCCCCCCCGTCCCACGGTAAGAGCCGCGCCCCGCTCTGCTCTGCGCCCCGTGCCCCGTGCCCCGCTCTGCTCCTCTCCTCTCTCCTCGCCCCGCCGGCCCTCCTGTGGAGGCGGCGAGGTCGAGGGGCTGTGACAAGCGCCAGTCTTCCACTGTGCCCTTCCAACAAGCACATGGCGCGGTGCTCCCTTTTGGGGTTCTTGCTCGGCGACTGGCAGTTGAGCATCTCTGCACCGAGACTTCGGCCAAGCTCCGCAGATCCCCGTCGAATCTGACCTTTTAAAACACACACCACACACACACACACAGGGACACGCACACACTTTCCGAGGCACCAGCAGCAGCGGTGCCCCAAAAACCCAATAGCAGTGACCACTGTGTATGTGGGTGGCGTAGAGGATGTGTGCTTAGGGATGTGATGTATGTCCATCAAAACTAACTCGTTTTTTCTTGTGGGACAGCTGCTTTATCTCAGAGGTTCAGCTAGGTGGAGGCATCTTTTAAAAAGCAGAGACATATGTAGGCAAAATCAGACGTACTAAAAATTCTTAAATCATAAATGAGGGGAAATGGTCCGTGTAGACTGATGAGTAGTTTTTGTACTGCTGCGTACTTTGAATTGTTGAAGTTGTTATTAATTTTCTAATTAAATGAAATGAGATGGCAGAAAGGTACATTTTACATTTAGGTAAGAGGAACATAAAGTGTAAAATGACTAGTGAAAGATGGTATAGAAAACAGTATAGTAACCAATTTTCAAAAGGTGTGACTTAAGTTGGTTTATTTTATACAGCTTCACCATTTTCACCAGACAGAAGTCTTACATGCCTCAGATATATAAGTAGTACTAATAGTTAGACTGTAAAACTACAAGAACACTAACTTACACTAGTTTTAGTATGTGATTTTTGCACATCACACACAGGGAGTAATGGGAGCCTATTGTCTGTCACAGAATGTAAGAACAGATCTGATGCCAAGCTACTACTATGCAGTCAGATTGCCCTTGATAAAATATGACACATCATAAGAAACAGCAGTTTACAAAAATGTGAAGCAACTGTAAATTGGTTTATACAGAGCAATTGCCATGTTATGTTTTAAAATATTAAATGTGAACCTTTTTTAATTTGCAACTAGCGCACGAACTTAAACACGAGAGAATAAAAACTTGTAAAAATACATGGCTGCACCTCATACTTAGTTTGAAGTTCTTGAGGGTGTATCTACTTTCTTTAGAGAAAGCCTAAGAACTGCATTTCATATTGCATTTCAATGAACATTTTAAGTTTTAATTGGAAGGTAAGTACTTCAGAGTAACTGGTTTTGCATGGGTGGAGGCTGGTAATTCCATTCATTGCTTATATAAAATATAGGTGTTATGGAAAGCTTCATGGTTGTCACTTGAACCGTAATTTCCATATGTTATGCACTGTTCACTGGAATAAGTTGTATGCTATGGCAAGATGTATCTAGAAAATATGAATTAGAGAGAAGGTTTTGTTGTGTTGATTACTCTGTCACTGAGCATGGATTATACATGAAAGTTATTTTTGTTTTATCCATGCTACTTTAAAATGCCTTACAAAGTAGGTAAATGTACATTTTGACACAAATGCTGCAGCGCTGTGTTCCATGTCCTCAGCTAACTGTACTTTACATGGTTTCCTTCAACAGATTGGGAAACAGAATGCCATTTGATGGAGCCAGTGAACCTGACCATGCCCATGGGTCTTTAAAGTCTGAATCAGACATTTTGCAGAACACGCTACCTGAAAATGAGAAATTCTATTTTGATCTGTCCAGAATTATTGATAGGTGAGTTTCTTTATTATCGTAAATACAAGTCATGATGCACTACTTGAATTATGCCAAAAGATTGGTCACATTCTCAAGAAGAGAAATAGGAAAGGAAGAACTGATTACAGAAAAAACCTACATGGCCTCAGGTTGAATACTGGTAGCAGTAGGAATGTCTGCAGAAATGTTGATTGCATTGCCATTCCAGCATGATGAATTAATTCACTTCCCAGGAAGGGCTGAAAAGTTTATTGTGAAAATCTGGAAGTTGTTTTATGAAATTAGCTTAATTGAATATGTACAATAGATAAGGAAAGCTTGTTGACAAAGTGAACATTATCAAAATTATATGAACCCAGGTTGTATTGTAGAGTTTATTTATTGTCCATTTCAGAAATGCAAGGCATGCTGATGGAATTTTCACCACTGTCTACAGCCATCTTTTGGCTAAACTTGCTGTGAAGAGATATCTGCATTCGCTTATTAGAAAACGAGTTAGGTGAGGTGACACTTACATTAGGTAGAGTTTTTTTCTTAGCTGGCTTCATTGGAAGTTTTTTATCATTCTGTACCTAAGTTCTCATTTTTATGATGCAGAAATAATGAAAGAGAAACTGATATAATTATGGGGGAGCTGAAAATCATATATATCAACTTAGTGGTATTTGTTACTAAACGAATACATTACTGTTGATTCCTGATACAGCTGTGAAGGGTAGAGCAACAGACACTGTACATAGCACTGATAAGAAATACTGGCAATATTATAATGATTATTACACCAATTTGCTATTTTTTTTCTCTGGTAGTGCTTTTACTATCTTGTCGGATGAATGGCAAAAGCAAATACGAAATGATTGCTCAGTACTACATAACAACAAGGAAATGCTCAATGAAATTAGGAAATGATTGGTTTACAGTGAAAACAAAAGGGAATGTATTTTTCCTACTGTAGAACATGCTGCCAGATATTTGAGATATCTTTATGTAGAAGGATTTGAAAAAGAATGAGACAAATCTGTACACAAGGGTTCTGGATGCAAATTCCAGACTGGAACATTCACAAACTAATGGTTGCAGGGAAGGATCACTATATACTTCCTTTGCTTTCATATCCCCAAGAGGCAGCTACAGGGCACTCTTGGAACAGAATAGTAGAATACTATTGGTCTGACCCAATATGACAGTTCCTTTGAGTCCCTACTTCATATGCTCAAAAGCCGAGTGAAAACTAGGTCCTTCATTTATGTCAATACTGCCTTTGCTCCAGAACATATAGTACCAGTTTCTCATACAGTATGAACTAACATAGATTGTTTAAAGCACTGAGGCTTCCCAAGATCCTGCACAAAAAATGTCTCCAAGTGTGTATTTCACAAGGTGTGGTTTGTCTCCTGATACCCCTTAAAACAAGCATTTGTAGCTATGTATGTGATGTTACACTCTTACTTTCCTCACAGGGAGGCTCCATCCTTACTGCACTGAGTTCCGTCTGAACAGTGACCAGGGCCTTTAAGAGCTTACTGTGACTTAAATCATTCTGCACTTTGGCATTATACTAAAATATGTTTAAGCAAATGGCAGAAATCAAAGGCAGTTCATTAGAAAGAGTAACCTGAGCTATGAAAAGAGACAGGACGGAGTCATGAAATCCATACTCAGCCATTTGATCCTGCAGAATTCCTGGGACAGGGACTCTAGAAATCATTGCACATGGATCCTAATTGCATGGGCCGTAGCAAAGTTGAGCAGGTGAAAGAAATCAGTGGAAGATGTGCCTAAAAATGCTGAATGTCAATCCTTAGAAATTGATCCTTACTACTAAAATACACAGTAAGCAATAGAAGCAGTGCCTTCTTTTCAACACAGGAGAAATCCAAAGTCATAGTTGGAAATGAAAGCTGAAATGAAAATTCAATTTTATTTAGCTAATCAACATTGTAAAATTTGTTTCACTTATTTAGTGGTATCTTCTTTTAACTGGATCTCTCTATTAATTTTTCCTTTCTAATTGTATTGCCAGTTCTCAGGACAGTCCTGTCAAACGCCACTCTGACGCTGTCTTCACTGACAACTACAGCCGCTTTCGAAAGCAAATGGCTGTGAAGAAATACTTAAACTCAGTTTTAACTGGAAAAAGAAGGTACTAAAGACAGCAAATATATATTGTTTCCATACAGACAGAAAAGATTTATACCCATGTATGAATAAAGAGAGGATAAACAAAAAGCAGTGAGCATTAATGACTATAATGTAGTTTATAAGATGTTTTTCAAATACAGACAGTATTTTCTTCCACACTAGAACAGACACTACAATCAGATTAAAATAAAAGAATAATGAGGAGACAGCAATTGAAAGAAGTTTCTGAGAGATTCTTAAAATGGTTTTATTTATAAAAAAGCCTCTTAAGGAAAAATCCATACACCTGGGGAACATAAACAACAATTTTATACGGAAAATGCATTCTTTGTTGAAAATGTGCTTTTAAATAAACACATTAAATGAAAATCTAGAAGTCCCAGAAAGAACTATATATGCTAATTAATATATGTGAGATGTGCCAGCACATGTTTTTGTAGAGCTTATATTCTGCTTGTGTATTTGCTCATTTAGATAATTGCTTTTAAATATCATGTTTCTTCACCCATTAAACATGCTATTTAATATTTTTCATGTATTTACTTTGTTGTACTAAGTTGCAACAGATACAGTTAGAGAAAGGCTTTGCTTGCTTTTTTGTATTTTTTGTGAGAGCAATAAACCTCGTTTCTGATCCACAACAGCCAGGAAGAGCTAAACCCTGCTAAACTTCGAGATGAAGCAGAACTTGTTGAACCTTCCTTTTCAGAAAACTATGATTCTGTAGATGAGCTGCTGAGCCACCTCCCACTGGTAAACTCAGATTTTCTTTCCTCTTGCTGTTATTGACTTGACTCATAAAATGATATTAATCCTACCTGAAGTGTAGCCTATCAGAAAAGCAGAATAATCTAGGAAAGAGTAATGTTCCATGAAATGCTGCCTGTTTCTGTAGGGATAGTGTCTGAATAGAATAATAATTTTAATAACTATAATTAACTTATCCCATGATTGCTATTATTGAAAATTCCTAATTAAATGTCACTGTTAATAATATATGTAACTCACTTGAGTGTTCCAATTTGTGTGCACTGCAACATAAAACTAGAATTGACTCATTTTTCATAACAAAGATTATTATTTCTTCAGAAAACAAACTCAAGGATATTTCTTTTAATTAAAAAAAAAAAAAAATAGACACAGAAGATGGGAGTTGTCCCTAGAACTAAGAGGACTGTCAACTAGAATGCTGAGTGTTAAGAAAGCACTTGATTCCCATCTAAGGTGTGCTGAAGAGGGATCGTCTGACACACAAATATTGCAGTTACTGTTTTTGATTTTGCTACTACTATTTTTCTAGAATCATTCACAAATATGTTTCTTTGGTTTACTGAAATGTAAACCCATCTGCATCACAGTGCTTGGAAGGACATAAAATTGAAAGGGTAACATAGAAGTGAATCCAGCTTGACATTCTCAAAAGCATAATATGAAACTGATGATAGGATGGCTTTTGGCATTCATCTGTGTCTCAACTATAAGTAAGAAAAAAAGAAAAAAGGTTACTTTTGAAGATAACCTTTTTTTTTATTATTATTATTTTTGGGTGTGTGTGTGGGGTAAATAAAAGAAAAGCCATTTCCCCAAACTGTTGTTTTCTTCCAAGACTGAAAGAAAATTTTCTTTTCTTTTCCATAAATGTGGCAGTTCCTCTAAAGCTCCCAGTGATCAGAAAGGACATAAAGTTCTTATGTCTCAAGAAACAAAGCAATTTGTGAGTGATAACATTCAGGAAAGAAATGTTCATTCTAGACATTTCCAAAATATCTGCTCCTGGACTTTGCACCTTCCAAAACTTTTAACATTGACTTGAAGTGAGAGAGAATAAGTTCTGCAGTGGGTTGTGAGTGTTTTCCTGGAAATATTTGCAGTCCTTTCCTTTTTATGGCCTGTACTAATGATCCAGATCTCCCTACAGGTGAATTGCTTACTCACTGTTGCCTTTTACTGGTCATTTTATTGCAGTGCCCTGTTTCTGATATAGTGTCTATCAAGCAATCTGCATCATGTATCCATTCAAGGATACAGTTGTTTTCAAAGGGAGCTGTTCTGTGCTGTAGGCCAATGTGCAGTAAAATTTTTGCCTAATCCGTCAACCTATTTTTCCTCATCCTACAGCCTTGCTGCTGTCTGTAACACCCACCAAGCTCCTGTGAATAGCTCCATCTCATTTAATTGCTCTTATATCAAGCATTACTTCTTGTTACTTGTCTGGTTTTATATACCTTATGATGCAACTGCTTATGAAAATTACTGTTAATATGTAATTTTCCTTTGCTTTTCAGGACCTCTGAAGGACACTTGGTAAAGTCTATGACAAGAACAAGCTATTTTTGAGTTCCACATAGTATTTCAAAGAGATGACTTTAGTCATCAAACCAGAACAAATATGTTGTGAAGTGAAAGTTGTCATATATTTGTTTCTTATGTAATAAAAGTTGATATTTACATTGTAAATATTACTCTAGAGTTCTCTACTGAAAGCTGTACATATGAATGCCAGTTTAACTCATGAGAAGTCTGTGAGTCCATATGCTGTAAATCCTTTACTTCAATAAATTCATTTGAAAATGAGTGTGCAGCTGAAAAGAGCCCATCATTACTAATTGGCTTACTTAGGTGTGGTACAACCTCAGATAAGCCTGAATGATAATGGGGATACATTTCCAGATAGCTTCATAAAGAAGTGTAAAAACATGAAGAAAAGAAAATGCAAAATGTGTAAAACTGCATTACAAAGATCTATGAAGATTACTGCCAGGCAAAAGGGAAAGCTTTTCTAGCAGTTTTACCAAGCAAGTAAATAAAATGAAAAAACATTAAAAATTATTTGACCTCTGACAGTGTATTTCCTTCCTGTTCATATTTTTAATATTTCACAATATACAAAATCTATTAAGAACAGAAATGTATCCTTTATTTTCAGTTGTGTTTTGGATTCTCTGGGGTTGACAAAGCACATGAAGACTGCTATCCCTTGATTCGTTTGCTGCCTAAAGTCACCAGTTATTCTACATTTAAATGTCTGTAGCTTTGATGATGAAATGATTCCTTATATATAAAATATATCTGAAGACACTTTACTATTTTTTCAGAATGAATGTAATTTACAGAATACGCAGACAATAAATCATTTTATTATCATGGCAAATTATTACTGGTTTGAATAAGTGCTATAGGTACCTGCAACAGTAGAGATACCAGTAAATATATCTACTACAGTAATAGAGGAATTATTATATTTTAACTGAGATATACAGTGTTCTATTGGAAAGACAAGCAAATCAACCTCCAGTCCCGATTTCTTTATATCATTTTAGCTTAGTATGGAACTGGAAATTTGCAGCTGATTCACTGCTGCTGTGAATCACAATCTGGCTGTATTTTATTAAAATTGTAGATTTAAACAATTGGATCATTTTCTAAAGAATTATTTACTGTTGTAAGGGATGAGGAAACTGTGGTATTGCATGCACATGTGAAATGCACAATACTAGCAATAACAATCCCATGACTCCCCTCCCACTTCTTAGAAAGAGATGGAATTTTAAGTAGAAAAACTTATCAGACCTACTTACAAGTTCAGTTCGGAATTCCAAGTATATTTATATATATGCACACAGAGACAGCGATAAAACTGATTTACAACTTTCACTTACAAGTTTACTGGTCTCATTTAGAAGGAAGCTTCAAACATGATAAAACTGAGATTTATGGAGAATAGTTCTCATAAATATGTAGCCTTCTGTTTTTCAGGTTTTTTTGAATATTGGCATCTGCATGTCAAAAGAAAACCAGCTTGCACAGATCAGATGCTATTATTGCTATTTCTTGTCAGAATGTATTTTAGCCTAGGCCAATGAATGGTTCACAAAAGTTAGATGGAATTTTTGAGTCTTCTGTTGAAAAGTGGTCTTCTAATGGTGGTCCACTTTCAATTCCTATCTTGTTATGAAAATTTGACTGCAAAAGTGGCTTTGGAAATACTTGAAAGATACTAACAGACTGATGCTATAGAACTTAGATGGACATTTTCTTCAGTGCAGTTTCAGTTTTCTTAGTATTTCTGTGATAAATAATCCAAAACAAACAAAAACACCACACACACATGAACACACACAAAACCAAACCAAGAACCAACCAAACAACCAACCAAAAAAAAAAAAAAAAGGAAAAAAACTAACCAGAAGCAAAGCTGCATATGTGCTTCATACACAGAAATATTTAAGTATATATAGTGTTCAACACTCACAGTAACAAAAATTGGAGTGGTGAAAATTTTGACTTCACAATTCCACTTTTTTTTTTTTCTAAATTTGCCTTTTTAAAATTTATTTCCAGTTTACAAATAAGTTTCTGATGTAAGAGCTTGTGTTCCACATCCAATGTTTAACCTCCTTAATATTTTATTCTCCACAGAAAACTGCAGAACCTTAGAACACGTATTCTCTTTCTTAAAATGGAGATGGAGTGCATTACAGAAAAAAGGGGTTCTTATTATGAAATAATATATACATATAAAATACAAAATGAATACCTTCATTGTAATAACTAAAATAATATTCCGATAGCTTCATCAGAAGGTTAGCTAGCAAATAGAGACAGTCTAAAAGACATGTTAAATTTCGTGTACATTTTAGCAAAACCTGGCACTGAAAGGAGAGATTCTAACCTCCAGAATAGTAGTTATAACAATATTTTATAATAATATTTTATAATAATATATATATTCCCCCTGTACTTAGCAGTGGTGAGGCTTCACCCTGAGTACTGTGTGCAGTTCTGGGCCCTGCACTTCATGAAGGATATTGAGGTGCTGGAGCAGGTCCAGAGGAGAGTGACAAGACTTGGTGAAGAGACTGGAGGGAAAGTCCTATGAGGAGAGGCTGAGGGAACTGAGGTTGTTCAGCCTGAAGAAGAGGAGACTCAGGGGAGACCTCATCACTTTCTACAGGTGGGGACTGGACTCTTCTCCCAGGCAACCAGTGACAGGATGAGAGGACATGGCCTGAAGCTGTGCCATAGGAGGTTTAGGTTAGATATTAGGAAGCACTTCCTTACGGAAAGAGTCATTAAGCACTGGAATGGAATGCCCAGGGAGGTGGTGTTGCCATCCCCTTGTGGTGTTTAAGGAAAGATTGGATGTGGCACTTAGTGATGTGGTCTAGCTGGGTGTCGTGGTGTTAGGTCTCAGGCTGGACTTGATGATCTTGGAGGTCTATTCCAGCCTTAATGATAATTCTGTGTAATTCTGTGTAATATACCTGACTTGATATTTGTGTTTAAGTATGGCTTCTAACTTGTCATAACAATTTTTGTCATTCTATAGGAGATACAGGGTGCAATTAATACATTGAGAATAGTTAATTGTGAAGGATGTAACATTGTTCACCTCAATTTCATGGCCAAATTGTTATGGTAAGGTTAAATGATAACAATTGAAGAGAAAATTGCAACATTTCACTGAATGAGACAGATTCTCAGTCTCTCAATGAGTCTTGACACATGTCACCAATCTTATAACCCATCTGCACTGTTGTAAGAGTGGAATCAAAGTGTCACATTAATTATGAGAATGAAAGGGGCATCTCCAAAGACACTGTCAAGAGGACTTCTAGGAGGAAAACAAATATCTGGGAGATTTAGGAGAGTATCACCAAGAGAATGTAACCACTCAGGAGAAAGAAAAAAAATTGTGAAGGGTTATTGGAGTATATGTTAAAAAAACATCTCACTGTATTTCTCTAGAATTTAACTTCTAACACAGGGAAGGAATAACTGTAATCATAGAACTCATTATTTTTTGTTTTATTGATTGAGGTTGGCTTTTTGGACCTACTTCACAGACCAGCACGGGAAGGGGATATTTTCTGGTTCCGAGTCCACAGAGAAGAACGTAAAGATAAGCTTGTGCTTATCTTTACAGTCATTTATCCACTCAAGAGCAGCCCTCAGAATGGTGTATAAGATCATGAGAATTAAGAAGTTGACAAAACATTTTAAAATTGCAGCAAATAAAAACACATAAATAACCAATAAAAGCATAACAGCTCCTCTGATAGTTCAAATGGGTTTGAGGGTCTATGAGTATTTGTTTCACCTGGAAGTCTGAGACAAAATTTCTGTTTAAAAATACAAAAGTGGATAACTTGGATCCAAAGCATAGATATAACTTCATGTAGAGGAATATTGAACTCTTCCCAAAGACAGACCTTTTGCAAAGAGATATATGTATATGTGAACAACTTATTTACATGCAAGGCATTAGGGAAAGGTAGATGGAAAATGCTGTCCATTGCTTCCTGGGATACTACCTATGCTTTCCATTACCTCTTTTATTCTTCCTTATTTTCCCTCTTCCTCCTTCAACTACCACAAGCATGCCCAGTATTAATTAATAGTCTCAACTTTGGCTTGCTAAGCTAGTGTATGCACATATGTTTTTGAGAGAAACAATACATCAGTTAAATTTATGGTGCAGCAAATTAATAGCTGCCAGCCTTGGTTATGGAAATGAGTATTGCAGAGACTCTGGCAAAACCAGATTTGCAGGAGTGACTTGTCCTGCTCACAGACAGCCTCTGACTTCCCACTGGAGATTTCCCGTTTGGTTTGTGACAGGCACAGAAAGTTGACCTTTCCTTGGATCCGTCAGACTGTGTGGCCTCCTGGGGCTCACGCTGGCTTGGGCAACTACAATATTTTGTACTTTTCTTTTTGCTTTGGAACAGTCATAGACAAATCACTTGCCAGGTTGACAAGCTGGTTTAGGATTGAAGGCAGGAAATTAGTCACCATTCTTTTACATCAGTCTTTAAAAAAGACAGAAGAATAATTTGATGTATCTTCTGCCTCTGAAGTAATCAAACAGGAAAAGTTTTACTTCAGTTTTATAAGCAGATACATACAGGCCACTTCTTAGGGAGGGGAAAAAACAGCTTTCCCTTGTAAAGATTAAGTATTTTTAATAACTTAATTGATCAACATTTGTAAATAAAAATATGACTGATTATTCAAAGATTAAGCTGAAAATGACAGAAATCATAATGGCACAGTGAAAAAGATAATTCTTTTATCTAAATATCAACATTGTAACAGTGGAACAGTATTTTCAATAGAGCATGTTTTGGGGAGAGAATGGAGTTTTTTCAATAATAAGAAAAAAAGGAGAAAAAAGATTTTGTCCTTCCCCATTGTGTTTAATTATTATTAATTATTTAATACCAGATAGGGTTTTGCATAGAATAATATGCCTAAAAGAGTGCACATTAGGTTGGTGCATAAGATCCATTTTCTGGATCTTTTCTGGAACGGGCCTGGATATTTAGAAGCCTTATTTCACATTTCAATGATACCACAGCATCTAAGTACCCAAGTTATTTCCAAATTATTTATTTAATTATTTCCATGAGTTGAAAATTTTTTTGGTATGTTGATATTGATTAATAGCTGTGACTTCAGAATTTGCTCTTATCCAACACATATCCTCTTTTTGTCAGTGGAGGGGAAAGCAGAAGATAAGCTAAAACCAGTCACCGTCTCCTGTTGTTAAGTGAAATGGATCAGTGAAGACCTTTCTACTGAGGAAATATACACAGAGCACTAATTTTTGCCAGTAGCATATGAAATAGCCAGGTTATTGACTGGGCAGAACAAAGACTGAATGATCTCTAGTTTTGCTTGTGAAATTGTCTGATAGTGTTGCCACTTGGCCGAATGGTATAAGGTGTCATGTTCTTGTTCATCAGCTTTTTGAGAGAGAAGAAATCATTTATATGGACCCTGGATGGCTCCTAGTTTTTTTGCTTATTTTATATACTGTTGAACTGCTTTTTAGTGGAAGTGGTCACAAGTATGTTTGACACATGCCTTATCACCATGTGTTGCTATTCTAATGCAGCTTTTAATTTATCTTCCAAACAATCCCTCTTCCCGTAATCACAGCCAGAACATCTGCACAGTGTTTTAAGCAAGCAATTTTGCCTCTTTTTAGGGAGTGTAGAAAGCAAACTGTTGTATTCAAGAAAGACTCTTCATGACAAAGCTAGAGATTTATAATTTATGCAGAAAGAATGAGTCTTGGTTAAAAGGTAAGATGAGTTTGACAAATTCTAGATTTGGTGCCAATGGTTTCAGTCCTGTTTGGTGATTACTTCCAGAGCTGTACACTGTGCTCAGCATTACAAAGATGGTGACAGAGCTCCAGCCTTGAGAAGTGAAACATGTAGTAAAAACATGTAGTAAAAAAAGAAGAAACTGGTAAATGTTGAGATAGAGTAGGTGAATACTGTGTTTTCAAAAAAAGTACCTGGTGTTAAATCTAGTTTATATATAGGTTTTTGTTTCTTTTATATTTAAGACTCATGCTTTAAGAAGCCTTCTCTTTCTTGCTGTCAGAGGATGTCACATCATGCAAACCCATTCATTAACTTAACAAAGTTCATCACACACTCAGATGTGTTGTTTGTCCCCTAGTTGTGCTGCTGCACAGCAGCTTCTGGATCTGGTGGCTGTACTTGTTGGGAACCTTCTTTTAACTGGCAGCCTAAATGTTTGACAGACACCTTAGCAACCATTTATTACCATCCTAATGTCCTCATTGTAAGAGTACCATTACTCTTCTCAGGGACCTCTATTCCTAGATGAATTTACAGACTGCACTTCCCCCCTAGCCTTTGCTTTGTGAGGCTGAAGAAACAAAATCTTTCTTGTCTCAACTTGTAAATGACTCTCCATTTCTGAGACTGCACAGGAGCTCCATGTCCAGTGGGTTCATGTTCCAGAGTGAGTTTAACACTCCTAAATTACAGTTTACCAGGTGCAGCTTCACCTTCAAAATTGCTAAATGACTCTGATTATCTCTTTCTTATTGCAGTCATTTTGGAAAAGTGGCTAGTGATTTTGAGGGCATCTGTTTTGAGGGCCTTGAAAGAGCTGATTTTTCAGTCTGGATAATGTTTTTATTGCTTCTCAAACATTTCTGAGTTTCCAAAAGCTAATGAAGCAGAATCACCAAGCACTTGAAACATGATACTTTTTTGGGGGAAGTAGGGGAGGAGCCAGTCAAACCAGTCTAAAATGCTTATAAAGGAAAACTGAATTCTTAGGCAGATACACAGGTTGTTGGATAGTTTCACCTAGATCTCTGAATGCCTGTATTTTAAAATCCAATTTCCTTAATTCTGCAGCTGATGGAGATAACGATTGCACCCTTCACACTGCCCTTTGTCACCTGTGATACTGGACAGCTGAGCAACATCAACAGCACCCATGGCCCTTTTCAGGCTTTTGCCAACCTAAATAAGAGGAAATGGAGGTCAGTTCACAGCAAAGCTCTAGGACTTGCTCTGTGAGTAAAGAGTGGTGTAGGTTACACATTGGTCAGCCACCAGCATTAATTCTTCAAAAGGAAGAAAGCCATACAAGCACTCATTTGTGTATATTTAAATATTATGCTAAAGTGTAGTGCCAGTGATGATGAGGGTCTGAGGGTCTCCTTTCATCCATAGCTAAAGGATTACAACGGGGATTACCTTCTGGATCATTAGTCTACTGCTTTGCAGGAATAAAGAAATCCAGCTGAGTGGACTACTTGAGTCATTGCTCTTTGATTTATGATTCATTCTCTGTTCAGTACAGGTGAGAATATGAGTGCTTAATGTACCCTACCTTCATAGAGAAGGGGCTTGATTCTGTAAAGATCAAAATTAATTGGGCATTGCACGTTCTGTAACTTTCAGGCTCCGTTTAAATGTATTTTGCTTAAGAACGGCTAATTCAAAATTTAATTTCCCTGGCCTTAGACCTGTTGAATAGCTTTTGCACATTTACAATATTCTGAAGGGTTGTGGAACCATATATGAGATAATTAGGTTGCTTTTCAATGATGGAACAAACAGAACTTCACCTGGTAAAGTCAGAATGACATTTCAATGGGACTTTTTCTTGGCTCTTCTTTATCAATATGTTTGCAGGACCTGATTAATAAATAAGTGCATGACCAATAGACAATTTATCTCCGTAATAAGGACTAAACCATATAAATGTTCCATTTTATATTTCTAATTACATTACCATATAACAATTCCCTGAGAGAAATCTATCAGAAATTCTGCTTCAAAGACATATTGTGTTTTACACTAATTTTATGTTTGCTGAATGATGAACTTCAGTGTAAAAAGCACATGCTACATAATTACAATGCATACAGATTATTCAGTTATTTTCTATTAAAAATTGAATAAATCAATGAAGAAGAACCTCTCATGCACCAGCCTTACTCTGTAGCTGAAATGCTAGACCACCGTCGAAAAGACTGTGGTTTCAAGGACTGCTACACTGGCTCTAATAAAATTTAAAGTATGTTTTAAGCTTTTGGAATCTAGGATGTTTGATTACACTTTGTATGAGCTGTGCATTGATGAAGGAACTCTGGGAGACGAAAGAGCTACAGTCTTCCAAATTCAGTCCATGACATACATACAGTTTAAAGAGCTTTCTTTTTAGCTAGGTCTGCACTGGTTGAAGACTTCTTTATGATGTGGATTTCCCTGAAAATTCACTGTTACTTTAGGCTTCTTTCTATTACTAGACATAAACAAAGGTATTTTAAAGATAATCTCATTGTAATTTATCTGAATAAAATCACAGTACAAGTGTGACACTGCAAGAAAGAGAAAACTTTATGGAGTATTCCTTGTGGGAGAATCTGCTGATGAAAAAAATAAGAGCAATCTAAGTCCTTAGCTATTTTTAAATCAGATTTGATACTTAATTTAAGAATCGTTAATAATTTAGATATTTTTTCCACTTTCTACATTATCATCTTCAGAAACAGAGACTTGGCCAGGTCTAATTTCCTGAGTTTTTCATCTCGAATGCTGAAAAAAGCTTCTGGTTTTTAATGCTTAGATGCACTGGATACACACTACAAACATTTTGAAGTAATTACCCATGTGTGACATAATAGGAAAACTTAATTCATTATTTTATCTGTGGTTGCTGAGTTGTTTCTTCTATTACAGGTTTTCAGAAATGTATTGATTAAAGAATTTCATTCAGACAATTTTAAGTAAATGATACAAATATTAAGTTGTCAAGGTCTGCTTGTCTAGCTATCATTTTCCCTTGGCATTCTGCAGCTACAAGCTTAAATTGGAACATATTGCTAATATTTTGCACAAGGAAACAAAATCAAATAAAAGTAAATACTAAAAAAAGCTTATGTTCTATCTGCGCTTGGTAGTGGTAGAAAGTTTTAAGCTGAACCATTCAAACACACATAGAAAAAATTATTTAGACTTCTTAGAGCTGGTTGCACTGTAGCCCAGGAAAACGATTAATTTCAATCTTGTTTCCCTTTTGTTAGTATTGACTGCCAGCAAAAAAGAACTCCAAGAAAATGGATTTTGAAGAGTGTCTCAAATATCTTAGTTTGTTTAGGAGACAATTTGTTTAATTAATGAACCATTCCATTTATTTCCAGTCTAGAATATATTTGGAGAATGTGTTGCAAGAAGGTATTTGCCAGATACATCATTATCTTTCTACTTTGATGAAGGACACAACACATCTATTACTTCTCTGAATTATTGTGACTTACAGGAGTAAACTGAATTCATAGCCTGTCAAAGGCATGTGATACTTCTCTGATGATGAACAACTGTTGCCCCTTTTTCAGTCATACAGTTAATGTTCCCACATATTGGATGGAGGACATGTCATAAATAATTGTGTGGAGGTACATATAATTATTATGAAGATTATTATTTTGTGTGTTTTCTGACATTTCGTATTCCTGGTTAAATTTCTTTTAGTGATAGAGAGTGTAAAAAGATTTCCTTAATCCTATAGACATAAGAAGCTGTGCCTATAACTGTATGATGTAATCAAAAGCACTACTTGTGTATTTATTCATAGTTTCATATTAAGCACACAATGTATATCTATTAAAAAAAGAGTATCTCTGTGAATCAGATTTTTATTTGTATTTATTTTTCTTTTAAACACAAATTCAAAACAAAAGAACAGCTTAAAGTTAATATAATTTCCTTACATATTTTCCATAATTTTCTTACATAATTTCCTTCCTTTCCTTTTTATTCCATCTGGGATAAACACATAGAAAATAAAAGCTATTTAAACAAAAAGGATACTGTTTGTGGAAGACAAATTTGTGTGAATTAGCAAACAATAAATTGAGGTAAGAAATTAGAGGAAATTTCTTGCTACTAAAAAGCTGAATTTCTGGAAGCATGTTACAAATTGAATTGTAAACTGGTACTTCATATATTCAGCACATTTATTAATTTGGTGATTTGATGTGTTTTTTGTATGATAGGAAGGAGTAAGTGTTGGACATCCAAGGAATCTAAGTGCTATATTTCAATTCAGTGCTTAAAAGAGTCACATATCAGCAAATAGTAAAGCTTTTCATTATGGATGTGTGTTATTTGGAAATCTCTGAGTTTCATTTTGGCTGTTTTATTGTGTAGTTTTAGATGGTTGAAAATATTGCAGCTGCATTGATTTTACTTTTCTGAAAAAATCACTAAATGCAGAGACATAGAGAATAATCAATGTTTCAAGTCACAAAGTACTTCCAAAGAAAGTGAAATCTCATACAAATAAAAATATCACTCAAAACTAAGGAAGCCCACATTTTTAGGTAGAAAAATGGAACATGTATTGCTATTTTCAATGTTGCATGATAAATCAAATACCACTGGGAAAAAGTGCTTTGCTGCATGTCTATTTAGTTGCTCAATGTATGTAACAACACACATGTATATTCCTACAAGTACTTGCATACATAGCTGTTTTTCTAATTCTTGACAGATCTTGGACTTTCCAGTCAAAATGACAATAAGATAAAACCTCTGCAGCATAACGCATAAACAGGGTTAATCTAAACTTTGTTTCCTGCTACCTTCAGGTTCACTATATCATTGGAGTTCACCTTTCAGTACTCTTAGAAAATTCCTTATAAAGAATTGTGGGGTTTTTTTCCTGACTTTTTTATTTTTGTGTTCCACAGAGAGGAATGTGACAATAGAGGTACAGATTCTCTGTAGACTTCATGAGTCCTTGTAAGGTCATAGCTGTTGACAAGAAAGACTATATGAATGGCTCTTTAGATCTACAAAACCTGAATACATAACCTGATCACATATGCTATTGTTCTTGTGAACCCAAAAAACGTGTAACACTTAGGAAATGGAGATATATATGAAGGTGGAATACACCACTGCTTTTCTAGGTAAGCCAAAGAAAGGCCCTCATAAAGAGAAAAACTGAATGGAATGCTGTTAAAGACAATGAAAAATGCTGTGTATCAGGATTCAAATGTGTAATTTTGATATGCTGAGAGTCATATGTAGAGTGTTATTCATGAATCATTTGCTAAATAATTATATTGAATTAGTATAGTAAAGAAAACAGATAGCAGTTTTAGCCACACATTCCACTTCTAATTATATTTCCATTTGCATATCACAACTCCATTGCAATCACATCATATATAAATAATACATTGCACGAAGTAATGCCTATAAACTTGAAGTTTATGTTATAATATGACATGGTGTGAGAAAAATAATATCTAAATATTATTTAGTGAGAGCAGTCATGATGTTACATTAATTGAAGTCTGTTTGATAGAGCTCTCAGAGAGTTTCAATACATTTAATAGGAAAGAAAAGAATTATCAGATGAGTCAGTCATCTCAAATTATTTCTCATTTACAATAGTTTATGATTTAGGACATATTAATTAGTTTAGAATGAAAATTCCTTCCTAAGAGCTAGTTGTTACACACAGCCTCTGGCTGTGCTGAAGTTCACAATGAGTCCCTACCACAAGATAAGAAATTATTCTGCATCTAAAATGGCCTCTTGACCTAAAGAAAGATCCCAACCACGTGTTTCTGAGATGATTCACATGCATAATTCAGAGGGTATTAGTTGTACTGGTTTCCATAGTCCTCAAGGGATAGGAAAGAAATAGAGAAATTAAGAGAAGAAATGTAATTAATGAGCAATGAGGACTGGTAAAAAGGTAGGTCTGATTGCAGCAAGCACCTGGGAAATCTATTAAGATCACAATTAACTTGTTATTTCACCTGATCTGGAAGAGTTCAACTTATTATAATGGCATTCCTGGACAAGACATGATTTTACAGATGGTTTTATTACTTTAAATGTCAGGTTAAGCACCCAGACTAAATTAAAAAAAATCCAAATGCCCTTTCCTCAGGTGTTTTCTCAAATTCAATTCCTACTGAATCTGAATCTTTTCAGAGCTCTCCAGTATGAGCTAGCATAAAAATGCCACTCAACCACGCATGCAGATGCCTCTTCTCCTGCTTGGCAGGGATCTTCTTAGCAGATGGGCCAAGGATAAATATCACCATGGCATTCCCGTAGGAACATTGCATTAGCGTGCATTACAAGAGTTTAATGGAGACTGACTCAAATCACAAGGGCTGCTTGCCTCCTTTGAGATCATAAAGTACAAGAGTTGTACTCTTTCAAGGTACAGAATAAATTACTACAACTCAGTTTGCACATATAACATCATCTAGTCCATGATAATTCTTTGCAGAAACAGCTTTTATTGGATAATCTCATGTACTAAAATTCCAGAGCAAGATTTTTTTTTCTGAAAGCTTATTTGGAGCGTGGAACATGGGGAAAAAAAATTTAAAAAGTATGGAGCAGCATGTGATAGCTTTTTGCATTTTACAACCTTCTCGGTGTTTCTTACATTTAAGGTTATGTACAGGGAAAGTAGAAGATCAACTTTCATTTTCTGAAGCCTCTATTTAAACCTTTAGCTCCATCTGAGACCTTCCCATTAGAAGATCAATGATCTTTATATCTTGCAAAGACAGATTGAGGAACACATTTCAGTTCTATAGAAAATATATCTACTTTTGCTTCAGTCAGCCTAGAAAGAAGGGGAATTAACAAAGCAAAGAAGATACATTCATTTTCTCTTTCAACATAGAGCATAAAATATGAAGGAAACATAATATTCTCAATGAAAATCTTTGCTCTAAAGGTTAAAATATGATGAAACTGAATTACATTGATGATATTTTCCTTTGATAATTGAATGCATCAACCATTCTTGCTAACTATAGTAATTTATTCAGATTTCACTGGTATTTAGTATGTAATACGAACGTGTTCTTACCTGCTCCAGCATACTGGAAGAAGAACGACAGAAAAAAATTCAATCAAGAAGGTAACAGAAAAAATTCACTCCAAGCCTTCCACTTGACATCTGGTTCAGCACTGTAAAGGAAATAAACATGTATTATAGACATTTGGCTAAATAAAGCCACAACTACAGCTGTTATAAAAATGCTGTGGAAATGTCTTTGAAAATTGTCAGATCCCTGTGGCCAGAATCCAGGAATTTTGTATTCTTACAAAATGCGCTTACATGATCCCAAAAGTTTCTTAGCTATTTCTGGTTTATACTTTAAGAAAAGCTTGAGTCTTCCATTTAAAGTGTAGCAGTTGACCTATTAAAAGATATAACATCTCCTTACAAACCTGTCTTCTTTTACTTCCTCAGTATGTTTTGGTTGCAACAGCTCTGCCATCAAGATTCTACAGATGAGTTAATCAATGTGGCATGTTGTCAAGATTTAAAATTAAACATTTTGCAGGATGCCTGCGGGCCAGACCTGAGATATTTACTTAGTTGAACTTCTATTAAATAGGACCAGGAACTTACAGAACAAAATACAGAGTTTAATGTTCTTTAAGCTGGACATCTATGGAAAGTCTACAGATAAATTTTTCCCTTTCAGGTATCACACAGCTGTAATTCAAAATATATTTTATCATAGTAACTTCACTTGTTCATATTCCTAGAAGGCGTATGATGGTTCTGAATACTGTTCTACTATCTGAATACATTTTTAGCTCAGCAGATGTTAAAAATGCAGGTTGTTGATGGACAGTTTTAATTGGTAAGTACTTGTAAAGAATAGAGGGGGGAAAAAAAGATTCCATGAGCTGCCTAATAAAACTGCATTTGCTTCTTGATGTGAGGGGGATTAAATAAGCAATTGCAGTAATGAAGGTGTCAGATGACTTAGAGAGAAATCATGACTTTTACTGTTTACAGTCTATCAAAACCAACTGTTTCCAACTGATTAGTTTTCTTTCCAACTGTTGTCTTGCCACAGGAGACTTCCTAGTACTCATTCTATCTTTTTCTTCTCCTTTTCTCAGTACATTATTGCAATCAAAACTTTGGTAGTTCAGTTTTATGCTAGTTTAACATCAATGATTTCACAGGAATTATACCTGAAACTGCAGTCAGGCAACAGTGAGCTAAGCATAGCATAGGCAAACTTTGAATGTATACTATATGGTCAGAAGTAAATGTGTTAAACGCTTGGCATAGTTTCCACAGTTTCAGGAGTTTTGATCTAATCCACCCCTTATAAAGCTTGAAAATTTTTTTAATCAGTCTTACTTTAAAAATTACAGACATCAAGTGACTGATGGAAGGTTTCATCTCCTTTTCCTATAGCCGTGTGGTTTTTTTTTTTTTTTTCCAGGGCACAGCAACAAATTACAGTGAAAACAGTCCAATTTTAAAGGACACAACGCTAATATATACCCTTGAAATATAGAGCATGTATGTCTTTGTGGTGTTGCAAATACAAAATGGAGTTGTAGACATACAATTGGATTCAGCTTTTTAATGCATAGTCAGCTGGGGAAGGAATCATGACACTTTATACCTCTCCAAGTCTGTCCCATATTTTGAATAAGTAAATTTAAAATGTTGTAAAAATGTTGTAAAAAACACAGTATTCATAACTAATTGTTTTTACACATTCAGCATGCTAGTCATGTTTACACTGTAAGAGGAAGGTATATTAAAAAGTTAAAGAACAAATAGGAGCAACATTATTGATAACTGAACTCTGATATTTTATTTAATATGGGAAATCTGTGTCAGTTTCAGTTGGGAAAATGGAATGTATTTTAATACATTGAAATATATTTCTTCTGTCTTGGGTTCATAAGAACTGAGATAAAGTTAGGTGTATAAAATCCTCCCAGAATTTAGATTTGATAGAGATATTTTGTGTATATGGAGGGTGGAGTTTTTGTGTTTTAATATAAAGATGTTTATTACCTTAGTATAAAAGTATCCTTCCATTCATAGAATCATAAAATCATGAAATTATAGAATGGTTTGGGTTGGAAGGGATCTTTAAAGATCATCTAGTTCAACTGACCCTGCCTATTTTTCTTAGAGTAAAAGGTTTCATGAGGTTATTCTTCTACTTATTTATGAAATGGGGAATGGCTTGGATATGGTAGGTGTTTATACCACAGCAAAAACCTGAAGAGGTGTTACTGTATCATCTTACATAAATTGTAAGATATGAAAAAATATTTTGCTCTGAGTCTTGTTCAGATGTAATAAAACCCCAAAATAGTCTGTTGTAATCCTATTTCAAATCATTAGACTTGCATTTTGTAACTATACATCCTCTATTATCTTCTCTGTCATGAGCTGGACTTACACAGAAAACCTAGAAGCACTATTTGCATGGAGATAATATTTCCTTCTAAGTGTTACCTGGTAGTCATTAACAGTATGGAAGTGAATCTTATTAAACTTTACACAATAGGTATTGTTAATTCCAATTGCCAGAAAACAATGGAAGAAGCTATCGCCTCAAAGCATGATAGATTTTTCTTGAAAAAAAAAATGTTTATCAGAATGTTGGCCGAGTACATCATATATATATAGGCATATGAAAAAAAAGAAATTAATTATGATGTATAATGTATCTTAATCACAAACCAGTGAGTCTTATTTCATGAAAGACAAAACTGCAATTTGATGCCTTCAAAAGAGAAGGAATCTCAATCAAACACTATTGTTTCTGGTGACTGGTGACACTTAGCACAAAAGATTAGTGAGCTTGATGTAAACTGGTTCTTATACTGATCACACGTTGCAAGGAGATGTGCTCATTGCCGGGGCAGGGACAGTGTCACAGATAAGCCTGGACCCTGCCAGGGCTGAGTGTCTATAGAATTACTAATGGCCTATCCTTAGCAGTATAGGATCTCAACAACCTGTAAACCTGGTGAGTGTGTTTGTCAGGTTGTGTTTTTTTTATTTTCTACAGATACTTACATATACTTTTGAAAAACAGGGAAGTGTAGTACAGCAACAAAATCAGGACACAGAGGCAGTCTGGGTTAGCCATACAATAAATCCATGTTTCCTAAGTCCTTCTCTAACACCTTCATTATATATACACCTCATCATTAACTCTATAACCTGAAAACATGGCAGATCGTAATAGTAATAATAATCGAGTTGACTTTATCACAGTTATATTAGCTGACAACTGATAAATAAAAGTACTGCGAGGCTCTCAGTAAAAAAAAAACACCTGACATCTGTTTCAGGAAAGGCCAAAGTATACTCATAAGTCAACTGGAGATCCTGAATAATGACAGCCTGAGTCATTGGGAAGAAGCTGTGGTGAGGAAGCTGCAGGGCAGCTGGGTCCTTCACTGGAGGAGGATGAAGAAGGGCAGCAGATGCAGAGATTCACCTGAATGCAGGAGGCCATGGATGTTGCTGCTGTCCCCACAAGTGTGTTGGAGCTATTTTCTTTTATCTCTCTGAGGTCAGTGTTATAAGCCTGATGACTCCCAGGTGGCTTGTAATGACAAGATAGTTGATCATCATGCTCCATTATCCCAGTAGAACCCTCTTTTTCCTGAATGCCACCAATGGTGGTGTGCCATTTTATTGTGGCACATAAAGTGCCAATCGGATTTTTTTCTGCCAAAGGTTTAACATTTACTTTGAGTGTCATATGCTGAATGACTGGTAATATTAATTAAAAACAAACAATGAAATTATCAATAGACACTGAAAGTCTGATGCAAGATGATGCTTTTGCTGAAAATAAGCTAAAATAAATGGCATCTTACATTTTCCATTGTAACAGGGAAAAACAAGTAAGGGAGTAGCTATAGCGAGAGTAAAATATTTTAAGTTTAATATGATCAACAGTAAGAATAATTTTATACATATATAATGTAGAATCATTATGTATTATTTATATAGATATACATAGATATACACATAAATATATACATGTATTTATGCAATGTGGGAAGTAAAAGTAAAATTAATAAATATTATATAAAATCTTATGTAAGCATTCAAAAGACTAATCATAAGGCAGTTAACACTGGTTGAAAGAGGCAAGTACTGCTGGCACATACTAAGCTCACTGTATTAATTCACTGTTTTTTAAATTTAGGCCTAAGTCCCAAAAACTCACTGATATCTGATCCAGAAAGTATGTGTAAAGTGGTAGTCATTAGACAAAAGAAAAAAAAAAGGGAAAAAAACCCCATTTGCACTCTTTCCTGACCCTGAAGAAACTGAAATACATCTAAAGTAGTAATTCAGATTTTTACATTTTCTCAGATGTCTAGTTCTGCTGCTGGAAGAGTCCAGGAGCCCCTTGAGTCACAACAGATGTGATGCTTATGCCTCACCAATAGCCACAGAACATATGTGCTGCTGCATACTGCACCTTGGTCTGTTGAACTGGGGCTATTCTCTGAACTCACCTACACATTAGCATCCCAGTTTTCTTCCTACATCCTCAAGAAGGGTGGAATTCCCCCTTTGCCAACAACATAGAGGTGTGAGCACATAGGGGTCCTCAGCTACTGCCAGAGTAGATTCAAGCTCAGCTTTATAGTAAATCATGTTGACCAGAGGGTAGTATGTGTTTAGGCAATGGCCAAGGAAAAGGAGTATTCTTGAGCTCTCCTGTTGAAAACATGTTGTTATAAAAAGGCTAATAAAAGCTTCATGATGCCAGAAAACCAGCAAAAATTAATGAGGATGGGAGCACCATGGATTCTGGCTACTGCTACAATGACCTGATGTTTATTTCATGTGTTTTGAATTAAAATACAGACTCATTCAGTTTTGTAAGAAAGGGAATTGTACAGGCATCTATATTCTAAAATATAAGAAAAATAAAGAAAATAAATCCTGATAGTGTTCAGAGAAGTGTTCTAGCCCTTGAGATATCCCCTTGTATTGGGATGGCCTATGTCACGGTTTAGGGTCAGGTTGGCCCCTCAGACCTATAACAGACACTCTCTGTTAACTTCCCTCCCTCCCCAGAGGGGGAATGGGAAGGGAATAAGGGAGAGAGACTTAGCGATTAGAAAAGGAAACCAGAACAGCTTTAATTAAAATAATAATAATAATGGAATATATACAAAACCAGTATGGAACCCAACCCCCCCGATGGTAATTCCATCACCGTCACCACTGATGCTATGGAGCAGGCACCGGGGCAGCCCCAGACTGGGCCCCGCAGCAGACGGGAGCTGTGTTCAGGAGCTGGATTCTGGCACCAGGTTCAGGAACACACAGATCGGGATCAAAGGCAGAATGGACAGAGGCCTCCTTGGGTGCTCCGAGGAAGGAACCGAAAGAGGACCTGAGCCAAGCCAAGCAAAGCTGGCAAAGTGGGCCAAGAGGGGAGAAGAGCCACAGGCCCTCCAGATCCCTCAGCGTTGTACCAAATATGACGTATATGAGATGGAATACCTCATTAGTCAGTTTAGGGTCACCTGTCCTGCCCACTCCTCCCTGCAGGTGCAGCCTTTCACTTTCTGCACCCCCAGTGTGGCACACAAGATCCAGCAGTGGCCTTGGTCTGCACACCAATCCTTGGTAGTAATTCTAAACACTGGGTGTTCTCACTGCTAGAAGCAGACACTGTGAGAACGGGCTGCTGACTTCAGACAGTGCAGTTAGTGAGAAGAACTGAGCTGAAAAGTAGAATCACTGAACAGAATTAGTTCTGTTCTCACTCAAACCAGGACAGCCTGGATTAGGAAATGCCTTGGTCAGCACACACAGATTTTGCAGATGCTCTCAAGAGTCCTGCTGTGTACAGGGAGAACTGACACTCACTGTCAGCAAGTTTTGGACAGACATTTCCGTGTAAATGTACTGGAAGCCTTGTGTTTGTAAATCAAAGAGCAACAGTGGAGGCAGAAGTCTTTCAATACCCATCCAGCAGCATGCCTCCCACAGGAAAGCTTTATTTAAAGCATGACATTAGTTTTCTTTCCATGACCACTCGTAACTCTAACGCTTCTGCTGAAAGACTAGTAAGAGTGAGGATTCAGCACTCCATTGGATAGCCATTAGATGACAATGATTTTTGGCCAATCTGGATGCGAGTCAGTCTCAAACTGTGAATCCAAGGGAAAATGCATTTTAAATCTGGAAGTAGTGAAAACTGTACTGAACAGCTCTGCTGAGAAAGTAGTAAGAAGGCCTTAATTGACATGAGGTTTTGTGAGAAGCATGAAATTCACTTTTCATAAAATTTGCCTGTGTGGGAGTTGGACTTTTTTTTTTGGTCACCATCTCAATGATGAATAATATGTTACTTATTAAAAAGAAAATCTGTGACGACTATTGAGATCTCTGAAAGGAATAGATGCCTTTTATCAGAACTGGTTTAGACGTGATACGTAAAAATAGAGTAGAAAAAAAATCTTCAGTCAAAAACTCTTTTCCTAGTCAGGTACAGGTATAAAACCATATTATTTGACACGTAAACTGCTAACAGAAGACATAAAGTTCTATAAAGTATTAATCTCATTATTATTAACCTTTTGGATAGTCACTGATATTACAGTGCATAGGTAAGGAGCTCAGAACACTTCAGATATATTAATTAAACCTCATCCACAACACTCCTGGGAAGGAGAGCTGGAATCATTAAAATTATCTGACAGAGGAGGAACTAAGAAGTACAGAATACAAGTGACATATCTAACATCCCACAAAGCCAGAAAATAAATGCAATATCCCCAGTTGTCAATTCATTGTTGTAGTTGCTGGGAACCAGCCTTTTACATTTAAAACATATTAAAAGATCAAAAATGTCCACTGAAAAATCCAGCCCCCTTACTGATTAAACTAGAGCTACAAGTAAACAGGTCCTGCAGAGCAATACATAGTGTTAACACAACAGAGAGGCATCTTGTAACCCAGCTTCACTCCTCTAGCTGGAACAAAAGATAAAAATAAGCTGAAAAATGCTGATTCCTCAAAGTCGACGGCTGCAGCATGACTTGAAATGCAAGGCATCATCCACTTATTGAAATACTGAATTTAGCAACTAATCCATAAGGATAGTACATTCGGTGCTCATACACTCAGTGTATGTTAAAAGAATATGGACTGCTTCCCATGTCTACAGATGACTTGCAACTGTTTCAGAAAACACCTGACATTGATAAAATCTGAGCAGAATGTATTGTACAGTCATCTAATCAAAGCTCAATGGATTAAAATATGAAGTGTACATAATATTCATAATGAAAAATTAAATTCATCAAAGCTAAGTTTTGGGTATTTCAATTTCCTTGAAGAACCTACATATTCTTATTTATGTTTTCTGTTCAAAATGACACTTTTAATAAATTAGGTTTAAATACCTGCAATCAGAAACAATTTAGAAGTCTACCAGAAATGTCATTTCAAACTAAAACCAGATTTGCACCATTTCAGAATGGTATTAATCTTTATTTTGATTTATAAAGTCTTATATAAAGTCTTTATTATGTAAAGTCTTTATTTTAATTTACTTAGTTGCTGTGTTTTAAATGAGGTGGGTTTTTTTATGATACACTACACACAGCATTTCAGTGTTTTAGAACTATTTTTTAACACACATTTTTCATAAATTGTTTTTTTATAGTGCTTTTAAAAAATACTTATTTTTCAAGTTTAGAGATTTCTACAGAACAAGTCTTATGAGAAGCACCTGAGGGAACTGGGTCTATTTAGTCTGAAGAAAAGGAGGCTGAGAGGAGACTTCATCACTCTCTACAACTACCTGAAAGAAGCTTGTAAGAGGTGAATGCCAGTCTCTTTTCCCAAATAACAAGTAATATGATGAGAAGAAATGGCCTTGAGTTGCATCAGGGGATTTTTAGGTTGGACAATTGAAATTTTTCGCTGAAATTGTTGTCAAGCACTAGAACTGGCTGCTCAGGTAAGTGGTTGAATCACCATGCTGGCTATGTTTAGAAGTTTTGTAGATATGCTGCTTAGTGACATAGTTTATCAGTGGACATGTAGAGTAGGGTTAATGATTAAACTCAATGATCTTGAAGGTCTTTTCCAACCTAGATGATTCTATGATTCCATGATTCTATGAAATGCCAATGTATCTTTTTTGTATGGTCATAAAAATCAGTTAGTAATGTAAGTCTTTTAATGATTATTTCTGTGCTAATATTTTGTGGTCAAACATGTAAATGGTTTCTAAACATCTGATGAACTTTGACTTTTTAGTAACTAAAGAAAACCACTTTACAGCTTTCTTCAGTAAAGTTGTTTCCAGCAAATTATAGGATTTCATAGACAAGGGAGCAGAAGCACTAAAAGATTATGAATAATACTGAAAAAAAGAATAGAAGTTTGTGAGTTATTTAGAAAGAACACCTGCATCACTAAAAGTGTAGAACACAACACAGTATCTATGCATGCTAATGTAAAGAAATAAGCAGATGCTAGATTTTCCAGTTTCTTTCTGTAAGCCAGTGTAGTCCCTCCTACTGAGTGCATTGGGTATACAAGCTCCTGTAATGTGGAAATCACACACTCCTTTTAACTCTCCCCTCAGTTGTTCTCCCTGGTTTTGACTTATAAAGAAAAAAGTAATATTCTCCATAGTATGGGTCAGCTGAACAAAGCTAGAACAGGCTGAAGAAGACAGCAAATGTTAACTCATTCATTTTAGAGAGCTAAAAAGATGTAAACAAATTACATTTGAAATCATCACAAAAGATTATCAGTGAATTATCTTTTTTCATAATTCTACAGCAAATAACTCAGACACATGTCGTATAATATAAGATACTATCAAGCCAGCTTTCACAGTAGCAAACACCCGAAATCATATGAAGTGCAAATTACTTTGGAACACACCACAGTGATGATTTCAGATCAATGCTTACTGTTACTTCATTCCTTCATCAATGTATAGCTGAGCCTCATAACAGTAGCTTTCCCTTATTTCACTCTGAGACAATAAATAAACAAAGAAATCATCAAACAAACAAACTTCAGAATCATGGCTGACTCGATTTGGTTCTTGAATCTCTGTGTTTTTGAATCCAAAATATATTATGCTTTCTTAGTTCTCAGGAGCTGGAAATCACTACATCTTTCTACATCTTGTTAGGTTAAAAAAAAAAAAAAAAAAAAATCTGGGATGCAATTTATCTGTATCTGGTTCTATGTGAACTTTTATCAGCTCTAATTGCCTTTCTCCTTTGATGTACTCGTAAAGTCTTTCAACGTTTCCATTCCCTTCCCTCCCACTTGGGAAAATATCCCAATCCTCAGAATCTGACCTTTGGCTTATTTCATGAAGACGAAAGTAGAGAATTTATTCAGGCTCAGAGCAATACTAACGTCATTAACTAACTTCCCACTTTCTGTATATCCCTCAGTGGCTTCACAGAATACTTGATTGGCTTTTTACTTGTGTATTTAAATGACATAAGATCAGAATTTTGCTACTGAACTATCTATTTCCTTTATTTTATTGCATTTGTAGCTTTACCTTTTCCTGACATTTTTTAAATTGTGAATTGTTAAATGCTCATTTGTTGATCTGTCTCCCTGCTTTCCAGACCAGTAATGGCCATATCCAGCCCTCCACTCCTCCTTCCAGTCCAGTTGTCCTTTCTCTTCAGCAGCTGTGGCAAAGTTTTGTCTATCTGAAGTTAGTGCAAGCTTTGGCAACTCATATTAACAGCACCAGGAAGGTGTCTTATGTGGCCTTGAGAGTGTACCACATCTGAATGTGTCACCTCTGAGAATCTAAATTTCATCCTAACATCTCTAATGTCCTTCAGCTTCCCAGCCGTAAGTGTGCTAGGTTTCCCAGAGGTATTGCAACTCCAAGCACTGTGAGATTTACTGTGACAATGTAAGTAGCAATTTTGTGCAAAATGAACTCTGAGGGGTCAACTGGAACCCTCTAAGTCGCTTCACGTAGGCTGGCAAACAGCAATGTAGTTTCTGTGATGGCCTCTCTGCAATGGGAACATCAGTTTCACACCACATGCTATAAACTTTCTCCCTGTTGCAGTCAATTTTAGTCTTTCTCATTTTTGTTTCTATGACCATTCTAGTAGCTCACCTACTATGACTGGCTTGCATATTTTACTTTTTTAATGAATCTGTCACTATGGCAATGATGTGCTTTTCCACAAAATACTATGATTTATCTGTTTTAAGCAAAGTAGAGCAGGAAATCCTTTCACCCTCTCCCAGATCTGCAGACATGTTTAGTTCTTTCTACATTGTCCTTGAAAATTGACCTGCAAAGACGTGAGGTTTTTTGTCTTAAAATTCTCCAGCAATTTTCTCTCCTTTATGTTTGGTATTTTGGTTTTGTTGGCATGGATTGGATTAATTACTTTCTTGCAAAAGACCATGCAGCTGCTACACTGTAGGATGGTAGGGGAAGAGTCCTGAGACATCAGCCATAGTTCTGACTGAAGGAGGAGTTGATTACATCAATACTGTACCTGACTGATATTTGACTAACAAATGCTTTAAAAATTCCATTGTTCGTGATTCCACAGCTCCCCTGTGCAATGTCTGCTGGCACTCAAAATATTCTAATGGATTGCTTCCCTGTATCCACTCTAAGTATTCTTTGCTGCAACTGAAGTGTATGTTCTTGTACCCTCCTCAGTAGATGTGGAGAAAAATTCACTCCAGTAAAATTTTCAAAATCAACATTTATATTTTATAGATTGTATTTCATAAATAACTAGTATGTCAACCTTCAGTTTTCTCCATAGCAGGTATCCCTGTTTTTCTGTGTCAGTTACGTTTTCAATATCTCTGACCATTCTTTTTGCTCTGGATTTTGTTTTGTGGAGATTACAATTCCAATGTGTTTTTCTTGAATCCACATGAATTTTGGAAAATTAAAAAGACTACTTCAAGCATTTTTTATATATTTATATATTTTTACACTTATAATTTATCTTCTACATCTCAATGTATTTTTTTAAACTAAGTAATTATAATACCCAGATATTTTTCTGTATAATTACTGCTTAATCTGTTGACCCCCACAAAGTTACTGGAGCTGACTATTCCTATTTAATGTGGTGTATGTATTTTTTCTTCTTAAATTAAATGCTCTTGATTTCAAACCTTTCCTCCAATCTGCGAAGCTCATTTTTCATTCTACTTTTTTTTTTTTTTCCTTCCAATATGCTTGTAGTCTCTTTGACTCTAATCCTATTTGCAATTAATAAGATTTTATGTTCTGTCCTTTCAGTCATTAAGGAAATACCCTACTCAATGTAGCTCTCCAATTAATGGTGGCATACTGACAACACTACATTAGATACAGGTTTCCCCTAGTGCGTGGAACCTTCCTGTTCCCAATGTTTTTGTCCAAACTGTCATAGGAGACAATGTCAAAGTCTTACCAAAGTCAAGAACTAGACTATTCCATGTAACTCTTCCAGCTTGTCTATCGTCTAGAACTTTCTATGTCTCAGAGCAGATGAACACATCTGTAAGCAACACTTCTTCCCCCACCCTAATATTTTCTTCACTTAAATGTTATCTACAAAATAAAGGATTATAAGGAAATATTCCACTATTGAATGACACTGTTCTCTGTTATGTCATTTAATACATAATTCGTATTTTGATCTAAAACATTCAGTCCACTTTTGCCCTCCATTGCTTTTTCTCCCTCTGTTCTTGCTTTGGTCCTATTATGAATAATTATGTCCCCTCCCCAGTTTTAATACAACTTTCTTTATGTCCTTATTGCTTATAACCAGCCTGACATTATTTCTACTTTGAAGAAAAGGATTTCAAAACCCAATATTGAGACCTACACCACTTTCTGAATTCAAGAATATCTTCTCAACAGAGGTCCCAAATCCTGCTGGTCTGTACATGTTTTTGGACATATTTACACATCCAACATAGAAATTCTCAGTATGGCCTGAAAATGTTGAAAGTAGCCTAACCTGTGAAAGAAATATGTGAGAAAATATGTTCTGGAGACAAGGTATAATCATCTGACACAATAGTTTTCAGACTGTTCTGTGCTCATATCTTTAGAGTATCTAGTAAACACAGAAAAAGATTACATTTCCCACAGTGGTTTTTTTTATACATAAACTTTTCTTAATGACTCTGTAATGATTGTATGAAATTACTGTCCTGCAGGTGGTTTAAAGGCAATTTCTTTATATCATTTTAATGGTTCAGAACAGATGTGCTTGCTAATCATCTTGCCAGCTAGGTGCTGCTGTGATGTCTGTACACGACAGTGCTTTTGACCATGGCCTGCTCTCCATTTCCAATTAAATCCGTGGGAACATTTTACTTAAGTATGAACAGGATCAGTCTCTCTGCTGTTAAGTGGTTTTAGTGAAGCTCAATACTTCTTCACTGACAAAATTCAAGAGACAAATGAATAAATATCCACCCCATCACTGGTATCATTAGGAGATTGACTTAATTTGACAAGATAATAGTTTCTATCTTTTAAATGAGGGATAGTATTGTTATTGCAAAGGAGAGATAATATATGGTTAATTCTTTAATAGGTTTAACTGTAGAAGGAAAAAACAACTGTGGCAGAAATTTGGCATTATCAGAACAGTTACGTGTAAGTTGTTTTCAATGAATTTTCTGCTATCTATGTTTTCCCACATGTTGGGCTTCAGCAGCTCCTTAGTAATGTCTCAGGAGAGCTGTGACTCTTCCCAGACCATTACATTGAGGGACAGGAAACAGAAAAATAATTTAAAAGACTAGACTTCCAAAACTTATTGATTACAATTTTATTTATTTGGTATAAATGTTAAAGGTCTTTTTCCTGAAAGCTGAAGTTCCATGATCAGAGATTTTATGGAAGTTTCATGCCACAGTGGCCTGTGAATCAGAGACAGCAGATCATAGGGCTGAAGTCTCTTCTTTACAGTGGCAATTCAGTTCAGCACAGATCACACTATTCCTTGGTGCTCTGTCTGCACATCAAACTCACAGTTTGGGGAGGAACTCTTCTGGAGGTGGCTGCTCTCCTTCTGTATTCTGCTACTGTTAAAATTTTGGGCATTCAAATGTTGAGCCTTTATAAAAACAAAACAAAATACAACACCCCAAACAATAATGCTTTACAGGATTTACTTAAACTCTAAGTGGAAAGGCAAAAGAAAATTCTAAAGTATTTTCAGAATTTAAAATAGAGGTTTGAATTAAAGGTAATATTTGTGATAGACTCAAAGATATATGATACACTGTTCATTCAGTTCTAAATGCAAGAGTGTCTCTGATTGCAATGTTGATCCATGTACTGAAGTTAATACTGGAAATACATCAGCCTTCTTCCAGTACTTTTCAATTAACAGTCATTTCCAAACAATTAAATAAATGACAAACACTATCTTATTTAATTTCTGTGGCTCTATTCAAAAGGAAGTGAGCAGACAGCTACACTCTAAGTCTTCATCACTTCCTAATGCTATAATAAAAATGTTTTTAACTCAAACCAGCTGCAGATATTCCAGAAGACTCAAAACAGAAGACGCATTAGACTCAAAAGGTTGAAAAATTCATGTGACGCTAAACTTAAGCATCTGCTCTGTGGACAGGTTACACTTTGTTACTGCTACTGTTACTACTGCTACTGAGAAGGTGCACAATCCACTATAACACCTCCATTAAAACTGTGGTCTCCAGGGTCTGGGGGTGCATACACCCCAGGGAGTGTGCTAGACAATCCACTGGGGTGCAGGAAGGAAATATTTTTTGTTGCATTAATAAGTAAGATAGAAGATTAAAAAAATTAAAACCAGTATTTGTTTCATCTTTATCTCAGTTTTTTTAAAATGTCTGTTCTTGTGTATGATTTACAATGTGCATTATATATAGTACAGCAACACATGCACATAATTTGTAAATAAATAAATGTAGCTATAGTGGGAGTGCGTACTTAGAGGTTTTTTTCCTCAGTCAGAAAGTTTGTAAACTACTGTACTAAAGGACTGTTATGAATTCTGACCAGAGGAATCTAAGGAACATTCAGTGCACTATTTATTCTACAAAAGACTTACAGTAAATCCATGCCAGGCCTGTCCACTGCAGCAGAAAACATGCTTTTGTTATCTTACTAACTTAGTGCATGTCTCTATGGAAAGAATGAGAAAAGTGAATTGGATGCACATGCAAGGGAATGGTTAGACTTTTCTCAAAGAATGGTTTCTTTGACCCAACCATTATCTTTTCAACATTTATTCTACCTCAAAATCACCAATTAGACATGTACATCCTGGACCAGCCCTTCATCCTCAATGTAGAAGACTTCAAAAGTGGAAACATTAGTTTGACAATAAATATTAAGTCCTGAGGAGCTGTTTCAGCCCAGTATAATGGCACATGAGTTCTCTTCCTTCCTTCTGCTGCTGTGAGCCCTCCTGGAGGTTGGCTCAGACACAGACAGCCTTTGCTCAGAGTGAGAAGTAGAGATCTCTAGAAGAGATTCATATAAACCTGGGCTATCTGAAAGCAATCATCATGGTGCCTAACAGGCATTGATAACAAAGATGTTTAAACTCTGTTTTCCATATGCAAGGTACACAGAATATGTGAACACTTTGTGTTCCTTTGTCTGAAAGACTGATTTCTTCCTCCACTCCCCCGCCTGCACTTCCCATCCATTTGTAACTTTCCTTCACTACTGTCTCAGCAGTTAGGAAGAAGCGCTATAGCTGCAGGTTCTGACCTTGACAATTACACAAAGATAGGCAGGAAAAGAATTGTTAAGATTAGGAGCCTTGTTTGATCTCAGGCTTCGATGATTTAAAGATGACATCTAATCTCACTCCTGTCAGATGAGGACTCTAAGGGTTTCCAAAAGGACACAGACACCCAGATTTGTCATCCACATGAGCTTAGGCTGTATTATGCAGCTTTTTGGACCACCGTCTATTTCCTAAGTCCTTTAGATAGCCTGTTAAAACTACAGGAATGCAATGTCCTCTTTAAATCATTGACATCAGAAAACTGAAGGACAAGCATTAAACTTTGAGATCTACGTGACTGCTGTTAGCATTTTGTTTTCTTTCAAGAGGCAGGAAAATGTATTCCTTGGGAAATTATTATTGTAGTTATTGCTTTTGGTAAAGGAGCTTTAAAAGTGGAAAACATTTCAATGAACTTAATAAACTCTTTAAATTTCTGGTTTGTTTCAGGGATTTGAGAGATTGTGCATCTACCACATGATGCCAGACAGTATCTTTTTTCAATTAATCTGAAAAAGATATTGCTAACAAACTAAACAATTCCTTAGGAGTAGGGGAAAAAAAAAAACCAAAACAAACAAAACCACAGTAATTCTAGACTGAGTATTGTAAAGTAAAAAACTATTGTGATGACCTTAAAAAGAGGAAAGGTGTTTAATGAACTGGAATGTATGTGTGGGAGGGGATTAATTATAAATTCAGCATTTAAGTTGGCTTTGAAGATTGTTTTTTGTCAGAGCTTCGTACAAAAGAATTCCTATCAGAGATTTATATTCATAGTGGATGAATTAGTTTGACTTAAATTCTCAGCTGGAAATGTCACTGAAAAATAGATTAATCCAACACCATGACATAGTGCTATCAATCTGATCAGGAAGGAGGACACAAGAAATTGTTAATCATAGAATCATTTAAGTTGGAAAAGACCTCTAAGATCATGTCTAGCTGTAAATGTAACACTGCCAAGTTCACCACTAGACCATGTTGTCCCAGGGATGTGAAAATGCACAAAGACACTTCCCCTTGTTACCCACCACAGAGCCCCCAGTCAAGGCTCCACCTGCCACATGTCACTGTCATATCCTTCACATACTTTCATGCATGGTGACTCCACCACTTTCCTGGGCAGCCTGTTCCAATGTTCCAATGCTCCAATGCTTTATGACCCATTTTGTGAAGAAATTTTTCCTAATATCCAATCTAAACCTCCCCCACTGCAACTTAAGATCATTTCTCCTCTCATCCTATTGTTACCTGGGAGAAGGCATGAACATCTGCCTTTCTACGACCTCCTTTCAGTTAAGTGTAGTGGACAATAAGGTTTCCCAAGAGCCTCCTTTTCTCCAGGCTAAACAATCCTAGTTTCCTCAGCTGCTTCTCATAAGACTTGTTCTCTAGACCCTTCACCAGCTTTGCTGCTCTTCTTTGAACACGCTCCAGCACTTCAGTATGCTTCTTGTAGTGAAAGGCCCAAAACTGAACACAGTATTCAAGGTGCATCACCAGTGCCAAGTACAGAAGTACAATGTCTACCTAGCACCCTAGTCCTGATGGCCACATTATTTCTGATAGAAGCCAGGATGCTTCTATCCTGGTGGCCTTCCTGGCCACCTGGGCACACTGCTGGCTCATGCTCAGACAGATGTTGACCAACATCCCCAGTTCCTTTTTCTGTCAGGGACCTTTCCAGACACTCTTCCCCAAGCCTGTAGCATTGCACGGGATAGTTGTGACCCAAGTGAAGGACTCAGAACTTGGTCTTGTTGAATCTCATACAGCTGGCCTCAATCCGTCCATTCAGCCTGTTCAGGTACCTCTGAAGAGCCTTTCTACTCTCAAGCAGAGCAACACTCCCACCCATCTTGGTGTTACCTGCAAAGTTACTGAGTCTGCACATGATCTCCTCATGCAGATCACTGATAAACATATCAAACAGAACTGTCCCTGAGGTTCAAATGCTGAGGTTATTAAAATCTGTTGATTCCTCCATGGGAGAAATGAAATACATGAAAGGAAGCAAGAAAGAGAGGGGAGAAAAGATAGGAGGATGCAGATAGAAAACCAGGAGAAGGGGAGGAAGGATGGGGGGAATGGAACTGTGAACTTAAACAACAAAAAGAAAAGAGAAAGAGAGAAAGAGAGAAGGAGAGAAGGAGAGAAGGAGAGAAGGAGAGAAGGAGAGAAGGAGAGAA
>JANVCC010000018.1:67663028-67695971 GCA_025345505.1 Todiramphus chloris collaris | reverse complement strand
AGAGAGAAAGAGAGAAAGAGAGAAAGAGAGAAAGAGAGAAAGAGAGAAAGAGAGAAAGAGAAAGGAAGGAAGGAAGGAAGGAAGGAAGGAAGGAAGAAAGAAAGAAAGAAAGAAAGAAAGAAAGAAAGAAAGAAAGAAAGAAAGAAAGAAAGAAAGAAAGAAAGAAAGAAAGAAAGAAAGAAAGAAAGAAAAGGAAATAGTTTGACAAAAAGCAGAAGTCATCAGATAATATGAGCAGCCATATGAGGTGGAAAAGCCATATACCTAACCAAATATTTTCACAAGAATGTCAGTAGAGGTTCTCTGGTTTAAAAAAGATGAATGTGTTTGGCAGATAGACTAGGCACTGGTGCTCTACAGGCTGGTACAATGGGAAATGTCCTGCCCATGCACCTTGCTGAAAGGACATTCTGGCTGGCATGGTGCTGGTGAGGTGAACCTCCCCTTTAGAGGCCTGCTCATTTCCCAGGGCCTGCAGGCAGACAGCTGGCAGGAGTTATTAAGAATAGCAGATTTTATTTTCATTTCAGAGTGATGATTGTATCTCTCTGTGGTTATGAATGAGTCTTGTGACTACACCACCTCCAGGTTCAATTATCACAAAGTTTCCTATGAGACATTCCCTAGCGATCTCCACCTGATACACAGCTGCCCACAACTGAGTTACATTTCCAGACTGGCAAAAAACACCTTCATGAGAATACCAGTTAGGCTACACTTCATCCTTTGCTTCCCCTGACTGCTTAAAAGACACCCACTAGATGGGGAACATGGGATCTTTACACTGCAAACAGTTTTGAAAGGCAAGACTTTCTGAGTATAGAAACATAGAGACATTTTTAGCGACAAATATGCCATTTTCTCTTCTCATGCTATCTGTGCAGCCTACATGCATGCCATACCACAGACTAGAGAACAGAATGGGTCTTGTTTTGAGCTAGAAGAGCTAGAAGAGATGAATTTACTGCACCTTATCTGGGGTTACTGATTGAATTTGCACCCCCCCTCAGCTTACTCCTTTCATGGGGATGACAAAGTTAAAGAATAGCACAGGGATTTTTTTGTTGTTGTCTAAACTGGAAAAGATACCTTAAAACCTTTGTATTAGACTTACCATGCTATTGCAGTGAACAATAATAGCCAAAGAAGGAACAGAGCTGGTGCTAGAACCCTTGCATCTATATTCAGAAGAGGATGTCACATATAATGTGACAAATTAGATAACAGTCAGGTCTCTTATCATCAGAGAATTAAACTGACCCATGGTATCCACTTATTTCCTTGGGAGTTCTTCTAGAAGTCAACCTCAGTCTCATCACTCAATTACCTGTGCATTTTATATAGTCTGTTCCAATAGCATATTAAAGCTATTCTACACTACTTAAGGTCTACTTTCTGCTCTATGATGATACCACTTCAATCATTCTGGGAAAGGCTAGTTGTATAATTACAAACAATTGAAAGATAAAGAAAACATTGGTCCAGAAAATATTTTAGAGGTAAATTTTGTCCCTCCAAACTACTTCAATTTCTACCTTATAGAAATGTCTATATTTTCTTCATGAATCACAAGGTAAAGTGGTTAGAAAATGCAATATATTTTCCAAAGATGTAGCTGGAAATAGATGTAATATTAGTAAAAAGTCAACCGAAAACAGAAAGATCTTTAAAATCACAGCCACACTTGACTGAGCAGTTACAAGTGTCATTTTAGTCACCCTAAAGCTTCTTATTTCAAAGCTGCAAAATAGATGTATTGACAGTTGCACAGGAATGAACTTTAGAGATGCATAAAGACAGCAGAGGTCAACCAAACTGAATAAATGTTATTCAAGTGCCAGAGGCTCATGAGGAAGTGCAAGAAATTCAGGTGTTGCTGCTGTCCCTGAGACAAAGAATTAACAAGACTCTAGATACCGTGCCTTGGAATCAGAGCAAAGGAATTCCAAGCATTATCTTGTCGCAAGAAAGGAAGAAAAGAGGTCAGTGCTGGCCAGCTTCACCACTACTGCCCCATGGGGAACCTCTGCAATGTCTTAGAAAGGGGAAGTCTACAAAGTGCCTTCAAATCCTGCCTGTCACAGTCCAAAAATATGGTTGTTACTACTAATTGTTATTATAAATTCTTAGTTCTTTTTCTTTACCTTCTGTGTTACTTATCAGATTTGTGATAAAGTCACCAGGGAAGGCAATATTGTAATAACACATAGCAAATGTTTGTGTTTAAGTATGGATTTATGTGTTACATCTCTCTCTCTCTCTCTCTCTCTCTATATATATATATATATATGAGGTAAAATAAAGAGGGAATTTCTTTGGCAACCCTACCACTTTGGGATGTTCAGGCTACTGCAATTGAGGTTAAATCACAGGAATTTCTCATACGGAAAATGCTGTTATAAAATGCCAGCTTCTACATTTTATTTGCCTGTGTGTTCCCAGCTGTGCTAATGAGAGCCTTTAGCCCATGTGCCTGTGTTTTAACTCAATTTCCATTAAGTCATTGCAGTTCTTCTTACGGTCCTACAGCAGAAATTTGTGAAAGTGTTCACTTAGATTTGAAAATGCCCTGATTTCTCAGCCAGAGCCTTTTTAAGAGGAAACAGTCATTTTATTTCTCTAAACATTTAGTTAACTGTCCATGATTTGACTTCATATGTCTTGCACTTACCAAGAACTGCACAAGAGCAGATAAGTACTTCTTCAGGTGTTGTCAGTAAATGAGTGAAGGGTGGCTGGAATGTTAATTGGATGCCATTCTCTTAAGTCAATTTTTTATTAACTAGTGCCACTGTTCTTCACTCTTCAATACTGATGTTCTACCACTGAAAACACTTTTCTGATGCCTGACCTGTAGGAAGCAGTTGCTATGTGAGTATTTTACAGGATGATATCAGTTTGATGCATAAAAAAATTTGGAAATTTCTTAGTTTAAGCACACCCCAAATAGTTGTTATATCATAGTGGTGTGAAGAGTCTACCCCAAGCTCTATGAGTATCCTTGCCTTGTCCAGTTCAGAAAGTGACTCCTACAACCACTATGGGAATGGCAGATCCTAGTCATGTGTAGAAATGATACCTTGGGTTGTTGTTTCCTTGATCATCCAGGCAATGTCACATGAGGGTGTGAATGCTTTAGTAGGCAGAAAGGTCCACTTCTGTAACATAAAATTAAACAAGTCTTTTTTAGACAATTTTTGTAAATGAGATAACATAATTGCAGCAGACCAATCCAAGATTGATTTTCAGTCAAAAGGTTAAGGAAAGTTTCACCTATGTCAGCAATTGCAAGAGAACTAAAGTCAAACCATGGGCAGCTACCTAAGTGTTAGGTGAAAGGGAAGGACCCTTTCCTGTTAAAAAGGCTCTGCCTGGGATATTATGGCATTTTCAAATCAAAATGAAGAATGTGTTTGGAACTATAAGATTAATAAAATTTGTTCCAGCTTCAATGTGTAAACATAGCTGAGGCTTGTAGCATTTCTTCATCCCTCAATGTCCTCCAGAGATACTCCTTCTCAAGGGTGTCTTTATAGGAGGATAGAATTAATCCTATTTGTTATTTACACAGTTTGCACCACTTGTGTTTTTCATTCTTATAACACATCTTTCCCTCAAATTATCATATCCATCTGTCCGTACTTGAACAATGACATATTATAGGCTAGTTTTAGGAGCTGCCGATTTCACACAATGAACGTATTTGAGAAAAGTTACACATTCAGTAATTTCTGTCCTTGTTTAAAAGAAGTTGTTACTGACCCTTTAGTAGGGCACATATCAAGTTTAGTAAAATTTCTGCTGTTGACCAGCACTTCAGGAATATTGCCTCAGTGTTTACTTCTTGTTTATACAGACTGAGGAACTGGAAGTAGAATTCAGTAGAAAGGATTCATACTGAAAAGGCATAGGCCATTGACTCGTGAAAATTCTTAACCAAAATAGCTTTATTAAAATACCAGAATCTCTTTTATAATTTCTTCCTAGTGAAGAAAAATATGAAAGACCAGTTTATTTACACAGTAAATTAAACCAGTAATAAACAGAAATACTTGCCAGCCATCTAGGGCCTAAGACAATGCTCCTTTAAGTATTTCAGTGAATCACAAGAGATATGTTCTCATACAACTAATGCTCTGATGGCACATTAATGGGAATGTTGTAAACATCTTCAGAGAGCTCACAGATAAGAGGTAGCTTTAACGATATATAGAAACACAAAAGCTGCAAACATTAGATTTGCTTGGAATATTGAGATAGTTTTTCATACTTAATATAAAGTTGTAAATAATTCCTGATGTCTCTAGCAAGTGAAATAAATTCAATAAATTTGTAAATAGATAAAACTTGAGACCACTGTGCTGTTCCATTAACACGAGGGGAAAGATCACCAGTGTGCACCAGGTGAAGTGTTAGAAAGATCACGAAAAATGGCAATGCAATATGAACATTTATAGACAATTGTAAGTATAGTTAATACAACCTCAGAAGGTAAAGAGCTATACCATGGGTCTATAGCTAAGTTATATCTGTACCAGTGCTGTTGAAGGGTAAATTCTGTTGGATTTTTTTCAGTGTTTTTATGGATAAATATAAACATTTACCCCCTGCAATGCCTGCTATTAGAGATATAAATTATAGCACTATATACTTAATATTAATCTATGTAATGTAAAATAACATTGTAAATAATTTCTCCTTCTGAAAACATTGAAAAGTTACAAAGATCCTAAAAAATGATTAAAGCGTCAGATAATAAGCCAGGTATTATCATAGAGTACTTCTGAAATGTGATTTTTCAACATGTATTTTAGGTATACCAGGTAACCAGGAAATCAGCCTTATTCAGAGTAGAGTGGACAATCTCAACAGCCAAATGAAAACAGAATTCACATGCAAGAGCACCACAAAGGAGTGTAACTGTGCTGTCAGTATGCAGAACAAAACTCATAGAATCACAGACTGGTAGGGGTTGGAAGGCACTTCTGGAGATCATTTAGTCCAATGTCCCTGCCAAAGCAGGATAACCTAGGGCAGGTTGCACAGGATTATGTTTAGGTGGTTTTTTAATATCTCCAGAGAAGGAGACTCCACACACAATCTGGGCAGCCTGTTCCAGTGCTCTATTGCTCTCACTGTAAAGAAATTCTTCCTCATGTTCAGATGGAACTTCCTGTGTTCCAGTTTGTTCCCCTTGCCCCTTGTCCTGGTGCTGGGCACCACTGAAAAGAGACTGGCCCCATCCTCTTGACACCCACCCTTTAGATATTTAGAAGCACTGATAAGATCCCTTCTCAGTCTTCTCTTATCCCGGCTAAATAGATCCAGATATCTCAGCCTTTCCTTGTAAGGGAGATGCTCCAGTCACCTCATAATCTTCATAGCCCTCTGCTGACTTGAGTCTCCAGTAGTTCCTTTTTCCTCTTGAACTAGGGTGCCCAGAACTGGATGCAATACTCCAGATGCAGCCTGACTAGGGCAGAGAAATGGGAGAGGAGAACTTCTCTCAACATGCTGGCCACACTCTTCTTAATGCACCCCAGGATACCATTGACCTTCCTGATCACAAGAGCACATTGCTAGAACATGTCTAACTTCTTGTCCACCGGGACTCGCAGGTCCTTCTCTGAAGAGCTACTTTCCAAAGAGTCAACCCCTTTTGTGCTGGTGCATGGGGTTATTCCTCCCCAGGTGCCGGACTCTGTACTTATACTTGTTGAACGTCATTAGGTTCCTCTCCACCCAACTCTCCAGCCTGTCTAGGTCTCGTTGAATGTCAGCACAGCCTTCTAGTGTGTCAGCCACTCTTCCTGGTTATGTATTATCAGCAAACTTGCCGAGGGTACACTCCATCCCTTCATCCAGGTCATTGAAGAATATTTTAAACAAGACTGGACCCAGTACTGACCTCTGGGTACACCACTAGCTAAAGGCCTCCAACTAGACTCTGTGCTGCTGATCACAACACTCTGAGCTCTGTCATTCAGACAGTTATCAGTCTACCTCACTGTCCACTCATCTAACCCACTTCCAAAGCTTAACTAGGAAGATGTTACAGGAGACAGTGTCAAAAGTCTTGCTGAAGTCAAGGTAGACAACATTCACGGCTCTCCTCTCATCTACCCAGCTGCTTGTTGTGGCTTAACCCCAGCCAGCAAATAAGCACCATGCAGCTGCTCACTCATGCCTCCATGTCCCCCACCCGAAGTGAGATGGGATCCTGTGGGTTGAGATAAGGACAGTTTAAATAGAACAACACAGAAAGAGAAGAAACAACAGTAATAACAATAATACGGATGAAATAATATATAAAATATGTGACATACAATGTGACTGATAACCACTTGGAATCCTTCTATCCTGGGCCAGGCTGCAGCTTGCTCAAATCATACACCTTTACGCACAGCCTTATATAGTAGGCATGATGTTAGTACAGTATCGAATATCCCATGGGCTGGTTCCTTGGTAACCCTGGCTGTGGGACCTCCCATCCTCTTGTGAAAATTAACCCTATCCTAGCTGAACACAGGACACCAGTTACACCATCATAGAAGGCTATGAGATTGATCAAGCATGACTTCCCCTTTGTGAAATCATGTTAACCACTCCTGATAACTGCCTTTGCCTCCACATGCTCACAGATGACATCCAGAATGAACTGTTCCATCACCTTTCCAGGGCTGGGACTAAGGCTAACTGGCTAACTGTCCCTTAGTTTCCTGCGTCTTCCTTCTTGCCCCTTTAGACACTGGAGTGACACTGGATTTCCTCAAGTCCTAAGGTACCTATTCTCCAGTACATTTCAAAGATGATGGGGAGTGGCTTAGAAATAAAATCTGCCAGCTTTTTCAGCACTCGTTGGTAGTAACTCAAAATAATGTCAATTTTTTTCTTTCCATACTATGTTTGAAAAGTACTTACTTAATTCTATGAAATTTTAATAGTAATAATATATTATTATTATTATCATCCTGTTAACTAAATTCAATTTCTTATTTCTTTCAAATTTTCCTTCAATTTCTTTTCTGAACTCCTGTGCACACTGCAAGAACTTTTTATGGGATTTTCTCCTTAATAGCAATGAGATTGTCTTCATTAGTTTCAGAAGAGTCTGTCTTTTCAAAACTTTCTCTAAAAGTATTACTTCTAGAAATGCAAACCAGCTAATTATCTTTCACATTTTCTTATAAATTGTTTGAAAATTTATGATGGAAAATATTGTGAAAATTCCATGAGACTTCCTAGGAGTAAACTCAGATTTTTGTATGGTGAAGGAAAGAAAGTAAAACCAGAAGAAATGCAAGTATTCTACAAGAGTATAAATAAAAAGTATTTACTTTGTGAACATGTTGACTAGCTGTAAAAGTTCAGGAAATTTTTAGCATAGGAATTATATCTGGCTATAATTTTTAATGAGAAAACACTCGATTAGTCCATTCAAGCCTTTTGAAACATGCATTTTCCTCTGTCAGTTTGGTTCCATTCTACACCAGAATTTAACATGGAATTACAATTAAAGCAGCAGCGTAAGAAAGCAGAATATTATTTTAAAACAAGTGCATAAATTCAAAGTCAGTCCAGATAGGGAAAGGAATGATTTCCAGAAGAAAATATGTGTCCTGTCCCAGTAAAAATCCCATTTAATGGGATTTAGGGGTTGAGGTTCTCAGCAGAATGGGTGGGACAGATGACAGAGATGTAGAGGGAGCAATGTTGTTGCAGTGCCATGATCCCCTTAGCATGTCTTTTGCAGCCCCTGTGTTCCTGGAGCTGGATGCTCTGTGGCTTGCTGAAACTTAACCTTAACCCTAAACCTAATGGAATTTTGAGGTGGTGAATTATCTGGCCAGTATCTGTGCAATGTCACTTATCTTTGAGAGGTTGTTGTGACCCTTGGAAGAGGGGAATCCATGATTAATGAAATAAGGAAATTGTTACATCCATTAAAAACAAAAATGAAAAAAAAAAAAGATTAAAAGGACAGTCCACAGAATTAAAAGTTTGTCAGTCTTGGAAGACCATGAAACAAAACATTTTGGAAGCCATTTCTGTGCACGAAACACACAACTGAGTGACTGGTCTGTGTCTGAGGTTCAACAAGGCCAAGTGCTGCATCCAGAACTTCAATTGCAAGAACTCCACGTACCACAGGCTTGGGGAAGAAAGGCTGGAAAGCTTCCTGACAGAAAAAGGACTTTGGGGGTGTTGGTCGACATCTGTCTGAACATGAACCAGCAGTGTGCCCAGGTTGCCAAGAAGGCCAACAGCATCCTGGCTTCTATCAGAAACAGTGTGGCCAGTAGGACTAGGGAAGTCATTGCTCTTCGGTACTTGGTACTGGTGAGACCATACCTTAAATACTGTGTTCCATTTTGGGCACCTCACTACAAGCAGAAGATTTTGATGTTGGAGAATGTCCAAAGAAGGGCAACCAAGCTGGTGAAGGGTTCAGAGAACAAGTCTTACGAGAAGCAGCTGAGGGAACTGGGGCTTTTTAGCCTGGAAAAACTGAGGTTCTCAGGAGACCTTATCATGTTCTACAACTACCTGAAAGGAGGTTGCAGCAATGTGGGTGTCAGTCTCTTCTCCCAAGTAACAAGCAATAGGACAAGAGAAAATGGCCTCTGGTTGTGCCAGAGGAGGTTTAGGTTGGATATTGGGAGAAATTTCTTCATCGAAAGATTTGTAAAATGATTGAACAGGCTGCCTAGGGAAGCAATAGAGTGCCCATCCCTGTAGGTATTTAAAAGAGGTGTAGTTGTGGTGCTTAGGGACATAGTTCAGTGGTGACCTGTCAGTGCTGGCTTAATGGTTGGTGTTAATGATCTTAAAGTTCTCTTCCAACCTGAATGATTCTATGATTAGGTTCAGGCAGCATGGATTATGCCTGACAAACCTGACTGTCTTTCATGATAAAATTCTTGGATTTGTGGACAAGGGGAATTACAGGGAATATAATTAACTTTGACTTTTGTTTTCAACATTGTCACGTACAATACTTTTATATCCAAGATAAGATATTCTGTCCTGGATGATTGGGCAATTAGATATGTAAAAAAAATGGTTGGACAACTGGTCTGAAAAGCTGTTGCCTGAGTCAGTAACAAGTGGAGTTCTGCAGGGTTTGACTTTGTGTCCTATGCTTTTTAACGACTTCTTTATCACTGAGTTGATGGAGACTATAGAGTGTACATTATCAAGACTATAGACAACAATGAGGGGACCAGTTGATACACTTAAGGGCAGAGCTGCCTCCTCTGGGCACCTAGACAGTTTGTAGGAATGGGCAGATAAGAAGACTATGAAATTCAACAAGGACAAACCCAAAATCCTGCACCTGGGATGGTTGAGTCCTCTGCAACAACGCAGACTAGCGGTTGACTAGGGGAGCAGAATTGCTGAAAAGGCCCTAGATTGTTAGTAGGAAGGGAGATGAGCATAAGCCAGCAATGTGCCATGGCAGCAAAGCAGGCCAACAGCATCCTGGTCTGTATGACCAGGATAACCAGGAGGCAGATCAAAGTAATCTCCCTTAATTTAGCACTTCTAAGATTGTATCAACAGTATCACATTCCATTTTGGGCTCCCCAGTATCGGAAAAACATTAATAAACTGGAATGGGTTTAGTGAAGGGCTACCAAGATGGTCAGGTTTTGGAGCACTGACCATTTGAACAGAAGCTGAGGAACCAGGGTTGGTTGAGCCTTGGGCAAAGATGGTACCAAGAGAACTTAATAGGAGCTCCCCGGCACCTCTGGGAAGGTCAGCAAGAAGATGGAGGTGGATTCTTCTAAGTAGGGTGCAGTGGGAGGATGAAACAATGGGCAAAAACTGAAATGAAAAGTTCAGAGTATATGAAAAAAACCCCTTTCCCCATAAGGACTGTGAAGCACTGGACCAGGTTGCCTGAAATGTTTTGCTGACTCTGTCCTTTGAGATTTTCAAGATCCCACTGGATAAAACCCTGAATAACTTAGTTTGACCTTACAACTGACCTTACTCTGAGCAGATCTCCTGAGATCGCTTTCAGATTGAATTTTCCTGTGGTCCTAAAACTCCTCTTGGTTTTAGAGAACAACATCAGAGTTCACCAGCTGCTTGGTGGAATCTGTTCTGTATCTAAAATTCTGTGATAGATGGGACAAAAAGAATTTAATAGCCTTAGCTAAATATTAGAACCCTAAGTCATGTTATTCTTTTGGTTTTTGTTTTAAATTTACCCTCAGAATAATTTTTATCTCAGGAGAGAAAAGAAGAAAGACCACGCTAATGACCTTTATGTTTTGAAAGAGGTGAGGAAAAAGTTATTAAACTACAGCCAGGTAAAGCTCTTTGCACAGCCAGACAGGGAAATATTTGCAGAGGCTGCAAGGTGGGCTTTGGGCAGGAAATAGTTTGGATTTATAAAAGTGGAAAAGCTTTTAGCTAAATATTTACCTTTTATGCAGTTTGGAGTGGTCAAGTAAAAACAGAAGGTCTCTATATGACATTTGCAGATATCTCCAGATAATACTAAATATAGGAGTTTGCCTTTAGGGAAAGGGGCTGTTACACTGACATAACATTACTTTTAGAGTTTACTCCTGACTGCCACAATATACCTAATCAAAATGCTTTACATAAACAGAATATAGCTATCAGACTCATCCGTGCAAATGTAGTGATTTATGCAAACATACTATATTTCAAAACAGCACAATGACAGTTAATGAGAATTTCTGAAATGACCAGGAACTATACCAACTCTTGAACAGGTGGATACCTCCAAAATGAGCAAGAAACAGTTTTGCTGCAGTGTCATAATATCAGAATATCTGAATGCTATGGTTCCTTTCTTCTTCTTTTTGTTGTTGTTGTTATTGTTGTTGTTTTCCTGTTTGAACTACACAAAAATTTAAAGGGCTCTCTGCTATTCTGTTTTTCTAAAGGAAATAAATTTCCATTCAGTCAAACTATGAGAATTCTAAAACATACATTAGCCCTAATTCAGAATTACAGAATGGTTTGGGTTGGAAGGGACATTTAAAGATCATCTAGTCCAACCCACCTGCAATAAGCAGGGACATCTTTAACTAGATCAGATAGGTCAGAGCCCCATCCAACCTTGCCTGGAATGTTTCCAGTAATGAGGCATTGACCACCTCTCTGGATAACCTGTTCCACTGCCTCACCACTCTCTTTGTAAAAAATGTCTTCCTTCTACCTAATCTAAATGTACCCTCTGTTAGTTTAAAACCATTACCCTTTCTTCTGTAGCAACAGACCCTGTTAAAAATGTTATCCTCATCTTTCTTATAGGTACCCTTTAAGTATTGAAAGCCACAAAAAGGTCTCCCCAGAGCCTTCTCTTCTCCAGGACGGACAGCCCCAACTCTCTCAGCCGTCCAGAGGTGTTCCAGTCCTCTGATCATTTTTGTGGCCCTCCTCTGGACTTGCTTCAATAGGACTCAAAGACTTCATTTTGAATGGCATATAGGTGAAATTTTAAAATGGTTTTGTGGGACTAAACCAAAATCCAGTCAAATCCTTTAGGTCACTTTATAAAATTGACCAAACACTGAATATCTGTGGCAATATACAATTAACGCTGACCTGATAAATCAGCATTATAACTTAGTATTACAAACTAAGCTAGTACTGCAACTGCCCTGACTGCCCAAAATTTAAAATTAATCAAGTGTCTTCACAAAGTCTTGGACAGGCTGAATATTGCTGACTAGACAACAGCTCAGGACATCTTCATGGAGGAGGATAAAAAAAGTTCAAGAGACTTTTTTTGACCACACCTTTCCTTTCTACCATTCATATTGAGATCACTGATCATCCTGGGTGCTACAAACACCCAAAGCTATTTAGATATGCCCTGAAATTCCTATTGTCAATTCTTATTTTCCAATTTGACCTTCGCAATGTCTGTAAGTACTAGATAGGTCTACTAGTGTCAATAGACTACTGTTATTACACTTGAATTTTTCCATAGTAAAGGTTTGCCACTCAACAGGACAGCCTATACTCCATGTTTTAGAAAAGACAATATGTTTTTTACTTACATACTGAGTTGTTATTGATAATAATATAGCAATATTGATAGCAACCAAAAGAAAAGGAATGAAAATAATCCCTTTTAGCAGAATAAAGTTTAATAATTTATATTCTGAGATAGGTCTTTTTTATTCCTCTTGCTGGTATTCCTTTGTGGATGTGCTGTATCTGCAGTAGTTGATTAACTGACAGTAAATCTAATTATGCAATACTTACAATGTGTAATTTACCTTTACTTTCAGCTAATTGGTCAATTAGCTTGATTTGTGGAATAATCAGTTTACAGTCCTGAGTATACAAATGGGATTTGGTAAAGGGAGGACAGAAGTACTGAGCAAATGGTGGTATACAGATTTATTCGTAACACTTCTGAAGAAATGCTGTAGTGGTGCCTACTAGATTGGAATCCTTAGTTATTAAATATCAAACCAAGTCCTCGATATGTTAAAAACTTACTAAATCTGCCCCCTATCCTCCCATTGTTTTCCATATATTAATTAGGTGATAGAAAACCTTCTATAGGTTGTTTAACCAGGTAAGTATGCAAGCCTATGTCATGTTTTCATTCATAGAACAGTCTGAGCAATGCAGAGTTTACTTGCTATTTTTCCACTACAAAACAAACAAGCAGCATACCTGAAAGTAGATGAATTTTCACTGAGTACAAGACCCTTACCACAACTGGTAATCCTATTTATTTGATTGCACGCTAAATATACTCAGAGTTCAAGCAAAAGGGTGTCTTGCTGTTAGACAAGTTCCTATTATGACTATCGGCAGGAGCTCAATTTTCTGCATTTTGCAAATTTTAGGCCTATAAAATCCAGAGCAACTGGATATTTTTCTTCTTTCTGTGATGCGGTTTTCCTCTCTTGCACTCCTTGCAGAATGAGGAACTGCAACCTTTTAGGCTTAGGCAAATATTATTGCATGTTGCTGAAAGCTTCCCATTGTCTAGAAAAGTTTAATTGATTAATATTTTTATACTTGATTGTACTCCTGTTTACACTCCACTTTAGGGACTGGCTAGTTGTTGTATAAATCATCATTATTATTATATTTTATAATTAAAGAAATCATCCATTTCATCACTGACTTTGCAATCAGTTTTTTCACAGCCACCTATTTTTTATGATATAGCTCCTGTGTAATAACCTTGTAGAACTGCAATTTGGTAAAATAAAGTAACACTGTATTAAGAGAAATATTTGAAGAGATCCTGATATTAATGCTCTGGATGCTTAAAGCAAGTTTCTGGATGCTTAAAGCAAGTTTCTGGTTGCTGTTTTAAGATGATGACTGATTTCAGGAAATAAATTTAAAAAAAAATTTCTTCCTGTGAAAAATATTAATGCAATCCAGACCAGAAGCACCACCAAGCAGTGGAGGCAGTCTGTCTTCCCTTAATGGTATATATTACATGCCATCATTGGTGACTGGATAGATAAACTGCTGTTTTGGCAGCTCCAGGGTTCCTACAGCCTCCCTGGCAAAAGGAAAGTAGTCTGTCCTGTGTTATGGTAGAAGTGCATAGTATTTTAGAAACAGTGTTTGGACAGACAAGCAGCAGAAGTATACAGCTACTGCTCTGTTTCAATCATATCAGTAATTTGAGACAATTATGCCATGAGCTGTATATCATCAATTGTGTTATCTGCTGCAGTAAAATTTGATCAAAAAGCTGCACTCAGATTACCAGTCTTTGCTGCAGGTTTTCTGTTGTCTACTTAAATGCTGCTTTTTTTTTTTTTTTTTCCCTTTAATTTTTCTTTTACTTGGGAATCATTTGAAAATTTCATTCTAATAACAAACCACTTGAATTTCAAAAGCCTACTGCCCTAATGGCTTGTCTGAATACTTTTTAAGTAAATGTGAGTCTTTCTAATCCTTTCAGTTGGGATTGGATCAGAGCATGTGTTAAGCTATATGCTTTATTGCTTTCTTGTTGATATGTTAATATTCTTTTAAGAAATGCATATGGTCAATATTAACTCTTATGAATTCAGCAAGTAAAAAATAATTTTCATACAAACCATTCCATGTAGAATAAAGGGAAAGATTCTTCTGTGAACTTTTTCCTGGACCCTTTCACTTGACTGAAGTGCTACCATTTGTCATCAGTGCAATGCATCTGAAGCATAGCCATCATCTAAAGAGACAACAAAAATTGATTAAAGAGTCTGAGTTCTATAAAATTCTACATCAGCACATCATCACTGTAATAAATACTGAACAGAATGATCTTGAAATTATTAAAGCCATATTTTTAGTGAAAATATACAGATGTTCCAGTTTGAAACCTGTTAGGACAGCTTTGACTCATGGCTATTATTATTGTTTTCCTTTCCTTCTCTATGTGAGACAAACACAACAGAAATTCTGCTGTTCAATGCCTAGAAATACAAAGTAAGATTTTCCTGCATTGAAAGATGTACCAGTTTAACTTATATTACTTGGAAAAAGTAACTTAGGTACGTGCACACAAAGCCTATATGGATACATGTATTTAAATTTCAGACTAGTTTACATCAATACATTTAAAATAAAGAACTGAGTTAATGGTCCTTTATATATGTTCTGTTGTGACTAGGTTAAGAATATCCCTGCCAGCACTATTTTGTTTGAAGTCGTGGCATAAAGTCAAAACTTCATTTAGATTGACTCAACTCTGAATTGAGATGAGGAGTTGAACTTATGTTTTAATAGTTTTTCCATGTCTCTGGCATATTTTCCTACTTGCAGACCTGACATTAACTACATACACTGAAGAACTGCCAGATTTTGTATAGCAGTATCAAACAAAAACTAAAAACATGATTTCTAGCTTCTGTCAGAAACCAAACAGCACCCAGCATACACAGAGGGTAAAGAAGGAGACGTATCGTGTTTTGAAGAACACAAAGTGACTACACTCTTGCACATGGTCATGTTCCTGTTATGTGGTTCCAGTCTTATGTTCCTTGCACTGAGGGCACAGACTGGACTTTCTCAAGGTGCTAGCCCTTAAGTTTTCCTGCTTTATTTCTTCCCCTTTGTCCTGGTTTGAGTGAAAACAGAACTAATTCTGTTCAGTAATTTTACTTTTCAGCTCAGTTCTTCTAATTAACTGCACTTTCTGAAGTTAGCAGCCTGTTTTCACAGACAGCGTCTGCTTCTAGCAGTGCTAACATCCCATGTTTAGAGTTAGCACCAAGGATTGGGGTGCAGACCAAGGCCACTGCTGGGTCTTGTGTACCACACTGCGGGGTGCAGAAAGTGAAAGGCTGCACCTGCAGGGAGGAGCGGACAGGACGGGTGACTCTAAACTGACCAGCGAGGGATTCCAGCCCATAGATGTCATATTTGGTTTAGAGCTGTGGGATCCGAAGGGTCTCTGGGCTCTTCTCTCCTCTTGGACTGCCTTGCCAGCTTTTGCTTGGCTTAGCTTGGGTCCTCTTTCGGGTCCTTCCTCAGAGCACCCAAAGAGGCCTCTGTCTGTTCTGTCTTCAATCCGGTCTGCATGTTCCTGAACCTGGTGCCAGAATCCAGCTCCTGAACACAGCTCCTGTCTGCTGTGGGGCCCAGTCTGGGACTCCCCTGGTGCCTGCTCCACAGCATCAGTGGTGATGGTGATGTAATTACCATCAGGGGGGTTGGGTTCGATACTGTTTTTGTATATATTTGTATATATTCCATTTTTTTTTAATTATTAATTTCATTTTCATTAAAGCTGTTCTTGTTTCCTTTTCTAATCGCTAAGTCTCTCTCCCTTATTTCCTTTCTCTTTCCCCTCTGGGGGGGGAGGGAGGGGGGGTTAACAGAGAGTGTCTGTTATAGGTCTAAGAGGCTGCCCTGACCCTAAACCGTGACACCCTTTCCCTATACCAAATGCTAAAGCTGGTCTCCTGACCAGAAGCCTGAAGCCTTTCTATGAGTTCCACTGAGAGTGGTAGGAATTGCTATGGAAGGAAGATTCAGAGTTTGCCTATTTCAAAGAAGGAAAAAGATGCACATTTTCTATTTCTCCAGAAGAAGTATTTGGAAAAAAAATCAATGAAAGCTGGTTTTTTTTCCATCTTCCAGAGATATTGTCTGTACCTCATTTTAGATATTTATCCAGAAGTTCAGATTTTGAGAAAACTACCTTTGAGTTGAAAACCCAAGTCACTCATCTAATTTGCTGTAAGCCAATTGGTTGCAGTTAAAATAAGTTTTCCATTACTTCTTCATCCAATACCATTTCCAGAGCTACTTGCTAATCTAATTGACAACAGTATAATGACTACAATAATCTCCACATTTCACTCACCACATTTCAACAGTTCAATTTTTATCTTGTGGTTCCTTTTCTGTTTTCCCCTTGGGCTTATCTATTTTTTGACACAGGAACATCTGTGGCCTTCAATTTTTCTTTAAAAGACAGTCTTCAGTATTCATCAAGGTACAACAAGATGTCATATCTTTCAATCCACCAGAATCATTCCTTGTTCTGGCTGCTGAAAATAAACTCTCTAATGATCCAGTTCTTGCTGGCTCACAGTATATAGTCAGTCACTTCAGGAAGCAATGATCTTTTCACCAAGCTTAAAGTAGCTTGGCACAGACACCTTTTAGTGCATATATCCTAAGATACCATGAAAAAATTATCAGGTATACACTTCACAGATAGAATTGTTATCTATCTAAATTGTAATAGGTAAGTTCAAAATGCATTGGGCATAATTTTTAAGGGAGCTCAACACCTTAAAGGGTCAGGATATATGTTGTCTTATTTTTGTTATTTAATATTGTCATTAAGTAACATCAAGAAACCAAAAACTAGGATGGCACTGAAAGAAGCAATCACAAGATCTAGTTTGTCTTTATTATAGATTAGTTATCTCTTCTGTTTTCATTCTGATCAAGAGGACTGTCAAGGTAACAAAATGTTACCTGTGCTTTTTGTGACTGTAATCAACAGGACCAATTAACAAGTCAAGTTGCAAGTATAAGATAGAAATTCCTATTTAAACTCAAATACATATTTCTTATCCTGTTTTGTACAGGCATGGCCTGAAATGTGGCTTTTATTCCTCTCCCTATTTCCATGAATTTTTGGAGCAAATTCTCCTATGTCTGTTGTAGTATCATTATATATTTATCTTAACTTTCTTTTTCCATGTAAAACATCAGACTACAAGGAAGATATTGAATCACTGCAATTTTTCAGACAAGGATGTCAGTTAAGTTCATTGCTTCCATCTCCCTCACTATCTGGTATTGAAAATGAGTCTGTGTCGTAGCAGGTTTCATTTCAGATAATAAGGGAAGTTAATAATTAGCTGGTGCTCCTGGATTCACTGAATCCAACCTTTGTTAAGTAGCAGTTTCCTGTATATTAATAGATTTGAAATTATTCAGGAAATTGCTTGAAAATGACAGAGTCACTGAACATTATTTTAATGTCAAATGACTCAAATGATTCTGTTGGAGTCATACAGAATGCAGAGGTCAATGCAGCACTGCAGCATGGCAGCCAGTGTGCCTCAGGAGCTCAGGGCTGCCAACTCCAGTCTGAAATAACATAACAGCAAAGATAAAATGGACCATAACAAGAAAATCTTCTTTAAAAAAAATCTATAATAATATAATGTTAACACATCTTAAATGTTCTTTCAAATTCTGTTCAGGTTAAAATGTGGTAGAGGAATGATCTGATTGCTCTGTTTAAGGCCATACCTGAATTAGCTGGTGGAAAGGATTCCTCTCTTTTGTATTCAGACAGGCTTTTCTGTTTACGTATTCAAGTCTTCTTCATGTTCTTCCATGAAGTTAAAAAAAAAAAAAAAAAGATATTTAGCCATCAAAATAAATGATTGAGTGCTACTAATAATAGCAGAAGTTCTCGGCACAATGCCTATTCCCACAGACTATATAAAATGCAGCTTACATTTCAAATTTACTGATTCATAGCAGCTGAGGAATCAGTTTGTCAACTTCAATATTAGTTTTAGTCCTGCTATATGAATTAACCACTAATTAGTTCTGAAGAAGTAGGAAGTGTAACAGCCTAATTTACCTACATGTGGATTTCGTCTTCAGAAAAACCTAATTCATTGTGACTGGTTTGCAATGAAAAATAACAGAAATAGGAACTCAAACAGTGAATTCATAGGCATACCTAACTATCCAAGGAGTATCACCCATATTTTAAATCACTTTTCCTTAATTGGAAGAGAAAACACAGGCTTGTATGGAATAAGAAGCATACGCTTGTTGAGTCACATTTGACAAGGTAAAAAACTATTCTACTTTCATTGATGCATACTTATTAAAGGTGTCTTTCTTTTTTTGCTTTACATAGACAATATCTCAGAAAGTCTTTTTTTTATACAGCGTATTTTTCTGAGATACCTGGCCATAGAATTTGGGATGTATGCATAGTTCAGCCTACATCATTTAAATATAGTAGCCAAATTGCTGATATCTTGAAAGATTTTATCACTTCAACAGATCACTTTCAATAGTGCTGTTGCAGCTGGGAGATTGTTACAAAGACATTACCATTGCCCCTGAAACATGGGAGTGCAGATGAAATTATGTGACTTTTGTCCAGACTCATTGCTTTGCTCACAAGTGGAATCATTTTGTTACTCTAATGTCTTTTATTAGCCTTAAGTTTGCTTTCAGAATAAGAAGTAACTGAGAATGCAGTTGCCTCTTCTATGAAACATTAAAACACTATTTAGCTTTGTCTAAAATCCTGCCTAGCTTTGGAGATTTATTTTCAATAGTCTGTAATTAAATAAAATGTTTATGTTGCAATGTATCATAACTATGTGATACCATGGTACACTTACATACCATTGTTTTACACATTATTTATAACGTATTCTGGTAATCAATTTGAATTCTGCATTTTTCTTCACTCTCCTCCCAGCTGTTTTGCATGTTCAAAAATATGCAGCATGTATACATCTAAAAACAGCTGCTGAACTTATGAAGACCAGGGCTACTACAATTGTAGCATCTTTTCATTCCAAGCATATACAGTATGCAGAGTAGAAGGAAAACAGATTAATTTACTGGAACATGTGCAAAAGATCTATTATATCCAACATCTGTACCAATATAAAAAAATACACTTGCTTAATTTGCAGTTGGTGAAAACTGGCATAACTGATGAGAATTCATCTGTCTTGAGCAACTTATTTGTAGCATGACTTTGGACATTCAGTTTGCTGTATTTTTTAAGCAGTTGGTTTAAATACTGCTTTTTTTTTGTACCAACTGCTGCTTGCAGACCTGGGTGATCCCAACAGGACTGAAGCGACATGCATAAAAGCCAAAAGGATGTTGGGCATAGAGACCTGTACAAGTGACTCATCTTAGCATCCCTTGGGCAAGCTACTTGTGTTCCAGTTTACCCAGGTGGAAGATTGAGCAGAACAAGAAAAGAACAATTCTGTATCTGAACTGAGCGTTTAGCTTGTATATCACAAATACAAATCTCTGCATATAGTATTTGCCTCCAATTAGAACCAAATGAAATCTATTTGTTTAATTTCTGAATGGGCTTTATTGTAAATTTACCATGACACGTTATTCCCTCTCCCCCCACCACATTTTTCAGTCAGAGGGATTTGGAATAAACCTATCTATACATTGCAGTCACTGAAGGAGCATTGCTGCTTCATTTTCTTAGGAACTGCAATGTTCCTTTAAGTCACTGAAGCATTTTCAAGGCAGAATTTACATGACAAACAGGATTTGTTCTTTCAAAGTCAAGATAAAAATATACATTATATAAAAATAGTACCATAAAATAGGTCTTGTATAAAAGACTGTAATTACTGGCCTAGGACAATATATTTGAAGACACAATGCAGGCTAGGCTAAGATTCTTATTAAAACTTGACGTTGGCGGTTCATGGTCAGAATTCACATGTCCATATATTTCAGATATGTAGACTCTGTGCCTTTTGTATGAGTGAGAAATATCTATAAAAGCAAAAAGCAATAACCCCCCCCCCGAGATATGATAGTCCATCTGAATATATTATATATTATATATTATTATAACATAAATAGTATTTGAGGGAGATATGATTTATGTATAATTTTTATTTTGCATTTATGCTCCAATACTGCCTAGAAGGCCTATTCCAGATTAGACAGTGATGCAAAACACTGATAATTATGTGTTGTCAAAAATCAAAGATAAAAAAACAAAGCTAAATATTTTTACTTTTTAAGGTAAAAGAAATGCAACAAGGGACCGAATTAAATAAGAAGTCATTTTCAGAATGCTGAATGTTCACTATGTTTTACTGAAGCTGCATCAGATCAGGATTTTCCTCTGGTTATTTTCAGAAAATGTACCATCCCTCCTGTTCACTGCTCATATTCTCATAAAATGACAGGGCTTTCTTCCAACACTGCATGTCTATCAAAGCACACTGATGGTGCTTGTGAAGAAACAAATCCTAGTACCTTCATACCAGGGACATACCAGGGACTCCAGAGGAGCTTTGGACAGAGCTCCTTCACTAGGAGATTGCACTGAAGACCTGAGAGCTCCTGACTCTCCTTCCCTAGGAGAAATTCCCCTCTTGTAATTTGTCATCTTTATTCATATATTTCTAATATTTTTCCCTTTACCATGGCCTTTAGTTTTAAATTATTTCTACTAAGGTCTTGCGCTAACATTAGGAAGTCAATAAATACAATTAATGTTGAGAAGTTCTATTACAGAAATCTGTCCCAAAGCTTTCTTTCACTGAAGATTTTCTTTCCTTTAAAATTCCCTTGATACCTTATAGGAAATTCTTAGAGGAGCCTTGATACTGCAGCAACAAGAATTTTATAAAAACACTAAAATTGCCACAGGTGTAGTTCAGAGTATGTGATTTCTGCTTGCTTTATTATAGAGAAAGTGAATCATGTTATATATGAAACACAATCTATACTCTTAACTATCACATGGTTGAAGGCTATATAATAATGTTGTTTTGATATTTTAAGCATTTCATATAAGTATTACTTTCCTGTGGCATTTATCTGCGATGTAACTTTCATGCATAAGAAGGAGAAAGTAGGAGAATTTTGTGGTTCCCTATCTAGTTCACTTTCTATTCCAGTCCCAAACATTGTCTGAAAACTTTACAGATTGGAGAAAAAGAAAACATCTCAGCATTTCCTAAACTTGTATTTTGTCTTTCCTTCATTGTAACAAGAAAAGATCTTGAGCTTTGTGAATTTGAATGAGCATCAAACTGAGACAAAGTTTAGAGGTAGTTTGCCTGTAATCCTTATGGCAGTAAATTTCATCAAGGAGCACGTATTTGGTTGCTCTGGCTGCTGCAGACATGGGCTTCAGAATATCCCCACACCAGGATCCAGGCTGTCAGTAGCATGTTACAGATGGAAAACTCGGTATTTATGCTTTGGTTTAGGAACTACCAAAGGGCACTCACTAGCCCCATCTTTTAAAGTGCTTTGCTGTAGTTGAGACTGAGAAGTCTTCAGGAATTGAAAGACAGTGTAGCTTCCTTTAGAAGTTACAGATCATAAGAATATGACAGTTCTTGCCCCTGTTCCTCCCAGAACCTTAGAGATCAAAAGCCAAGACTTTTACCTTAGCTTGAGAAAGGTAAGATGGAGAGCTTTTTCACATGACTGCCTACTAAGCTGAGATCTCTTTTCCAGTGTCTGCAGTCACAGAGGGAATGACCGGGCCCTTTATTTGTTCTTTTCGTAGTGAGCTTTTAATGATACAAACCCATTTTCAAAGAAGGTGATAAGAAAATGTATAGATATAACAAAACCAATTAAAAAGAAAAGTGCATGTATGGTTTTAGCATATATTATTGTTCTCGAGTCAGCAACTTTTCATGCAGAAAATATTATCAGTTTTGAAGAAAAAGATTGAGTGGAAAGGATCACAAATTGATTTTAAATGGTTCCAAGAACAAAAGGTACTGGATAGATGGTTGGATTTTTTTTTTTTTTTTTTTAAAGCTTACTGTGAATCAGGCAAGATCTAAAAATAAGAAAGATCTAGCTGAATGCAAAACACATACTGTGTTCATGAAATGAATCTCAAAATGAATTACACTAAATTATCAGCTAGTAACGAAATAAAGAAAAGAAATATAGATCTGTACCTGCTGTTCAGAATGTAAGAAATTGAATCATGACTGGGTTAAGTGAAACAAATATATCGAATTCCTCCAGAGGAGCCTGTCTGTAAACAGTTAAAGGAATAGCATGTGGAGTGCTCTGCTGTACGTTTTCCTAGATGAAAGTGGCATAACATATATTCACCATGATGCTATACTACTAAATGCAATTTGTGAACTAGCTCATTTTTTTTCTGATTTTGAATACAAATAACATACCTTTTTGGCTTGCAAGTGAAAGATTAAGAAAAAGAAAGAGATTTAACAACTAAAGGCCTTCAAGGGTTTCAAAATTCATTTGAACAGATCTATTAATGACACCAAATTACTTTTGATATGAAAGGACTGAGTCTAGAACATATGTATGATAACAACACACTACTAGCAACACATTGGCAAACTAAAAAAAAAAAAGCACAGTTCAGGAACCAAGATTCACTTGGGCTTTTCCACATTTTTAATTGTAGCATTTTCTTTCATCAAAGGCCTGATGCAGGGCTAAACATCCACAGCTGTGGCTGAAGGAGGGTATCGCTACCCAAGAAAATCCAGGACTGGAATTCAGCCACTTCTTCTCTGGAGGATCACATGGGAAAGTATCACAGTTGCAGTTACGTGGGTTTTTTTTTTTTATATTTTTGGTTTATTTCAAAAGCATGCATTAAGTGAGAGGTACAACTTCAGTATCCTTTTTGTAAGCGACACTGCTTGATCACAGCAGGACAGAAGCCATTTGCAGCCAGTGCTGCTTCCCACCTCTCCTTCCAGCACTGCAATGTAACAAAAACATGTGTCAATGACAGGTACATCCAATAAACCAAATGATATTTGATTTCAGCAGCTCAAAAACAGTTTCTTCAAAAACAGTAAAGCGAAAGTGTTGTTTATTATGTCACTCTATGTCTGCAGTGCATAAAGCAAAAGGATTAAAACAGCAACAGGCTTCATACTCAGCCTGCACCCCAGTGTTCCCTGGACAGCTTCTCTAAGCTTCGTTCACCCAGTTACTTACTTCCTTGCCTTTGTGAATCTGGCTACAAACTGCTGAAGCCTTTCTCTTGCTCCCAGCATCTGTCAGCGTGTTTAAAACACACTTAACTCTCCCTTCTGCCTATCTCAGCATCTGTAAGCTTTAAAAAATTTTGATCCTAAATTCAGGGCTGATGATGTGGCAGGCCTCTATCTCATTTGGATGCCACTTATTGTGCTTCTGGTCCCCACTGTTCTTCAGAGCCACTTGAGGATAAATAGCAGCTAACCTTTGTTCTTTGAAGAACTGGGTGTTTGCAGTGGGCTTGTTTTGTGTTGTTTTTGCAGTAACAGCTTCCTCTGATTTAGCTCTGTGCATTCAGGTAGTATAATAGTGAGACAGTCTGAAGTCTTCATATTTATAGGAAATAAAGCAGATATCTTCCACATTCTGCAGAATATATAAAAAAACCAAACAACTAATAAATGCCTAATAGCTTCTTGATTTCCAACCTTTGACATGGCTTACTTAGATTTTTATCCAAGTAGGAGGAAAACACTGAATAGAGATTCATTTTGAAAAGAGATTTCATTCAGTTTGTATGGATCCCTGTTTTTCTGAAGTGTTCATGCTCTTCAGAAAGCACATTTTCTATATCACTCACTAAGCAAATAAAATAAAGACTCTTGACCCACAGTGTTCTTCAGACGTGAAAAGGAAATGAAATCACACCTCCTCAGTTTTTTTGTAATTCAAATTCTTCCCCTGCAGGCAGAGCTTATAGAGAAAAGGACCTACCTACTCTGCCCTTTCCTACTGATGTTACACACAGATGAAAGAAGGTCTTTCACTAAAGGCCCACCCAGCATCCACAGAACTGTGTACTTTGTTTTATTTTTGGAAGTTCTTTTGGTATTTTTTTCAGTGATTAGATCTCACATTTTCTCAACAGTCCCACTAAGGCGGAACTAGGAAATAAAATATATCTGAAAAAAAAATAATTTAGGGATTTTTATTCCCTATCAAGGAGGGGATCATTGCTCTGATTACTGAGATTATACTTCTGGGTAAACAAATAGCAGAATTGTCAATAAAACATCAGATGAAAATGTGCTAACAACCTAACTGAGAAACAGCATCCAAATCAGAAGAAGCCTTGACATTAATTGCAACAGAAACAAGTCTGAGGTTGGTAAATTCCTATTGTGCTTTTTTTATATGCTGCATCTGCAACATCCCTCATGACTAGTCTAATGAGACACACTGATTAAATGATACCAACATTCAAGCAAAGACCAAACCTTAGAGCAGTGCCATGATTTTCTACCCTAGCTGTCAAATCTTGGATGCTGAGAGAGGCTGTAGAAAAGCTACATGTTTGCATAAGGATTTACATGTTACTTTTTTCTGTTCAAATGTGAAATAAGATATTGAAGGATGAGATTTTTGGCTTGTAGGGTTTCTAATTAGATGACATAGAAATATATATAACAAATCATAACAACTAAAAAAATCAGCAAGTAGACAGCTGAACAAGGCATGTATCCTGTATGAGATAAGGATTATAAGTAATCACAAACAAGCCAAGTTTTTTTGAAGGTGCCCGAGTTTGTGATGTTCCATCACCCAAGATGAACTGGACATCTACCCCAGAAAAAATTCTGATCAGGACATTCCGATAGTTGTATTTCTTGCCTAGATCTCAGACCCATAATTTTATGTTAAACTTTGCACTGGCAGATGGTGTTTACTCTGCTCTTTCTTCAGGTTACCATTGTTATACCTGAACTCTTAGCAGATAATCATAGCATCATGGAATCATTTGGGTTGCAAAGGACCTTCAAGATCATCAAGTCCAACCATTAGCTCTACTCTACCAAGTCCACCACTAAGCCATATCCCCAAGCACCACATCTATACAGCTTTTAAACACCAGGGATGGTGACTCAACCACCTCCCAGGGCAGCCTGTTCCAATGCCTGACAGACCTTTCAGTGAAAAAAAATTTCCTAATGTCCAGTTTAAACCTTCCCTGGTGCAGCTTGAGGCTATTCCCTCTCTTTCTGTCACTAGTTACTTGTGAGAAGAGACCAGCGCCTACCTCTCTACAACATCCTTTCAGTTAGTGGCAGAGAGCGATAAGGTCTCCCCCCAGCCTCCTTTTCTTCAGACAAAACAATCTTATTTCCCTCAGCTGCTCCTTGCAAGATTTGTTCTCCAGGCCCTTCACTAGTTTTGCTGCTCTTCTCTGGACCAGCTCCAGCACCTTGATCTTTCTTGTATTGTGGCGCCCAAAACCGAACACAGTACTCAAGGTGCGGCCTCAGCAATGTCAAGTACAGAAGGACAATCATCTCCCTGGTCCTGCAGGCTACACTGTTTCTAATACTAGCCAGGATGCTGTTGGCCTTCTTGGCCACCTGGGCACACTGATGGCTCATGTTCAGATGCTTGTCAATTAGTTTCCCCAAATCCCTTTCTTCTGGACAGCATTCCAGACACTCTTTTCCAAGCCTGTAGCATTGCATGGGGTTGTTGTCCAAATGCCCTCTTGTAGAGCCTCCCTACCCTAAAGCAGATCAACACTCCCACCCAGCTTGGTGTCATCTGAAAATTTACTGACAGTGCATCAACACTCAAAGCACTCCTTAACGTACAGGGCCACTCCACCTCCTCTCCTCCCTGGCCTATCCATTATAACCATACAACACAGAACTCCAGTTGTGTGCATCATCCTACCACATTTCCATGATGGTAATTATATCACAGTTTTCCGGATGCACAATGGCTTCCAGCTCCCTCCGTCTGTTGCCCATGCCGTGTGCATCAGTGTAGATGCACTTCAGTTGGGCTATTGATCCCACCACCTTTTGGGGAAGGGAAGGTCTGCTGAGTCTCTCTGCTCCCCTGGCATTTCCCTACCAAAGGAAAACCTCTGGAAAAACCCTTTACTCCAAGATCTACCACTCCACTCTGCTGTGGGCCAGTCTGATTGATCAGGAGAGATCAATTGGCACAGGAGCAGAAACAAAACTCTAAAGACCAATCTAAATAAATGTAGATATACATTGTTGCAACTTCAGAGATATTACAGGGGAGTTCCTTCTGATTTCTCTGAGAGTAAATATGGATTCAAACTAGTCAAATTCCTTCAGCAATAGATGAGTGTATCTGAAGTCACTGAAGGTTTATGAATTTTTTTCCAGGTGAATACATGGCTTTCTTTTTGTCTACAGAAAACAGTATTTCCAATTTCCTACTTCAAAATATTTCCTGAAACTTTTCAGGTAAAACTAAATGGTTCTGAAGTTTAAGTATGTGTTTTGGGTTTTTTTGGTTATCAGAAAACATAGAGAAAATGGATCTTCTATCCTATTTAATCTGTGGATTAAAATAGACTTTTGTGTACCCATGGAGCCTCCCTTCCCCATATCATGACTTTTTCCCAGTGTGAGAAGTCCTAGTTGGTAAGATGACAAGGGAGGTACTAAGAAAGGGAAAACCTGGCATAGAACTTTTCAGGAAGAGCTTATGAAATTCCAAACTAGTTGTGGAAGGAAGTACTAAATTTTGCATAAATACACTAATGATTGCTCTTGTGATGCTTTGGTAATTTGCCAAGTGGCACCTTTTGTTGCAGTGTGCACATCTGATATCTGCATCTCTTAAAAATTAAAACAAGCAAAAAAACCCCAAGTTCCTCAGCTTACTGGGGAGCAGCTTCTTAAAAAGAAAGAAATAACTTTTAAAATTTTCTTCCTCTTTCTTTGGGAAACAGAAAATCCCCAAAACTGACCTCCAGATTTGAAGGTACTTGGTTTCTTATTACATTATACTACCCATTATATTAATTAATTTGTCATCTCTGACGGGAATAGAGGATATGAACTCAGAAAAGATGCTGAAAAGTAATTGCTTGCAAATATGTTGTTGGTATTGAAGAGCACAGATATCACAGCTGCTTCCCTCACTCTCCTTTTGTGCAGTTCCACAATGAGCTGACTAAAGGACATGAGGTGAATGTAGGATATAAATTGCAATTAATTTTGGTAAAACACGGGGACTACAATTTAATATGAAATATCAGCTGGTAAGGGAGGCTGGCTGCTGGTGAAGAATGATCGCCCAAGCTCTAACTCTACCTTCTACCTCACTAAGTGACTCAACAGCTATGAACACTAAGTGCAAGTTGACCTCTTATAGTAAATCCCTTTAACAACAGCAGGTTTTATATCTAAAATTAAATCATCAGTTGCTTAGCTTTTCTAAAGTGTGTTTTACTACTCATTTTATACTACATACTATAGTATATATTGTGTATATATACCTGGAATTCAGCTCTAGTTTGTGAGACTGTAGACATGCAGATCCAAATGCACCCAATGCGACAATGTTTGGAGATATATATATATATGTGTGTGTGTGATGGTTTATAGATGACTATGCAAATGAAAGAATGAATTAGATTTGCTAGTCTCCAGATTTTTATCTCAAATACAAAAAAAGAGAATGATTTCATGATTTTCTTATGCTTCTTAATTTAAGCCAAATTGAAACTGTCCCTCAACACAGTTTCTCCAGCTCAGGGGAGCCAAATCATAGACAAATGTACCAGGGGAAGAGGGGACCTAGGACTCATTTGCATTCACCCTGTTCTATACTCATATATGTGAATTGAAGAGCAGCAGAAATCAGATTATCTGGCCTGAGCCTTAGTGAGTTAGTTGATGGGACAGGCTCTGCCTACCCTGGATCTGGGCATATTTCCTCTGTTCCTCAACCAGGACAACCCTTCTCCCCTACAGAGAAGGCAAGAGATAAAAATAGAAGTTTTTTAATCCTCTGTGTTAAAGATGAAGAAACAATTTCTGGGATAGCAGTCAGAGATTTTCCCTGGGCAAGGGAGGAGTAGGACAGGAGGGTGGGCTTGGCTGTGCTGATCTGTGACACTGTTTTTTTGTCATAAAAAATGCTCTCACATTTATTATAGACTTTAAGGTAAATCCCTTCAGCTAATTATTGTTTATTTATACAGCTTCTCAATTATTGCTGTTCAAAGCTCTGGGGTAAAAATCTCTAGTTCATCAGTTCAGGACCTAAGAATGTGTTTTCCTGAAACAGTGTAACTTAAATATACATGTAGGGAATTATGCCAACTGAAGATGCAGATATGACTCTGAATGCATTTGTGAATGAGAGATGACATCCCTATGAATATGTTTATTTTTAAAATGAAATAAACAAATATATATAACTAATTCAATGTCTGGGAGCTGTGACTACAGCAGTGCTTATTATTTTTTCGTTTTGAGGTTATCTAAATAGACAATTAACAGGTTGTCCCCAAAATCTTAGTGAACTTCTCAACTTTCAGTTTTCATTTAATAATTATTTATGGGTTTTGAGGAAGATTTTTTTCCCGAAAGATATAAAAATGTATCTCATCTGTAAAAGCATGCTTTCTAGTTCAACTTATCTCTAGAGAAAATTTAAGATCTTCATGGTGGATTCTTCATTAATACAACAGAGTATTTTTGCATTAATTTCCCATTACCGATTCTCAACATTATTTAGTCTTAGGAAAAAAAAGCTTCTACAGTTAAAACAGACAAAAATATCAAGCTCTATCATACACCATAAATTGATTTAATTAGTTTTTATCTTACATTAACATTTGTAGCATGCAAATTACTGTATTATGTATTATGTAAAATACAGCTTTATTACTGGGGTAGTTTTCAAATTCATTATCTTACAGAGGATGCAAGGTAAGTGTGTCACACCAGCTTGACAAATTAAAAGAGCTGTAAGAATTAGCCTGGATTAAAGGCCAAGTTCGGAAAGTGATGATCTTTGCAAGAGTTTGATCCTGGTAGGCTGACATTGGTAGGTTGAGCATGTGTTGGTCAAAAAGATTCTTGCAGCCAATCTTTCTGATGATCGTACTATGCACACATAATCTTTCTGTCACGTGTCATCAGCAGCAAAGACCATAGTTAATTAGTGGGAGTTTGCTCCTACAGACTGAGAAACATTTCCAGATTCCTTGTATTCTTTCAATAAAAATACCTTCTCAAATGCCAGTACTGAGATGCTGTACTACACTTTTTTAGGCACCAGGTGGACTGAACCTGCGTAGAGACAAACATCACAACAAAATACTGGAATAAGAGAAATTCAGACCTCAGGACAACACCTACTCCATCCCCTTGCACCGAAACAGCAGTGTATCTTCACAGAGATGATAACTAACACAGTGTTTTATGGCATCTTTGTCAGAAGTCACTAATTCAGAGTGTTCAGCCAGTAAGTGTCTACATACGCCTTGCCACTGCCTCACTGTCTGTGGCAGGAGACTTCCATTAAATCCTTAGAAAGCAAGGGCTGGAAGTCTTTGTGGAAAGACCTTTTGTGTCTTACTGGAGACTCACCCCGTTTAACTCACAGGGGTTTTAGGCTTTCCAGATGAATTAATTTATCTTTGACATGATGATCCCTCTTTTCAGTAAGTTTGAGGAACCACCTGACAGGAGAGTGGTCTGTGGGAAATGGGGTCAGCCATCTGCAAGATCCTTGGGCAAACACTCCCATACCAGGGGCTGGCTTCTGGCTTTCAGGGCAAAAAAAAATCAATCTGCACAGTCTTGAACTGGTGTTTCATTTTGGTGATTTCCCAAGTATAAGCAGAATATCTCTGTGTAAATAGCTGTTATATTCAAGTTTGTTTTGTGGTTCCTTCTCTTAGTAACCCAGAAGTAGGAGCAGAAAAAGTTCCTCTCCAGACTGACAGGTAAAGGACACACAAATACAGGGAGGGTAAAGCCACTTTGCAACATCTCTGTACGTAGCCTGAATATTTGAGCTTTATGTTGGTGACAGACAGGATATTCAGAAAAGTGGTTATTTATTCTTTCTGCTCAAAAATAAGAAATCTCTAGGCCTATTCAAGAGCTTCCAGAGCTTGAAAAGACTTCTGCACACAGAAGTGTAGTGGAGAAATCAAAGCTAAATGCAGACAAGAAGAGCTTTTTTTTTCTTGTATGTGCAATGAAAGTTAGTTTATTCACTTTCGTCTTCTGTCATCATCCACTGCTTTCCAACCTAGTCATTAAGTTTCACTTGATCATTCATTTATTTGCAGTCTGTTTCCATGAATGTAGTAATTATTTTGCAAGACGGATGTAATGGTGGAACACTAGATTCTGAAATGGGCTGTCAACAAGAATTACACAGAATTACACAGAATTGTTGTTGAGGTTGGAATAGACCTTTGAGATCATCAAATCCAGCCTAAGACCTGACACCACGCCACCTAACTAGACCATGTCACTAAGTGCCACATCCAATCTTTCCTTAAACACCATGAAGGATGGTGACTCCACCACCTTCCATAAGGAAGTGATTCCTAATATCTAACCTAAACCTCCCCTAGCGCAGCTTCAGGCCATGCCCTCTCGTTCTGTCACTGGTTGCCTGGGAGAAGAGTCCAGCCCCCACCTGCCTACAACTACCTTTCAGGTAGATGTAGAGAGTGATGAGGTCGCCCCTGAGTCTCCTCTTCTTTAGGCTGAACAACCCCAGCCCCCTCAGCCTCTCCTCCTAAGACTTTCCCTCCAGTCCCTTCACCAGGCTCACTGCTCTCCTCTGGACCTGCTCCAGCATCTCAATATCCTTCTTGAAGTGCAGGGCCCAGAACTGCACACAGTACTTGAGGTGAGGCCTCACCAGTGCCAGATACAGGGGGAGAATCGCATCCCTAGTCCTGCTGGCCACACTATTCCTGATACAAGCCAAGATCCCATGGGCTACTTGGGCACACTGCTGACTCATGCTCAGCTGGTTGTCAACCAGTACTCCCAAGCTCCTCTCAACTGGGCCGCTCTCCAGCCACTCATCTCCCAGTCTGTAGCGCTGCCTGGGGTTATTGTGGCCAAAGTGGTATTGCTCTGAAACACTAAGGACAAAAATATTGATGAAACACACATACTCACACAGTAGATATGATTTAGAAATTAAATTAATAGCACTAGCAACTGAAAGGAGTATTACGAAAAAAATCAATATTACAGCCTAATTATTTTTTTTATGTCAAGAGTTCAAGCTTGTTTTATCACACTGCAAATTTGTATCATGAAAAGGGGAGTTTTCTTGAAAAGTCACAGCTTTCTAACTTGAAATATTTGTAGGCTTTATATTATCAGTGTTTCAACAAACCTTCATTCCTAAATATTTCAAAGAAAACACTAAAGAAGAAAGGAAAAATTGAATCATTTTGATCTTTAAAACTGTGGAAAAAAATGCCTGGGATTCCGGTAAGTTCAGGAACATGTCATAAGGAAAGAGTATAGAGGCAGCACAATATACAACAGTGTGCCTGTGCAACGCCTGCCTGCAATGCCTCCCTACAGAGCGCAGAAATACTGTTAACATCGATGCTAGTAGACGGGGGGCCTGTGTTTACGTGAGGCTGCACTCGATACACCTGTTATTCTTCAACTGTCCAGCACCTCCTGCCCTGAACAGCACACTGCCTCCAGGAACCAGTTCACTTCCCTCTGTGCAGCTCTGCCATAATTAGGTCCATTATGCTACTGGAGAAGTAAAGTATACAATGCAGTATCTGTGACAGTTCAGATTAGGGTGGATATGTAATTTTGACTGAAAACCGCATACACAAAAAGAGTCAAAAGAGGAGAAAAAATAGAACAGTTTCTTCCTCTTAAGAAAAATCCAACTGGCTGGCACTGACAAACATCCATTCATGTTTCTATTGCAATACCTCTTTTAATTTCCTGCTCCAAATAAATATCTTAACACTATATATAGAAAACTGGTGTACAACCGATCCACAAAAAGTTCCTTTCTTCTCCAACTTCACTGCAGTATTTTTCCTCACACATCTCTCACTCGAGTTATTCCCTTTTCTAAATATCTGAGTTCACTGACTGTAATTTAAATATCTCCAGTCCTCATTAATTTTCAGTTAGGAAATTAGGCCAGATCTGTGTTCCTACTAATGTAAAAAAAAATGCCTTCAGGAAAATCAAAAGAATTTTAATGACATTTTTTACGTAAATAAAACAGTCATGCTATTTTTTTTTCCTGTTCTATTTTCATTGTACTGGTTAAGGAGTGGGAATATACCCTTATAATTGAGCATGATTTATATAATATGCTAATTCATAAGTGGTGGCTCATCAGCCGCAATGTGAACTTTGAGAACTCTGCAAAGAGTGCAATGAGGACAGGTTTTTCTTGTGGGCTTCCAGGGAACTTCACAAAGAACTGTGCATTGGAAGTAATGGGAATTTGGGCACATATAGACATTATCTTGTAGAAAATTGGGGTGATGTGCCTTAATTCTGAGGTTTTCCAGCCCTTTTTGATGTGCTAATGTCAGGCAACCTGGATCCTTCCACTCCATTTTCCTTATCTATCAATGAAGACAACAAGGACTACTGCAAAACAGTGTTGTAGTTTAGTTTAATTAGTATTTTAACTTCTCTCTCTTATAAGTAATTTGGGTAAAACTCATGTTCTCCCCTGCAAAAACATTCTTCATTGGAGGCATTCCCTTCAGTCTCCTACCCTGTAAATTAGTGTCTCAGTTGACGAAGAAAGGATGAGTCTTTCTGGGAATTAGGCATACTGCCTTCCCCACCCTCTACACAGCTCTTTACATAAAGATGTTCAGCTTTGGCCAAACATTGTTTTCTATGCAGATTTTAAGTATCTTTACTACTATAATAGGATTTTTTTTTTTTTTTTTTTTTTTTTTTTTTTTTTTTTTTT